>JAQONI010000024.1:0-513534 GCA_036936925.1 Cenchrus fungigraminus | reverse complement strand
CACTGTTACGGGGGTACCGAAGTTGCAAAAATTGTTCTGCAACAAAAGCATCCGTTCTACACCATTAGACTCAAAATGATGTTTGGGAGTGTTTTGGAGGATTTCGCAAACCTTCAGCTGTAAATAACTTGTATTTCGGGCCTAATGCACTGTTACGGGGTACCGAAGTTGCAAAAATGGTTTTGCAACAAAAGCATATGTTCTACTCCATTAGACTCAAAATGATGTTTGGGAATGCTTTGGAGCATTTCGCTAACCTTCGGCATGTAAATAACTTGTGTAGGGGGCCTGAATGCACTGTTACGGGGTACCGAAGTTGCAAAAATGGTTTTGCAACAAAAGCATCCGTTCTACTCCATTAGACTCAAAATGATGTTTGAGAGTGTTTTAGAGGATTTCGCAAACCTTCGGCATGTAAATAACTTGTGTTTCGGGCCTAATGAGCTGTTACGAGCTACCGAAGTTGCAAAAATGGTTCTGCAACAAAAGCATCTGTTCTACTCCATTAGACTCAAAATGATGTTTGGGAGTCTTTTTGGTGGATTTCGCAAACCTTCGGCACGTAATAACTTGTGTTTCGGGCCTAATGCACTGTTACGGGGTACCGAAGTTGCAAAAATGGTTTTGCCACAAAAGCATCTGTTCTACTCCATTAGACTCAATATGATGTTTCGGAGTGTTGCATTTCGCTAACCTTCGGCATGTAAATAACTTGTGTTTCGGGCCTGAATGCACTGTTACGGGGTACCGAAGTTGCAAAAATGGTTCTGCAACAAAAGCATCCGTTCTACTCCATTAGACTCAAAATGATGTTTGGGAGTGTTTTGGAGGATTTCGCAAACCTTCGACATGTAAATAACTTGTGTTTCAGGCCTAATGCACTGTTACGGGGTACCGAAGTTGCAAAAATGGTTTTGCAACAAAAGCATATGTTCTACTCCATTAGACTCAAAATGATGTTTGGGAGTGTTTTGGAGCATTTCGTTAACCTTCGGCATGTAAATAACTTGTGTTTCGGGCCTGAATGCACTGTTACGGGGTTCCGAAGTTGCAAAAATGGTTCTGCAACAAAAGCATCCGTTCTACACCATTAGACTCAAAATGATGTTTGGAAGTGTTTTGGAGGATTTCGCAAACCTTCAGCTGTAAATAACTTGTGTTTCGGGCCTAATGCACTGTTACGGGGTACCGAAGTTGCAAAAATGGTTTTGCAACAAAAGCATCCGTTCTACTCCATTAGACTCAAAATGATGTTTGAGAGTGTTTTGGAGGATTTCGGAAACCTTCGGCATGTAAATAACTTGTGTTTCGGGCCTAATGAGCTGTTACGGGCTACCGAAGTTGCAAAAATGGTTCTGCAACAAAAGCATCTGTTCTACTCCATTAGACTCAAAATGATGTTTGGGAGTCTTTTGGTGGATTTCGCAAACCTTCGGCACGTAATAACTTGTGTTTCGGGCCTAATGCACTGTTACGGGGTACCGAAGTTGCAAAAATGGTTTTGCAACAAAAGCATCCGTTCTACTACATTAGACTCAAAATGATGTTTGGGAGTGTTTTGGAGGATTTCGCAAACCTTCGGCATGTAAATAACTTGTGTTTCGGGCCTAATGAGCTGTTACGGGGTACCGAAGTTGCAAAAATGGTTTTGCAACAAAAGCATCTGTTCTACTCCATTAGACTCAAAATGATGTTAGGGAGTCTTTTGGTGGATTTCGCATACCTTCGGCACGTTATAACTTGTGTTTCGGGCCTTATGCACTGTTACGGGGTACCGAATGTGCAAAAATGGTTTTGCAACAAAAGCATCTGTTCTACTCCATTAGACTCAATATGATGTTTCGGAGTGTTGCATTTCGCTAACCTTCGACATGTAAATAACTTGTGTTTCGGGCCTGAATGCACTGTTACGGGGTACCGAAGTTGCAAAAATGGTTTTGCAACAAAAGCATATGTTCTACTCCATTAGACTCAAAATGATGCTTGGGAATGTTTTGGAGCATTTCTCAAACCTTTGGCATATAAATAACTTGTGTTTCGGGCCTGAATGCACTGCTACGGGGTACCGAAGTTGCAAAAATGGTTTTGCAACAAAAGCATATGTTCTACTTCATTAGACTCAAAATGATGCTCGGGAGTGTTTTGGAGCATTTCGCAAACCTTCGGCGTGTAAATAACTTGTGTTTCGTGCCTGAATGCACTGTTACGGGGTACCGAAGTTGCAAAAATGGTTTTGTAACAAAATCATTCGTTCTACTCCTTTAGACTCAAAATGATGTTTGGGAGTGTTTTGGAGGATTTCGCAAACCTTCGGCATGTAAATAACTTGTGTTTCTGGCCTAATGCGCTGTTACGGGGTACCGAAGTTGCAAAAATGGTTTTGCAACAAAAGCATCTGTTCTACTCCATTAGACTCAAAATGATGTTTGGGAGTCTTTTGGTGGATTTCGCAAACCTTCGGCACGTAATAACTTGTGTTTCGGGCCTAATGCACTGTTATGGGGTACCGAAGTTGCAAAAATGGTTTTGCAACAAAAGCATCTGTTCTACTCCATTAGACTCAATATGATGTTTCGGAGTGTTGCATTTCGCTAACCTTCGGCATGTAAATAACTTGTGTTTCGGGCCTGAATGCACTGTTACGGGGTACCGAAGTTGCAAAAATGGTTTTGCAACAAAAGCATCCGTTCTACTCCATTAGACTCAAAATGATGTTTGGGAGTGTTTTGGTGGATTTCGCAAACCTTCGGCCCGTAATAACTTGTGTTTCGGGCCTAATGCACTGTTACGGGGTACTGAAGTTGCAAAAATGGTTTTGCAACAAAAGCATCTGTTCTACTGCATTAGACTCAATATGATGTTTCGGAGTGTTGCATTTCGCTAACCTTCGGCATGTAAATAACTTGTGTTTCGGGCCAGAATGCACAGTTACGGGGTACCGAAGTTGCAAAAATGGTTTTGCAACAAAAGCATAAGTTCTACTCCATTAGACTCAAAATGATGCTTGGGAATGTTTTGGAGCATTTCGCAAACCTTCGGCATGTAAATAAATTGTCTTTCGGGCCTGAATGCACTGTTACGGGGTACCGAAGTTGCAAAAATAGTTTTGCAACAAAAGCATCCGTTCTACTCCATTAGACTCAAAATGATGTTTGGGATTGTTTTGGAGGATTTCGCAAACCTTCGGCAAGTAAATAACTTGTGTTTCGGGCCTAATGCGCTGTTACGGGGTACCGAAGTTGCAAAAATAGTTTTGCAACAAAAGCATCTGTTCTACTCCATTAGACTCAAAATGATGTTTGGGAGTCTTTTGGTGGATTTCGCAAACCTTCGGCACGTAATAACTTGTGTTTCGGGCCTAATGCACTGTTATGGGGTACCGAAGTTGCAAAAATGGTTTTGCAACAAAAGCATCTGTTCTACTCCATTAGACTCAATATGATGTTTCGGAGTGTTGCATTTCGCTAACCTTCGGCTTCTTTATAACTTGTGTTTCGGGCCCGAATGCACTGTTACGGGGTACCGAAGTTGCAAAAATGGTTTTGCAACAAAAGCATCCGTTCTACTCCATTAGACTCAAAATGATGTTTGGGAGTGTTTTGGTGGATTTCGCAAACCTTCGGCACGTAATAACTTGTGTTTCGGGCCTAATGCACTGTTACGGGGTACTGAAGTTGCAAAAATGGTTTTGCAACAAAAGCATCTGTTCTACTGCATTAGACTCAATATGATGTTTCGGAGTGTTGCATTTCGCTAACCTTCGGCATGTAAATAACTTGTGTTTCGGGCCAGAATGCACAGTTACGGGGTACCGAAGTTGTAAATAACTTGTGTTTCGGGCCAGAATGCACAGTTACGGGGTACCGAAGTTGCAAAAATGGTTTTGCAACAAAAGCATAAGTTCTACTCCATTAGACTCAAAATGATGCTTGGGAATGTTTTGGAGCATTTCGCAAACCTTCGGCATGTAAATAAATTGTCTCTCAGGCCTGAATGCACTGTTACGGGGTACCGAAGTTGCAAAAATGGTTTTGCAACAAAAGCATCCGTTCTACTCCATTAGACTCAAAATGATGTTTGGGATTGTTTTGGAGGATTTCGCAAACCTTCGGCAAGTAAATAACTTGTGTTTCGGGCCTAATGCGCTGTTACGGGGTACCGAAGTTGCAAAAATAGTTTTGCAACAAAAGCATCTGTTCTACTCCATTAGACTCAAAATGATGTTTGGGAGTCTTTTGGTGGATTTCGCAAACCTTCGGCACGAAATAACTTGTGTTTCGGGCCTAATGCACTGTTACGAGGTACCAAAGTTGCAAAATTGGTTTTGCAACAAAAGCATCTGTTTTACTCCATTAGACTCAACATGATGTTTCGGAGTGTTGCATTTCGCTAACCTTCGGCATGTAAATAACTTGTGTTTCGGGCCTGAATGTACTGTTACGGGGGACCGAAGTTGCAAAAATGGTTTTGCAACAAAAGCATCCGTTCTACTCCACTAGATTCAAAATGATGTTTGGGAGTGTTTTGGAGGATTTCGCAAACCTTCGGCATATAAATAACTTGTGTTTCGGGCCTAATGAGCTGTTACGGGGTACCGAAGTTGCAAAAATGGTTCTGCAACAAAAGCATCTGTTCTACTCCATTAGACTCCAAATGATGTTTGGGAGTCTTTTGGTGGATTTCGCAAACCTTCGGCACGTAATAACTTGTCCTTCGGGCCTAATGCACTGTTACGGGGTACCGAAGTTGCAAAAATGGTTTTGCAACAAAAGCATCTGTTCTACTCCATTAGACTCAATATGATGTTTCGGAATGTTGCATTTCGCTAACCTTCGGCATGTAAATAACTTGTGTTTCGGGCCTGAATGCACTGTTACGGGGTACCGAAGTTGCAAAAATGGTTTTGCAACAAAAGCATATGTTCTACTCCATTAGACTCAAAATGTTGCTTGGGAATGTTTTGGAGCATTTCGCAAACCTTCGGCATGTAAATAAATTGTGTTTCGGGCCTGAATGCACTGTTACGGGGTACCGAAGTTGCAAAAATGGTTTTGCAACAAAAGCATCCGTTCTACTCCATTAGACTCAAAATGATGTTTGAGAGTGTTTTGGAGGATTTCGGAAACCTTCGGCATGTAAATAACTTGTGTTTCGGGCCTAATGAGCTGTTACGGGCTACCGAAGTTGCAAAAATGGTTCTGCAACAAAAGCATCTGTTCTACTCCATTAGACTCAAAATGATGTTTGGGAGTCTTTTGGTGGATTTCGCAAACCTTCGGCACGTAATAACTTGTGTTTAGGGCCTAATGCACTGTTACGGGGTACCGAAGTTGCAAAAATGGTTTTGCAACAAAAGCATCTGTTCTACTCCATTAGACTCAATATGATGTTCGGAGTGTTGCATTTCGCAAACCTTCGGCATATAAATAACTTGTGTTTCGGGCCTAATGAGCTGTTACGGGGTACCGAAGTTGCAAAAATTGTTTTGCAACAAAAGCATCTGTTCTACTCCATTAGACTCAAAATGATGTTAGGGAGTCTTTTGGTGGATTTCGCATACCTTCGGCACGTTATAACTTGTGTTTCGGGCCTAATGCACTGTTACGGGGTACCAAATGTGCAAAAATGGTTTTGCAACAAAAGCATCTGTTCTACTCCATTAGACTCAATACGATGTTTCGGAGTGTTGCATTTCGCTAACCTTCGACATGTAAATAACTTGTGTTTCGGGCCTGAATGCACTGTTACGGGGTACCGAAGTTGCAAAAATGGTTTTGCAACAAAAGCATATGTTCTACTCCATTAGACTCAAAATGATGCTTGGGAATGTTTTGGAGCATTTCTCAAACCTTTGGCATATAAATAACTTGTGTTTCGGGCCTGAATGCACTGCTACGGGGTACCGAAGTTGCAAAAATGGTTTTGCAACAAAAGCATATGTTCTACTTCATTAGACTCAAAATGATGCTCGGGAGTGTTTTGGAGCATTTCGCAAACCTTCGGCGTGTAAATAACTTGTGTTTCGTGCCTGAATGCACTGTTACGGGGTACCGAAGTTGCAAAAATGGTTTTGTAACAAAATCATTCGTTCTACTCCATTAGACTCAAAATGATGTTTGGGAGTGTTTTGGAGGATTTCGCAAACCTTCGGCATGTAAATAACTTGTGTTTCTGGCCTAATGCGCTGTTACGGGGTACCGAAGTTGCAAAAATGGTTTTGCAACAAAAGCATCTGTTCTACTCCATTAGACTCAAAATGATGTTTGGGAGTCTTTTGGTGGATTTCGCAAACCTTCGGCACGTAATAACTTGTGTTTCGGGCCTAATGCACTGTTATGGGGTACCGAAGTTGCAAAAATGGTTTTGCAACAAAAGCATCTGTTCTACTCCATTAGACTCAATATGATGTTTCGGAGTTTTGCTTTTCGCTAACCTACGGCAATTAAATAAACTTTGTTTCGGGCCTGAATGCACTGTTACGGGGTACCGAAGTTGCAAAAATGGTTTTGCAACAAAAGCATCCGTTCTACTCCATTAGACTCAAAATGATGTTTGGGAGTCTTTTGGTGGATTTCGCAAACCTTCGGCACGTAATAACTTGTGTTTCGGGCCTAATGCACTGTTACGGGGTACTGAAGTTGCAAAAATGGTTTTGCAACAAAAGCATCTGTTCTACTGCATTAGACTCAATATGATGTTTCGGAGTGTTGCATTTCGCTAACCTTCGGCATGTAAATAACTTGTGTTTCGGGCCAGAATGCACAGTTACGGGGTACCGAAGTTGTAAATAACTTGTGTTTCGGGCCAGAATGCACAGTTACGGGGTACCGAAGTTGCAAAAATGGTTTTGCAACAAAAGCATAAGTTCTACTCCATTAGACTCAAAATGATGCTTGGGAATGTTTTGGAGCATTTCGCAAACCTTCGGCATGTAAATAAATTGTCTTTCGGGCCTGAATGCACTGTTACGGGGTACCGAAGTTGCAAAAATGGTTTTGCAACAAAAGCATCCGTTCTACTCCATTAGACTCAAAATGATGTTTGGGATTGTTTTGGAGGATTTCGCAAACCTTCGGCAAGTAAATAACTTGTGTTTCGGGCCTAATGCGCTGTTACGGGGTACCGAAGTTGCAAAAATAGTTTTGCAACAAAAGCATCTGTTCTACTCCATTAGACTCAAAATGATGTTTGGGAGTCTTTTGGTGGATTTCGCAAACCTTCGGCACGTAATAACTTGTGTTTCGGGCCTAATGCACTGTTATGGGGTACCGAAGTTGCAAAAATGGTTTTGCAACAAAAGCATCTGTTCTACTCCATTAGACTCAATATGATGTTTCGGAGTGTTGCATTTCGCTAACCTTCGGCATGTAAATAACTTGTGTTTCGGGCCTGAATGCACTGTTACGGGGTACCGAAGTTGCAAAAATGGTTTTGCAACAAAAGCATCCGTTCTACTCCATTAGACTCAAAATGATGTTTGGGAGTGTTTTGGTGGATTTCGCAAACCTTCGGCACGTAATAACTTGTGTTTCGGGCCTAATGCACTGTTACGGGGTACTGAAGTTGCAAAAATGGTTTTGCAACAAAAGCATCTGTTCTACTGCATTAGACTCAATATGATGTTTCGGAGTGTTGCATTTCGCTAACCTTCGGCATGTAAATAACTTGTGTTTCGGGCCAGAATGCACAGTTACGGGGTACCGAAGTTGTAAATAACTTGTGTTTCGGGCCAGAATGCACAGTTACGGGGTACCGAAGTTGCAAAAATGGTTTTGCAACAAAAGCATAAGTTCTACTCCATTAGACTCAAAATGATGCTTGGGAATGTTTTGGAGCATTTCGCAAACCTTCGGCATGTAAATAAATTGTCTCTCGGGCCTGAATGCACTGTTACGGGGTACCGAAGTTGCAAAAATGGTTTTGTAACAAAAGCATCCGTTCTACTCCATTAGACTCAAAATGATGTTTGGGATTGTTTTGGAGGATTTCGCAAACCTTCGGCAAGTAAATAACTTGTGTTTCGGGCCTAATGCGCTGTTACGGGGTACCGAAGTTGCAAAAATAGTTTTGCAACAAAAGCATTTGTTCTACTCCATTAGACTCAAAATGATGTTTGGGAGTCTTTTGGTGGATTTCGCAAACCTTCGGCACGTAATAACTTGTGTTTCGGGCCTAATGCACTGTTATGGGGTACCGAAGTTGCAAAAATGGTTTTGCAACAAAAGCATCTGTTCTACTCCATTAGACTCAATATGATGTTTCGGAGTGTTGCATTTCGCTAACCTTCGGCATGTAAATAACTTGTGTTTCGGGCCTGAATGCACTGTTACGGGGTACCGAAGTTGCAAAAATGGTTTTGCAACAAAAGCATCCGTTCTACTCCATTAGACTCAAAATGATGTTTGGGAGTGTTTTGGTGGATTTCGCAAACCTTCGGCACGTAATAACTTGTGTTTCGGGCCTAATGCACTGTTACGGGGTACTGAAGTTGCAAAAATGGTTTTGCAACAAAAGCATCTGTTCTACTGCATTAGACTCAATATGATGTTTCGGAGTGTTGCATTTCGCTAACCTTCGGCATGTAAATAACTTGTGTTTCGGGCCAGAATGCACAGTTACGGGGTACCGAAGTTGTAAATAACTTGTGTTTCGGGCCAGAATGCACAGTTACGGGGTACCGAAGTTGCAAAAATGGTTTTGCAACAAAAGCATAAGTTCTACTCCATTAGACTCAAAATGATGCTTGGGAATGTTTTGGAGCATTTCGCAAACCTTCGGCATGTAAATAAATTGTCTCTCGGGCCTGAATGCACTGTTACGGGGTACCGAAGTTGCAAAAATGGTTTTGCAACAAAAGCATCCGTTCTACTCCATTAGACTCAAAATGATGTTTGGGATTGTTTTGGAGGATTTCGCAAACCTTCGGCAAGTAAATAACTTGTGTTTCGGGCCTAATGCGCTGTTACGGGGTACCGAAGTTGCAAAAATAGTTTTGCAACAAAAGCATCTGTTCTACTCCATTAGACTCAAAATGATGTTTGGGAGTCTTTTGGTAGATTTCGCAAACCTTCGGCACGAAATAACTTGTGTTTCGGGCCTAATGCACTGTTACGAGGTACCGAAGTTGCAAAAATGGTTTTGCAACAAAAGCATCTGTTTTACTCCATTAGACTCAACATGATGTTTCGGAGTGTTGCATTTCGCTAACCTTCGGCATGTAAATAACTTGTGTTTCGGGCCTGAATGCACTGTTACGGGGGACCGAAGTTGCAAAAATGGTTTTGCAACAAAAGCATCCGTTCTACTCCACTAGATTCAAAATGATGTTTGGGAGTGTTTTGGAGGATTTCGCAAACCTTCGGCATATAAATAACTTGTGTTTCGGGCCTAATGAGCTGTTACGGGGTACCGAAGTTGCAAAAATGGTTCTGCAACAAAAGCATCTGTTCTACTCCATTAGACTCCAAATGATGTTTGGGAGTCTTTTGGTGGATTTCGCAAACCTTCGGCACGTAATAACTTGTGTTTCGGGCCTAATGCACTGTTACGGGGTACCGAAGTTGCAAAAATGGTTTTGCAACAAAAGCATCTGTTCTACTCCATTAGACTCAATATGATGTTTCGGAATGTTGCATTTCGCTAACCTTCGGCATGTAAATAACTTGTGTTTCGGGCCTGAATGCACTGTTACGGGGTACCGAAGTTGCAAAAATGGTTTTGCAACAAAAGCATATGTTCTACTCCATTAGACTCAAAATGATGCTTGGGAATGTTTTGGAGCATTTCGCAAACCTTCGGCATGTAAATAAATTGTGTTTCGGGCCTGAATGCACTGTTACGGGGTACCGAAGTTGCAAAAATGGTTTTGCAACAAAAGCATCCGTTCTACTCCATTAGACTCAAAATGATGTTTGAGAGTGTTTTGGAGGATTTCGGAAACCTTCGGCATGTAAATAACTTGTGTTTCGGGCCTAATGAGCTGTTACGGGCTACCGAAGTTGCAAAAATGGTTCTGCAACAAAAGCATCTGTTCTACTCCATTAGACTCAAAATGATGTTTGGGAGTCTTTTCGTGGATTTCGCAAACCTTCGGCACGTAATAACTTGTGTTTAGGGCCTAATGCACTGTTACGGGGTACCGAAGTTGCAAAAATGGTTTTGCAACAAAAGCATCTGTTCTACTCCATTAGACTCAATATGATGTTTCGGAGTGTTGCATTTCGCAAACCTTCGGCATATAAATAACTTGTGTTTCGGGCCTAATGAGCTGTTACGGGGTACCGAAGTTGCAAAAATTGTTTTGCAACAAAAGCATCTGTTCTACTCCATTAGACTCAAAATGATGTTAGGGAGTCTTTTGGTGGATTTCGCATACCTTCGGCACGTTATAACTTGTGTTTCGGGCCTAATGCACTGTTACGGGGTACCGAATGTGCAAAAATGGTTTTGCAACAAAAGCATCTGTTCTACTCCATTAGACTCAATACGATGTTTCGGAGTGTTGCATTTCGCTAACCTTCGACATGTAAATAACTTGTGTTTCGGGCCTGAATGCACTGTTACGGGGTACCGAAGTTGCAAAAATGGTTTTGCAACAAAAGCATATGTTCTACTCCATTAGACTCAAAATGATGCTTGGGAATGTTTTGGAGCATTTCTCAAACCTTTGGCATATAAATAACTTGTGTTTCGGGCCTGAATGCACTGCTACGGGGTACCGAAGTTGCAAAAATGGTTTTGCAACAAAAGCATATGTTCTACTTCATTAGACTCAAAATGATGCTCGGGAGTGTTTTGGAGCATTTCGCAAACCTTCGGCGTGTAAATAACTTGTGTTTCGTGCCTGAATGCACTGTTACGGGGTACCGAAGTTGCAAAAATGGTTTTGTAACAAAATCAACCGTTCTACTCCATTAGACACAAAATGATGTTTGGGAGTGTTTTGGAGGATTTCGCAAACCTTCGGCATGTAAATAACTTGTGTTTCTGGCCTAATGCGCTGTTACGGGGTACCGAAGTTGCAAAAATGGTTTTGCAACAAAAGCATCTGTTCTACTCCATTAGACTCAAAATCATGTTTGGGAGTCTTTTGGTGGATTTCGCAAACCTTCGGCACGTAATAACTTGTGTTTCGGGCCTAATGCACTGTTACGGGGTACTGAAGTTGCAAAAATGGTTTTGCAACAAAAGCAATTGTTCTACTGCATTAGACTCAATATGATGTTTCGGAGTGTTGCATTTCGCTAACCTTCGGCATGTAAATAACTTGTGTTTCGGGCCAGAATGCACAGTTACGGGGTACCGAAGTTGCAAAAATGGTTTTGCAACAAAAGCATAAGTTCTACTCCATTAGACTCAAAATGATGCTTGGTAATGTTTTGGAGCATTTCGCAAACCTTCGGCATGTAAATAAATTGTCTTTCGGGCCTGAATGCACTGTTACGGGGTACCGAAGTTGCAAAAATGGTTTTGCAACAAAAGCATCCGTTCTACTCCATTAGACTCAAAATGATGTTTGGGATTGTTTTGGAGGATTTCGCAAACCTTCGGCAAGTAAATAACTTGTGTTTCGGGCCTAATGTGCTGTTACGGGGTACCGAAGTTGCAAAAATAGTTTTGCAACAAAAGCATCTGTTCTACTCCATTAGACTCAAAATGATGTTTGGGAGTCTTTTGGTGGATTTCGCAAACCTTCGGCACGTAATAACTTGTGTTTCAGGCCTAATGCACTGTTACGAGGTACCGAAGTTGCAAAATTGGTTTTGCAACAAAAGCATCTGTTCTACTCCATTAGACTCAATATGATGTTTCGGAGTGTTGCATTTCGCTAACCTTCGGCAAGTAATAACTTGTGTTTCGGGCCTAATGAGCTGTTACGGGGTACCGAAGTTGCAAAAATGGTTCTGCAACAAAAGCATCTGTTCTACTCCATTAGACTCCAAATGATGTTTGGGAGTCTTTTGGTGGATATCGCAAACCTTCGGCACGTAATAACTTGTGTTTCGGGCCTAATGCACTGTTACGGGGTACCGAAGTTGCAAAAATGGTTTTGCAACAAAAGCATCTGTTCTACTCCATTAGACTCAATATGATGTTTCGGAATGTTGCATTTCGCTAACCTTCGGCATGTAAATAACTTGTGTTTCGGGCCTGAATGCACTGTTACGGGGTACCGAAGATGCAAAAATGGTTTTGCAACAAAAGCATATGTTCTACTCCATTAGACTCAAAATGATGCTTGGGAATGTTTTGGAGCATTTCGCAAACCTTCGGCATGTAAATAAATTGTGTTTCGGGCCTGAATGCACTGTTACGGGGTACCGAAGTTGCAAAAATGGTTTGCAACAAAAGCATCCGTTCTACTCCATTAGACTCAAAATGATGTTTGGGATTGTTTTGGAGGATTTCGCAAACCTTCGGCAAGTAAATAACTTGTGTTTCGGGCCTAATGCGCTGTTACGGGGTACCGAAGTTGCAAAAATAGTTTTGCAACAAAAGCATCTGTTCTACTCCATTAGACTCAAAATGATGTTTGGGAGTCTTTTGGTGGATTTCGCAAACCTTCGGCACGTAATAACTTGTGTTTCGGGCCTAATGCACTGTTACGAGGTACCGAAGTTGCAAAATTGATTTTGCAACAAAAGCATCTGTTCTACTCCATTAGACTCAACATGATGTTTCGGAGTGTTGCATTTCGCTAACCTTCGGCATGTAAATAACTTGTGTTTCGGGCCTGAATGCACTGTTACGGGGGACCGAAGTTGCAAAAATGGTTTTGCAACAAAAGCATCCGTTCTACTCCATTAGATTCAAAATGTTGTTTGGGAGTGTTTTGGAGGATTTCGCAAACCTTCGGCATATAAATAACTTGTGTTTCGGGCCTAATGAGCTGTTACGGGGTACCGAAGTTGCAAAAATGGTTCTGCAACAAAAGCATCTGTTCTACTCCATTAGACTCCAAATGATGTTTGGGAGTCTTTTGGTGGATTTCGCAAACCTTCGGCACGTAATAACTTGTGTTTCGGGCCTAATGCACTGTTACGGGGTACCGAAGTTGAAAAATGGTTTTGCAACAAAAGCATCTGTTCTACTCCATTAGACTCAATATGATGTTTCGGAATGTTGCATTTCGCTAACCTTCGGCATGTAAATAACTTGTGTTTCGGGCCTGAATGCACTGTTACGGGGTACCGAAGTTGCAAAAATGGTTTTGCAACAAAAGCATATGTTCTACTCCATTAGACTCAAATTGATGTTTGGGATTGTTTTGGAGGATTTCGCAAACCTTCGGCAAGTAAATAACTTGTGTTTCGGGCCTGAATGCACTGTTACGGGGGACCGAAGTTGCAAAAATGGTTTTGCAACAAAAGCATCCGTTCTACTCCATTAGATTCAAAATGTTGTTTGGGAGTGTTTTGGAGGATTTCGCAAACCTTCGGCATATAAATAACTTGTGTTTCGGGCCTAATGAGCTGTTACGGGGTACCGAAGTTGCAAAAATGGTTCTGCAACAAAAGCATCTGTTCTACTCCATTAGACTCCAAATGATGTTTGGGAGTCTTTTGGTGGATTTCGCAAACCGTCGGCACGTAATAACTTGTGTTTCGGGCCTAATGCACTGTTACGGGGTACCGAAGTTGCAAAAATGGTTTTGCAACAAAAGCATCTGTTCTACTCCATTAGACTCAATATGATGTTTCGGAGTGTTGCATTTTGCTAACCTTCGGCATGTAAATAACTTGTGTTTCGGGCCAGAATGCACAGTTACGGGGTACCGAAGTTGCAAAAATGGTTTTGCAACAAAAGCATATGTTCTACTCCATTAGACTCAAAATGATGCTTGGGAATGTTTTGGAGCATTTCGCAAACCTTCGGCATGTAAATAAATTGTGTTTCGGGCCTGAATGCACTGTTACGGGGTACCGAAGTTGCAAAAATGGTTTTGCAACAAAAGCATCCGTTCTACTCCATTAGACTCAAAATGATGTTTGGGATTGTTTTGGAGGATTTCGCAAACCTTCGGCAAGTAAATAACTTGTGTTTCGGGCCTAATGCGCTGTTACGGGGTACCGAAGTTGCAAAAATAGTTTTGCAACAAAAGCATCTGTTCTACTCCATTAGACTCAAAATGATGTTTGGGAGTCTTTTGGTGGATTTCGCAAACCTTCGGCACGTAATAACTTGTGTTTCGGGCCTAATGCACTGTTACGAGGTACCGAAGTTGCAAAAATGGTTTTGCAACAAAAGCATCTGTTCTACTCCATTAGACTCAATATGATGTTTCGGAGTGTTGCATTTCGCTAACCTTCGGCATGTAAATAACTTGTGTTTCGGGCCTGAATGCACTGTTACGGGGTACCGAAGTTGCAAAAATGGTTCTGCAACAAAAGCATCCGTTCTACACCATTAGACTCAAAATGATGTTTGGGAGTGTTTTGGAGGATTTCGCAAACCTTCAGCTGTAAATAACTTGTATTTCGGGCCTAATGCACTGTTACGGGGTACCGAAGTTGCAAAAATGGTTTTGCAACAAAAGCATATGTTCTACTCCATTAGACTCAAAATGATGTTTGGGAATGCTTTGGAGCATTTCGCTAACCTTCGGCATGTAAATAACTTGTGTAGGGGGCCTGAATGCACTGTTACGGGGTACCGAAGTTGCAAAAATGGTTTTGCAACAAAAGCAGCCGTTCTACTCCATTAGACTCAAAATGATGTTTGAGAGTGTTTTGGAGGATTTCGCAAACCTTCGGCATGTAAATAACTTGTGTTTCGGGCCTAATGAGCTGTTACGAGCTACCGAAGTTGCAAAAATGGTTCTGCAACGAAAGCATCTGTTCTACTCCATTAGACTCAAAATGATGTTTGGGAGTCTTTTGGTGGATTTCGCAAACCTTCGGCACGTAATAACTTGTGTTTCGGGCCTAATGCACTGTTACGGGGTACCGAAGTTGCAAAAATGGTTTTGCCACAAAAGCATCTGTTCTACTCCATTAGACTCAATATGATGTTTCGGAGTGTTGCATTTCGCTAACCTTCGGCATGTAAATAACTTGTGTTTCGGGCCTGAATGCACTGTTACGGGGTACCGAAGTTGCAAAAATGGTTTTGCAACAAAAGCATATGTTCTACTCCATTAGACTCAAATTGATGTTTGGGATTGTTTTGGAGGATTTCGCAAACCTTCGGCAAGTAAATAACTTGTGTTTCGGGCCTGAATGCACTGTTACGGGGGACCGAAGTTGCAAAAATGGTTTTGCAACAAAAGCATCCGTTCTACTCCATTAGATTCAAAATGTTGTTTGGGAGTGTTTTGGAGGATTTCGCAAACCTTCGGCATATAAATAACTTGTGTTTCGGGCCTAATGAGCTGTTACGGGGTACCGAAGTTGCAAAAATGGTTCTGCAACAAAAGCATCTGTTCTACTCCATTAGACTCCAAATGATGTTTGGGAGTCTTTTGGTGGATTTCGCAAACCTTCGGCACGTAATAACTTGTGTTTCGGGCCTAATGCACTGTTACGGGGTACCGAAGTTGCAAAAATGGTTTTGCAACAAAAGCATCTGTTCTACTCCATTAGACTCAATATGATGTTTCGGAGTGTTGCATTTTGCTAACCTTCGGCATGTAAATAACTTGTGTTTCGGGCCAGAATGCACAGTTACGGGGTACCGAAGTTGCAAAAATGGTTTTGCAACAAAAGCATATGTTCTACTCCATTAGACTCAAAATGATGCTTGGGAATGTTTTGGAGCATTTCGCAAACCTTCGGCATGTAAATAAATTGTGTTTCGGGCCTGAATGCACTGTTACGGGGTACCGAAGTTGCAAAAATGGTTTTGCAACAAAAGCATCCGTTCTACTCCATTAGACTCAAAATGATGTTTGGGATTGTTTTGGAGGATTTCGCAAACCTTCGGCAAGTAAATAACTTGTGTTTCGGGCCTAATGCGCTGTTACGGGGTACCGAAGTTGCAAAAATAGTTTTGCAACAAAAGCATCTGTTCTACTCCATTAGACTCAAAATGATGTTTGGGAGTCTTTTGGTGGATTTCGCAAACCTTCGGCACGTAATAACTTGTGTTTCGGGCCTAATGCACTGTTACGAGGTACCGAAGTTGCAAAAATGGTTTTGCAACAAAAGCATCTGTTCTACTCCATTAGACTCAATATGATGTTTCGGAGTGTTGCATTTCGCTAACCTTCGGCATGTAAATAACTTGTGTTTCGGGCCTGAATGCACTGTTACGGGGTACCGAAGTTGCAAAAATGGTTCTGCAACAAAAGCATCCGTTCTACACCATTAGACTCAAAATGATGTTTGGGAGTGTTTTGGAGGATTTCGCAAACCTTCAGCTGTAAATAACTTGTATTTCGGGCCTAATGCACTGTTACGGGGTACCGAAGTTGCAAAAATGGTTTTGCAACAAAAGCATATGTTCTACTCCATTAGACTCAAAATGATGTTTGGGAATGCTTTGGAGCATTTCGCTAACCTTCGGCATGTAAATAACTTGTGTAGGGGGCCTGAATGCACTGTTACGGGGTACCGAAGTTGCAAAAATGGTTTTGCAACAAAAGCATCCGTTCTACTCCATTAGACTCAAAATGATGTTTGAGAGTCTTTTGGTGGATTTCGCAAACCTTCGGCACGTAATAACTTGTGTTTCGGGCCTAATGCACTGTTACGGGGTACCGAAGTTGCAAAAATGGTTTTGCAACAAAAGCATCTGTTCTACTCCATTAGACTCAATATGATGTTTCGGAATGTTGCATTTCGCTAACCTTCGGCATGTAAATAACTTGTGTTTCGGGCCTGAATGCACTGTTACGGGGTACCGAAGTTGCAAAAATGGTTTTGCAACAAAAGCATCTGTTCTACTCCATTAGACTCAAAATGATGTTTGGGAGTCTTTTGGTGGATTTCGCAAACCTTCGGCACGTAATAACTTGTGTTTAGGGCCTAATGCACTGTTACGGGGTACCGAAGTTGCAAAAATGGTTTTGCAACAAAAGCATCTGTTCTACTCCATTAGACTCAATATGATGTTTCGGAGTGTTGCATTTCGCAAACCTTCGGCATATAAATAACTTGTGTTTCGGGCCTAATGAGCTGTTACGGGGTACCTAAGATGAAGAGATTGTTTTGCAACAAAAGCATCTGTGCTACTCCATAAGACTCAAAATGATGTTAGGGTGTCTTTTGTTGGATTTCGCATACCTTGGGATATTTATAACTTGTGTTTCGGGCCTAATGCACTGTTACGGGGTACCGAATGTGCAAAAATGGTTTTGCAACAAAAGCATCTGTTCTACTCCATTAGACTCAATACGATGTTTCGGAGTGTTGCATTTCGCTAACCTTCGACATGTAAATAACTTGTGTTTCGGGCCTGAATGCACTGTTATGGGGTACCGAAGTTGCAAAAATGGTTTTGCAACAAAAGCATATGTTCTACTCCATTAGACTCAAAATGATGCTTGGGAATGTTTTGGAGCATTTCTCAAACCTTTGGCATATAAATAACTTGTGTTTCGGGCCTGAATGCACTGATACGGGGTACCGAAGTTGCAAAAATGGTTTTGCAACAAAAGCATATGTTCTACTTCATTAGACTCAAAATGATGCTCGGGAGTGTTTTGGAGCATTTCGCAAACCTTCGGCGTGTAAATAACTTGTGTTTCGTGCCTGAATGCACTGTTACGGGGTACCGAAGTTGCAAAAATGGTTTTGTAACAAAATCAACCGTTCTACTCCATTAGACTCAAAATGATGTTTGGGAGTGTTTTGGAGGATTTCGCAAACCTTCGGCATGTAAATAACTTGTGTTTCTGGCCTAATGCGCTGTTACGGGGTACCGAAGTTGCAAAAATGGTTTTGCAACAAAAGCATCTGTTCTACTCCATTAGACTCAAAATCATGTTTGGGAGTCTTTTGGTGGATTTCGCAAACCTTCGGCACGTAATAACTTGTGTTTCGGGCCTAATGCACTGTTACGGGGTACTGAAGTTGCAAAAATGGTTTTGCAACAAAAGCAATTGTTCTACTGCATTAGACTCAATATGATGTTTCGGAGTGTTGCATTTCGCTAACCTTCGGCATGTAAATAACTTGTGTTTCGGGCCAGAATGCACAGTTACGGGGTACCGAAGTTGCAAAAATGGTTTTGCAACAAAAGCATAAGTTCTACTCCATTAGACTCAAAATGATGCTTGGGAATGTTTTGGAGCATTTCGCAAACCTTCGGCATGTAAATAAATTGTCTTTCAGGCCTGAATGCACTGTTACGGGGTACCGAAGTTGCAAAAATGGTTTTGCAACAAAAGCATCCGTTCTACTCCATTAGACTCAATATGATGTTTCGGAGTGTTGCATTTCGCTAACCTTCGGCATGTAATAACTTGTGTTTCGGGCCTAATGAGCTGTTACGGGGTACCGAAGTTGCAAAAATGGTTCTGCAACAAAAGCATCTGTTCTACTCCATTAGACTCCAAATGATGTTTGGGAGTCTTTTGGTGGATATCGCAAACCTTCGGCACGTAATAACTTGTGTTTCGGGCCTAATGCACTGTTACGGGGTACCGAAGTTGCAAAAATGGTTTTGCAACAAAAGCATCTGTTCTACTCCATTAGACTCAATATGATGTTTCGGAATGTTGCATTTCGCTAACCTTCGGCATGTAAATAACTTGTGTTTCGGGCCTGAATGCACTGTTACGGGGTACCGAAGATGCAAAAATGGTTTTGCAACAAAAGCATATGTTCTACTCCATTAGACTCAAAATGATGCTTGGGAATGTTTTGGAGCATTTCGCAAACCTTCGGCATGTAAATAAATTGTGTTTCGGGCCTGAATGCACTGTTACGGGGTACCGAAGTTGCAAAAATGGTTTGCAACAAAAGCATCCGTTCTACTCCATTAGACTCAAAATGATGTTTGGGATTGTTTTGGAGGATTTCGCAAACCTTCGGCAAGTAAATAACTTGTGTTTCGGGCCTAATGCGCTGTTACGGGGTACCGAAGTTGCAAAAATAGTTTTGCAACAAAAGCATCTGTTCTACTCCATTAGACTCAAAATGATGTTTGGGAGTCTTTTGGTGGATTTCGCAAACCTTCGGCACGTAATAACTTGTGTTTCGGGCCTAATGCACTGTTACGAGGTACCGAAGTTGCAAAATTGATTTTGCAACAAAAGCATCTGTTCTACTCCATTAGACTCAACATGATGTTTCGGAGTGTTGCATTTCGCTAACCTTCGGCATGTAAATAACTTGTGTTTCGGGCCTGAATGCACTGTTACGGGGGACCGAAGTTGCAAAAATGGTTTTGCAACAAAAGCATCCGTTCTACTCCATTAGATTCAAAATGTTGTTTGGGTGTGTTTTGGAGGATTTCGCAAACCTTCGGCATATAAATAACTTGTGTTTCGGGCCTAATGAGCTGTTACGGGGTACCGAAGTTGCAAAAATGGTTCTGCAACAAAAGCATCTGTTCTACTCCATTAGACTCCAAATGATGTTTGGGAGTCTTTTGGTGGATTTCGCAAACCTTCGGCACGTAATAACTTGTGTTTCGGGCCTAATGCACTGTTACGGGGTACCGAAGTAGCAAAAATGGTTTTGCAACAAAAGCATCTGTTCTACTCCATTAGACTCAATATGATGTTTCGGAATGTTGCATTTCGCTAACCTTCGGCATGTAAATAACTTGTGTTTCGGGCCTGAATGCACTGTTACGGGGTACCGAAGTTTCAAAAATGGTTTTGCAACAAAAGCATATGTTCTACTCCATTAGACTCAAAATGATGTTTGGGATTGTTTTGGAGGATTTCGCAAACCTTCGGCAAGTAAATAACTTGTGTTTCGGGCCTGAATGCACTGTTACGGGGGACCGAAGTTGCAAAAATGGTTTTGCAACAAAAGCATCCGTTCTACTCCATTAGATTCAAAATGTTGTTTGGGAGTGTTTTGGAGGATTTCGCAAACCTTCGGCATATAAATAACTTGTGTTTCGGGCCTAATGAGCTGTTACGGGGTACCGAAGTTGCAAAAATGGTTCTGCAACAAAAGCATCTGTTCTACTCCATTAGACTCCAAATGATGTTTGGGAGTCTTTTGGTGGATTTCGCAAACCTTCGGCACGTAATAACTTGTGTTTCGGGCCTAATGCACTGTTACGGGGTACCGAAGTTGCAAAAATGGTTTTGCAACAAAAGCATCTGTTCTACTCCATTAGACTCAATATGATGTTTCGGAGTGTTGCATTTTGCTAACCTTCGGCATGTAAATAACTTGTGTTTCGGGCCAGAATGCACAGTTACGGGGTACCGAAGTTGCAAAAATGGTTTTGCAACAAAAGCATATGTTCTACTCCATTAGACTCAAAATGATGCTTGGGAATGTTTTGGAGCATTTCGCAAACCTTCGGCATGTAAATAAATTGTGTTTCGGGCCTGAATGCACTGTTACGGGGTACCGAAGTTGCAAAAATGGTTTTGCAACAAAAGCATCCGTTCTACTCCATTAGACTCAAAATGATGTTTGGGATTGTTTTGGAGGATTTCGCAAACCTTCGGCAAGTAAATAACTTGTGTTTCGGGCCTAATGCGCTGTTACGGGGTACCGAAGTTGCAAAAATAGTTTTGCAACAAAAGCATCTGTTCTACTCCATTAGACTCAAAATGATGTTTGGGAGTCTTTTGGTGGATTTCGCAAACCTTCGGCACGTAATAACTTGTGTTTCGGGCCTAATGCACTGTTACGAGGTACCGAAGTTGCAAAAATGGTTTTGCAACAAAAGCATCTGTTCTACTCCATTAGACTCAATATGATGTTTCGGAGTGTTGCATTTCGCTAACCTTCGGCATGTAAATAACTTGTGTTTCGGGCCTGAATGCACTGTTACGGGGTACCGAAGTTGCAAAAATGGTTCTGCAACAAAAGCATCCGTTCTACTCCATTAGACTCAAAATGGTGTTTGGGAGTGTTTTGGAGGATTTCGCAAACCTTCGACATGTAAATAACTTGTGTTTCGGGCCTAATGCACTGTTACGGGGTACCGAAGTTGCAAAAATGGTTTTGCAACAAAAGCAAATGTTCTACTCCATTAGACTCAAAATGATGTTTGGGAGTGTTTTGGAGCATTTCGCTAACCTTCGGCATGTAAATAACTTGTGTTTCGGGCCTGAATGCACTGTTACGGGGTACCGAAGTTGCAAAAATGGTTCTGCAACAAAAGCATCCGTTCTACTCCATTAGACTCAAAATGATGTTTAGGAGTGTTTTGGAGGATTTCGCAAACCTTCAGCTGTAAATAACTTGTGTTTCGGGCCTAATGCACTGTTACGGGGTACCGAAGTTGCAAAAATGGTTTTGTAACAAAAGCATATGTTCTACTCCAATAGACTCAAAATAACTTGTGTTTCGGGCCTAATGAACTGTTACGGGCTACCGAAGTTGCAAAAATGGTTTTGCAACAAAAGCATCTGTTCTACTCCATTAGACTCAAAATGATGTTTGGGAGTCTTTTGGTGGATTTCGCAAACCTTCGGCACGTAATAACTTGTGTTTCGGGCCTAATGCACTGTTATGGGGTACCGAATGTACAAAAATGGTTTTGCAACAAAAGCATCTGTTCTACTCCATTAGACTCAATATGATGTTTCGGAGTGTTGCATTTCACTGACCTTCGGCATGTAAATAACTTGTGTTTCGGGCCTGAATGCACTGTTACGGGGTACCGAAGTTGCTAAAATGGTTTTGCAACAAAAGCATCCGTTCTACTCCATTAGACTCAAAATGATGTTTAGGAGTGTTTTGGAGGATTTCGCAAACCTTCGGCATGAAAATAACTTATGTGTCGGGGTTAATGCACTGTTACGGGGTACCGAAGTTGCAAAAATGGTTTTGCAACAAAAGCATATGTTCTACTCCATTAGACTCAAAATGATTCTTGGGAATGTTTTGGAGCATTTCGCAAACCTTTGGCATATAAATAACTTGTGTTTCGGGCCTGAATGCACTGCTACGGGGTACCGACGTTGCAAAAATGGTTTTGCAACAAAAGCATATGTTCTACTTCATTAGACTCAAAATGATGCTTGGGATTGTTTTGGAGCATTTTGCAAACCTTCGGCGTGTAAATAACTTGTGTTTCGGGCCTGAATGCACTGTTACGGGGTACCGAAGTTGCAAAAATGGTTTTGTAACAAAAGCATATGTTCTACTCCAATAGACTCAAAATAACTTGTGTTTCGGGCCTAATGAACTGTTACGGGCTACCGAAGTTGCAAAAATGGTTTTGCAACAAAAGCATCTGTTCTACTCCATTAGACTCAAAATGATGTTTGGGAGTCTTTTGGTGGATTTCGCAAACCTTCGGCACGTAATAACTTGTGTTTCGGGCCTAATGCACTGTTATGGGGTACCGAATGTACAAAAATGGTTTTGCAACAAAAGCATCTGTTCTACTCCATTAGACTCAATATGATGTTTCGGAGTGTTGCATTTCACTGACCTTCGGCATGTAAATAACTTGTGTTTCGGGCCTGAATGCACTGTTACGGGGTACCGAAGTTGCTAAAATGGTTTTGCAACAAAAGCATCCGTTCTACTCCATTAGACTCAAAATGATGTTTAGGAGTGTTTTGGAGGATTTCGCAAACCTTCGGCATGAAAATAACTTATGTGTCGGGCTTAATGCACTGTTACGGGGTACCGAAGTTGCAAAAATGGTTTTGCAACAAAAGCATATGTTCTACTCCATTAGACTCAAAATGATTCTTGGGAATGTTTTGGAGCATTTCGCAAACCTTTGGCATATAAATAACTTGTGTTTCGGGCCTGAATGCACTGCTACGGGGTACCGAAGTTGCAAAAATGGTTTTGCAACAAAAGCATATGTTCTACTTCATTAGACTCAAAATGATGCTTGGGATTGTTTTGGAGCATTTCGCAAACCTTCGGCGTGTAAATAACTTGTGTTTCGGGCCTGAATGCACTGTTACGGGGTACCGAAGTTGCGAAAATGGTTTTCTAACAAAATCATCCGTTCTACTCCATTAGACTCAAAATGATGTTTGGGAGTGTTTTGGAGGATTTCACAAACCTTCGGCATGTAAATAATTTGTGTTTCTGGCCTAATGCGCTGTTACGGGGTACCGAAGTTGCAAAAATGGTTCTGCAACAAAAGCATCCGTTCTACTCCATTAGACTCAATGATGTTTGGGAGTGTTTTGGAGGATTTCGCAAACCTTCGGCTGTAAATAACTTGTGTTTCGGGCCTAATGCACAGTTACGGGGTACCCAAGTTGCAAAAATGGTTTTGCAACAAAAGCATATGTTCACTCCATTAGACTCAAAATGATGTTTGGGAGTGTTTTGGAGCATTTCTCTAACCTTCGGCATGTAAATAACTTGTGTTTCGGGCCTGAATGCACTGTTACAGGGTACCGAAGTTGCAAAAATGGTTCTGCAACAAAAGCATCCGTTCTACTCCATTAGACTCAAAATGATGTTTGGGAGTGTTCTGGAGGATTTCGCAAACCTTCGGCTGTAAATAACTTGTGTTTCGGGCCTAATGCACAGTTACGGGGTACCGAAGTTGCAAAAATGGTTTTGCAACAAAAGCATATGTTCTACTCCATTAGACTCAAAATGATGCTTGGGAATGTTTTGGAGCATTTCGCAAACCTTCGGCATGTAAATAAATTGTGTTTCGGGCCTGAATGCACTGTTACGGGGTACCGAAGTTGCAAAAATGGTTTTGCAACAAAAGCATATGTTCTACTCCATTAGACTCAAAATGATGTTTGAGAGTGTTTTGGAGCATTTCGTTAACCTTCGGCATGTAAATAACTTGTGTTTCGGGCCTGAATGCACTGTTACGGGGTACCGAAGTTGCAAAAATGGTTCTGCAACAAAAGCATCCGTTCTACTCCATTAGACTCAAAATGATGTTTAGGAGTGTTTTGGAGGATTTCGCAAACCTTCAGCTGTAAATAACTTGTGTTTCGGGCCTAATGCACTGTTACGGGGTACCGAAGTTGCAAAAATGGTATTGCAACAAAAGCATATGTTCTACTCCATTAGACTCAAAATGATGTTTGGTAGTGCTTTGGAGCATTTCGCTAACCTTCGGCATGTAAATAACTTGTGTTTCGGGCCTGAATGCACTGTTACGGGGTACCGAAGTTGCAAAAATGGTTTTGCAACAAAAGCATCCGTTCTACTCCATTAGACTCAAAATGATGTTTGGGAGTGTTTTGGAGGATTTCGCAAACCTTCGGCATGTAAATAACTTGTGTTTCGGGCCTAATGAGCTGTTACGGGGTACCGAAGTTGCAAAAATGGTTCTGCAACAAAAGCATCTGTTCTACTCCATTAGACTCAAAATGATGTTTGGGAGTCTTTTGGTGGATTTCGCAAACCTTCGGCACGTAATAACTTGTGTTTCGGGCCTAATGCACTGTTACGGGGGACCGAAGTTGCAAAAATGGTTTTGCAACAAAAGCATATGTTCTACTTCATTAGACTCAAAATGATGCTTGGGAGTGTTTTGGAGCATTTCGCAAACCTTCGGCGTGTAAATAACTTGTGTTTCGGGCCTGAATGCACTGTTACGGGGTACCGAAGTTGCGAAAATGGTTTTCTAACAAAATCATCCGTTCTACTCCATTAGACTCAAAATGATGTTTGGGAGTGTTTTGGAGGATTTCACAAACCTTCGGCATGTAAATAATTTGTGTTTCTGGCCTAATGCGCTGTTACGGGGTACCGAAGTTGCAAAAATGGTTTTGCAACAAAAGCATCTGTTCTACTCCATTAGACTCAAAATGATGTTTGGGAGTCTTTTGGTGGATTTCGCAAACCTTCGGCACGTAATAACTTGTGTTTCGGGCCTAATGCACTGTTACGGGGTACCGAAGTTGCAAAAATGGTTTTTGCAACAAAAGCATCTGTTCTACTCCATTAGACTCAATATGATGTTTCGGAGTGTTGCATTTTGCTAACCTTCGGCATGTAAATAACTTGTGTTTCGGGCCAGAATGCACAGTTACGGGGTACCGAAGTTGCAAAAATGGTTTTGCAACAAAAGCATATGTTCTACTCCATTAGACTCAAAATGATGCTTGGGAATGTTTTGGAGCATTTCGCAAACCTTCGGCATGTAAATAAATTGTGTTTCGGGCCTGAATGCACTGTTACGGGGTACCGAAGTTGCAAAAATGGTTTTGCAACAAAAGCATCCGTTCTACTCCATTAGACTCAAAATGATGTTTGGGATTGTTTTGAAGGATTTGGCAAACCTTCGGCAAGTAAAAAACTTGTGTTTCGGGCCTAATGTGCTGTTACGGGGTACCGAAGTTGCAAAAATAGTTTTGCAACAAAAACATCTGTTCTACTCCATTAGACTCAAAATGATGTTTGGGAGTATTTTGGTGGATTTCGCAAACCTTCGGCACGTAATAACTTGTGTTTCGGGCCTAATGCACTGTTACGAGGTACCGAAGTTGCAAAAATGGTTTCGCAACAAAAGCATCTGTTCTACTCCATTAGACTCAATATGATGTTTCGGAGTGTTGCATTTCGCTAACCTTCGGCATGTAAATAACTTGTGTTTCGGGCCTGAATGCACAGTTACGGGGTACCGAAGTTGCAAAAATGGTTTTGCAACAAAAGCATATGTTCACTCCATTAGACTCAAAATGATGTTTGGGAGTGTTTTGGAGCATTTCTCTAACCTTCGGCATGTAAATAACTTGTGTTTCGGGCCTGAATGCACTGTTACAGGGTACCGAAGTTGAAAAAATGGTTCTGCAACAAAAGCATCCGTTCTACTCCATTAGACTCAAAATGATGTTTGGGAGTGTTTTGGAGGATTTCGCAAACCTTCGGCTGTAAATAACTTGTGTTTCGGGCCTAATGCACAGTTACGGGGTACCGAAGTTGCAAAAATGGTTTTGCAACAAAAGCATATGTTCTACTCCATTAGACTCAAAATGATGCTTGGGAATGTTTTGGAGCATTTCGCAAACCTTCGGCATGTAAATAAATTGTGTTTCGGGCCTGAATGCACTGTTACGGGGTACCGAAGTTGCAAAAATGGTTTTGCAACAAAAGCATATGTTCTACTCCATTAGACTCAAAATGATGTTTGGGAGTGTTTTGGAGCATTTCGTTAACCTTCGGCATGTAAATAACTTGTGTTTCGGGCCTGAATGCACTGTTACGGGGTACCGAAGTTGCAAAAATGGTTCTGCAACAAAAGCATCCGTTCTACTCCATTAGACTCAAAATGATGTTTAGGAGTGTTTTGGAGGATTTCGCAAACCTTCAGCTGTAAATAACTTGTGTTTCGGGCCTAATGCACTGTTACGGGGTACCGAAGTTGCAAAAATGGTTTTGCAACAAAAGCATATGTTCTACTCCATTAGACTCAAAATGATGTTTGGTAGTGCTTTGGAGCATTTCGCTAACCTTCGGCATGTAAATAACTTGTGTTTCGGGCCTGAATGCACTGTTACGGGGTACCGAAGTTGCAAAAATGGTTTTGCAACAAAAGCATCCGTTCTACTCCATTAGACTCAAAATGATGTTTGGGAGTGTTTTGGAGGATTTCGCAAACCTTCGGCATGTAAATAACTTGTGTTTCGGGCCTAATGAGCTGTTACGGGGTACCGAAGTTGCAAAAATGGTTCTGCAACAAAAGCATCTGTTCTACTCCATTAGACTCAAAATGATGTTTGGGAGTCTTTTGGTGGATTTCGCAAACCTTCGGCACGTAATAACTTGTGTTTCGGGCCTAATGCACTGTTACGGGGTACCGAAGTTGCAAAAATGGTTTTGCAACAAAAGCATCTGTTCTACTCCATTAGACTCAATATGATGTTTCGGTGTGTTGCATTTCGCTAACCTTCGGCATGTAAATAACTTGTGTTTCGGGCCTGAATGCATTGTTACGGGGTACCGAAGTTGCAAAAATGGTTTTGCAACAAAAGCATCCGTTCTACTCCATTAGACTCAAAATGATGTTTGGGAGTGTTTTGGAGGATTTCGCAAATCTTCAGCATGTAAATAACTTGTGTTTCGGGCCTAATGAGCTGTTACGGGGTACCGAAGTTGCAAAAATGGTTTTGCAACAAAAGCATATGTTCACTCCATTAGACTCAAAATGATGTTTGGGAGTGTTTTGGAGCATTTCTCTAACCTTCGGCATGTAAATAACTTGTGTTTCGGGCCTGAATGCACTGTTACAGGGTACCGAAGTTGCAAAAATGGTTCTGCAACAAAAGCATCCGTTCTACTCCATTAGACTCAAAATGATGTTTGGGAGTGTTTTGGAGGATTTCGCAAACCTTCGGCTGTAAATAACTTGTGTTTCGGGCCTAATGCACAGTTACGGGGTACCGAAGTTGCAAAAATGGTTTTGCAACAAAAGCATATGTTCTACTCCATTAGACTCAAAATGATGCTTGGGAATGTTTTGGAGCATTTCGCAAACCTTCGGCATGTAAATAAATTGTGTTTCGGGCCTGAATGCACTGTTACGGGGTACCGAAGTTGCAAAAATGGTTTTGCAACAAAAGCATATGTTCTACTCCATTAGACTCAAAATGATGTTTGGGAGTGTTTTGGAGCATTTCGTTAACCTTCGGCATGTAAATAACTTGTGTTTCGGGCCTGAATGCACTGTTACGGGGTACCGAAGTTGCAAAAATGGTTCTGCAACAAAAGCATCCGTTCTACTCCATTAGACTCAAAATGATGTTTAGGAGTGTTTTGGAGGATTTCGCAAACCTTCAGCTGTAAATAACTTGTGTTTCGGGCCTAATGCACTGTTACGGGGTACCGAAGTTGCAAAAATGGTTTTGCAACAAAAGCATATGTTCTACTCCATTAGACTCAAAATGATGTTTGGTAGTGCTTTGGAGCATTTCGCTAACCTTCGGCATGTAAATAACTTGTGTTTCGGGCCTGAATGCACTGTTACGGGGTACTGAAGTTGCAAAAATGGTTTTGCAACAAAAGCATCCGTTCTACTCCATTAGACTCAAAATGATGTTTGGGAGTGTTTTGGAGGATTTCGCAAACCTTCGGCATGTAAATAACTTGTGTTTCGGGCCTAATGAGCTATTACGGGGTACCGAAGTTGCAAAAATGGTTTTGCAACAAAAGCATCTGTTCTACTCCATTAGACTCAAAATGATGTTTGGGAGTCTTTTGGTGGATTTCGCAAACCTTCGGCACGTAATAACTTGTGTTTCGGGCCTAATGAGCTGTTACGGGGTACCGAAGTTGCAAAAATGGTTTTGCAACAAAAGCATCTGTTCTACTCCATTAGACTCAAAATGATGTTTGGGAGTCTTTTGGTGGATTTCGCAAACCTTCGGCACGTAATAACTTGTGTTTCGGGCCTAATGCACTGTTACGGGGTACCGAATGTGCAAAAATGGTTTTGCAACAAAAGCATCTGTTCTACTCCATTAGATTCAATATGATGTTTCGGAGTGTTGCATTTCGCTGACCTTCGGCATGTAAATAACTTGTGTTTCGGGCCTGAATGCACTGTTACGGGGTACCGAAGTTGCTAAAATGGTTTTGCAACAAAAGCATCCGTTCTACTCCATTAGACTCAAAATGATGTTTAGGAGTGTTTTGGAGGATTTCGCAAACCTTCGGCATGTAAATAACTTATGTGTTGGGCTTAATGCACTGTTACGGGGTACCGAAGTTGCAAAAATGGTTTTGCAACAAAAGCATATGTTCTACTCCATTAGACTCAAAATGATTCTTGGCAATGTTTTGGAGCATTTCGCAAACCTTTGGCATATAAATAACTTGTGTTTCGGGCCTCAATGCACTGCTACGGGGTACCGAAGTTGCAAAAATGGTTTTGCAACAAAAGCATATGTTCTACTTCATTAGACTCAAAATGATGCTTGGGTGTGTTTTGGAGCATTTCGCAAACCTTCGGCGTGTAAATAACTTGTGTTTCGGGCCTGAATGCACTGTTACGGGGTACCGAAGTTGCGAAAATGGTTTTGTAACAAAATCATCCGTTCTACTCCATTAGACTCAAAATGATGTTTGGGAGTGTTTTGGAGGATTTCGCAAACCTTCGGCATGTAAATAACTTGTGTTTCGGGCCTAATGAGCTGTTACGGGGTACCGAAGTTGCAAAAATGGTTTTGCAACAAAAGCATCTGTTCTACTCCATTAGACTCAAAATGATGTTTGGGAGTCTTTTGGTGGATTTCGCAAACCTTCTGCACGTAATAACTTGTGTTTCGGGCCTAATGCACTGTTACGGGGTACCGAAGTTGCAAAAATGGTTTTGCAACAAAAGCATCTGTTCTACTCCATTAGACTCAATATGATGTTTCGGAGTGTTGCATTTCGCTAACCTTCGGCATGTAAATAACTTGTGTTTCGGGCCAGAATGCACAGTTACGGGGTACCGAAGTTGCAAAAATGGTTTTGCAACAAAAGCATATGTTTTACTCCATTAGACTCAAAATGATGCTTGGGAATGTTTTGGAGCATTTCGCAAACCTTCGGCATGTAAATAAATTGTGTTTCGGGCCTGAATGCACTGTTACGGGGTACCGAAGTTGCGAAAATGGTTTTGCAACAAAAGCATCCGTTCTACTCCATTAGACTCAAAATGATGTTTGGGATTGTTTTGAAGGATTTCGCAAACCTTCGGCAAGTAAATAACTTGTGTTTCGGGCCTAATGTGCTGTTACGGGGTACCGAAGTTGCAAAAATAGTTTTGCAACAAAAGCATCTGTTCTACTCCATTAGACTCAAAATGATGTTTGGGAGTCTTTTGGTGGATTTCGCAAACCTTCGGCACGTAATAACTTGTGTTTCGGGCCTAATGCACTGTTACGAGGTACCGAAGTTGCAAAAATGGTTTCGCAACAAAAGCATCTGTTCTACTCCATTAGACTCAACATGATGTTTCGGAGTGTTGCTTTTCGCTAACCTTCGGCATGTAAATAACTTGTGTTTCGGGCCTGAATGCACTATTACGGGTACCGAAGTTGCAAAAATGGTTCTGCAACAAAAGCATCCGTTCTACTCCATTAGACTCAAAATGATGTTTGGGAGTGTTTTGGAGGATTTCGCAAACCTTCGGCATGTAAATAACTTGTGTTCCGGGCCGAATGCACTGTTACGGGGTACCGAAGTTGCAAAAATGGTTTTGCAACAAAAGCATATGTTCACTCCATTAGACTCAAAATGATGTTTGGGAGTGTTTTGGAGCATTTCTCTAACCTTCGGCATGTAAATAACTTGTGTTTCGGGCCTGAATGCACTGTTACAGGGTACCGAAGTTGCAAAAATGGTTCTGCAACAAAAGCATCCGTTCTACTCCATTAGACTCAAAATGATGTTTGGGAGTGTTTTGGAGGATTTCGCAAACCTTCGGCTGTAAATAACTTGTGTTTCGGGCCTAATGCACAGTTACGGGGTACCGAAGTTGCCAAAATGGTTTTGCAACAAAAGCATATGTTCTACTCCATTAGACTCAAAATGATGCTTGGGAATGTTTTGGAGCATTTCGCAAACCTTGGGCATGTAAATAAATTGTGTTTCGGGCCTGAATGCACTGTTACGGGGTACCGAAGTTGCAAAAATGGTTTTGCAACAAAAGCATCCGTTCTACTCCATTAGACTCAAAATGATGTTTGGGATTGTTTTGGAGGATTTCGCAAACCATCGGCAAGTAAATAACTTGTGTTTCGGGCCTAATGCGCTGTTACGGGGTACCGAAGTTGCGAAAATAGTTTTGCAACAAAAGCTTCTGTTCTACTCCATTAGACTCAAAATGATGTTTGGGAGTCTTTTGGTGGATTTCGCAAACCTTCGGCACGTAATAACTTGTGTTTCGGGCCTAATGCACTCTTACGAGGTACCGAACTTGCAAAAATGGTTTTGCAACAAAAGCATCTGTTCTACTCCATTAGACTCAATATGATGTTTCGGAGTGTTGCATTTCGTTAACCTTCAGCATGTAAATAACTTGTGTTTCGGGCCTGAAAGCACTGTTACGGGGTACCGAAGTTGCAAAAATGGTTCTGCAACAAAAGCATCCGTTCTACTCCATTAGACTCAAAATGATGTTTGGGAGTGTTTTGGAGGATTTCGCAAACCTTCGGCATGTAAATAACTTGTGTTTCGAGCCTAATGCACTGTTACGGGGTACCGAAGTTGCAAAAATGGTTTTGCAACAAAAGCATATGTTCTACTCCATTAGACTCAAAATGATGCTTGGGAATGTTTTGGAGCATTTCGCAAACCTTCGGCATGTAAATAAATTTTGTTTCGGGCCTGAATGCACTGTTACGGGGTACCGAAGTTGCAAAAATAGTTTTGCAACAAAAGCATCCATTCTACTCCATTAGACTCAAAATGATGTTTGGGAGTCTTTTGGTGGATTTCGCAAACCTTCGGCACGTAATAACTTGTGTTTCGGGCCTAATGCACTTTTATGAGGTACCGAACTTGCAAAAATGGTTCTGCAACAAAAGCATCCGTTCTACTCTATTAGACTCAAAATGATGTTTGGGAGTGTTTTGGAGGATTTCGCAAACCTTCGGCTGTAAATAACTTGTGTTTCGGGCCTAATGCACAGTTACGGGGTACCGAAGTTGCAAAAATGGTTTTGCAACAAAAGCATCCGTTCTACTCCATTAGACTCAAAATGATGTTTGGGAGTGTTTTGGAGGATTTCGCAAACCATCGGCAAGTAAATAACTTGTGTTTCGGGCCTAATGCGCTGTTACGGGGTACCGAAGTTGCAAAAATAGTTTTACAACAAAAGCATCTGTTCTACTCCATTAGACTCAAAATGATGTTTGGGAGTCTTTTGGTGGATTTCGCAAACCTTCGGCACGTAATAACTTGTGTTTCGGGCCTAATGCACTCTTACGAGGTACCGAACTTGCAAAAATGGTTTTGCAACAAAAGCATCTGTTCTACTCCATTAGACTCAATATGATGTTTCAGAGTGTTGCATTTCGTTTACCTTCAGCATGTAAATAACTTGTGTTTCGGGCCTGAAAGCACTGTTACGGGGTACCGAAGTTGCAAAAATGGTTCTGCAACAAAAGCATCCGTTCTACTCCATTAGACTCAAAATGATGTTTGGGAGTGTTTTGGAGGATTTCGCAAACCTTCGGCATGTAAATAACTTGTGTTTCTGGCCTAATGCACTGTTACGGGGTACCGAAGTTGCAAAAATGGTTTTGCAACAAATGCATCTGTTCTACTCCATTAGACTCAAAATGATGTTTGGGAGTCTTTTGGTGGATTTCGCAAACCTTCGGCATGTAATAACTTGTGTTTCGGGCCTAATGCACTGTTACGGGGTACCGAAGTTGCAAAAATGGTTTTGCAACAAAAGCATCTGTTCTACTCCATTAGACTCAATATGATATTTCGGAGTGTTGCATTTCGTTAACCTTCAGCATGTAAATAACTTGTGTTTCGGGCCTGAAAGCACTGTTACGGGGTACCGAAGTTGCAAAAATGGTTCTGCAACAAAAGCATCCATTCTACTCCATTAGACTCAAAATGATGTTTGGGAGTGTTTTGGAGGATTTCGCAAACCTTCGGCATGTAAATAACTTGTGTTTCGAGCCTAATGCACTGTTACGTGGTACCGAATTTGAAAAAATGGTTTTGCAACAAAAGCATATGTTCTACTCCATTAGACTCAAAATGATGTTTGGGAGTGTTTTGGAGCATTTCGCTAACCTTCGGCATGTAAATAACTTGTGTTTCTGGCCTGAATGCACTGTTACGGGGTACCGAAGTTGCAAAAATGGTTTTGCAACAAAAGCATATGTTCTACTCCATTAGACTCAAAATGATGCTTGGTAATGTTTTGGAGCATTTCGCAAACCTTCGGCATGTAAATAAATTGTGTTCGGGCCTGAATGCACTGTTACAGGGTACCGAAGTTGCAAAAATGGTTTTGCAACAAAAGCATCCGTTCTACTCCATTAGACTCAAAATGATGTTTGGGATTGTTTTGAAGGATTTCGCAAACCTTCGGCAAGTAAATAACTTGTGTTTCGGGCCTAATGTGCTGTTACGGGGTACCGAAGTTGCAAAAATAGTTTTGCAACAAAAGCATCTGTTCTACACCATTAGACTCAAAATGATGTTTGGGAGTCTTTTGGTGGATTTCGCAAACCTTCGGCACGTAATAACTTGTGTTTCGGGCCTAATGCACTGTTACGAGGTACCGAAGTTGCAAAAATGGTTTCGCAACAAAAGCATCTGTTCTACTCCATTAGACTCAATATGATGTTTCGGAGTGTTGCATTTCGCTAACCTTCGGCATATAAATAACTTGTGTTTCGGGCCTGAATGCATTGCTACGGGGTACAGAAGTTGCAAAAATGGTTTTGCAACAAAAGCATATGTTCTACTTCATTAGACTCAAAATGATGCTTGGGACTGTTTTGGAGTAAATAATTGTGTTTCGGGCCTGAATGCACTGTTACGGGGTACCGAAGTTGCAAAAATGGTTTTGTAACAAAATCATCAGTTCTACTCCATTAGACTCAAAATGATGTTTGGGAGTGTTTTGGAGGATTTCGCAAACCTTCGGCATGTAAATAACTTGTGTTTCTGGCCTAATGCGCTGTTACGGGGTGCCGAAGTTGCAAAAATGGTTTTGCTACAAATGCATCTGTTCTACTCCATTAGACTCAAAATGATGTTTGGGAGTCTTTTGGTGGATTTCGCAAACCTTCGGCACGTAATAACTTGTGTTTCGGGCCTAATGCACTGTTACGGGGTACCGAAGTTGCAAAAATGGTTTTGCAACAAAAGCATCTGTTCTACTCCATTAGACTCAATATGATGTTTCGGAGTGTTGCATTTCGCTAACCTTCGGCATGTAAATAACTTGTGTTTCGGGCCTAATGCACTTTTACGAGGTACCGAACTTGCAAAAATGGTTTTGCAACAAAAGCATCTGTTCTACTCCATTAGACTCAATATGATGTTTCGGAGAGTTGCATTTCGTTAACCTTCAGCATGTAAATAACTTGTGTTTCGGGCCTGAAAGCACTGTTACGGGGTACCGAAGTTGCAAAAATGGTTCTGCAACAAAAGCATCCGTTCTACTCCATTAGACTCAAAATGATGTTTGGGAGTGTTTTGGAGGATTTCGCAAACCTTCGGCATGTAAATAACTTGTGTTTCGAGCCTAATGCACTGTTACGGGGTACCGAAGTTGCAAAAATGGTTTTGCAACAAAAGCATATGTTCTACTCCATTAGACTCAAAATGATGTTTGGGAGTGTTTTGGAGCATTTCGCTAACCTTCGGCATGTAAATAACTTGTGTTTCGGGCCTGAATGCACTGTTACGGGGTACCGAAGTTGCAAAAATGGTTTTGCAACAAAAGCATATGTTCTACTCCATTAGACTCGAAATGATGCTTGGGAATGTTTTGGAGCATTTCGCAAACCTTTGGCATATAAATAACTTGTGTTTCGGGCATGAATGCACTGCTACGGGGTACCGAAGTTGCAAAAATGGTTTTGCAACAAAAGCATATGTTCTACTTCATTAGACTCAAAATGATGCTTGGGAGTGTTTTGGAGTAAATAACTTGTGTTTCAGGCCTGAATGCACTGTTACGGGGTACCGAAGTTGCAAAAATGGTTTTGTAACAAAATCATCCGTTCTACTCCATTAGACTCAAAATGATGTTTGGGAGTGTTTTGGAGGATTTCGCAAACCTTCGGCATGTAAATAACTTGTGTTTCGAGCCTAATGCACTGTTACGGGGTACCGAATTTGAAAAAATGGTTTTGCAACAAAAGCATATGTTCTACTCCATTAGACTCAAAATGATGTTTGGGAGTGTTTTGGAGCATTTCGCTAACCTTCGGCATGTAAATAACTTGTGTTTCGGGCCTGAATGCACTGTTACGGGGTACCGAAGTTGCAAAAATGGTTTTGCAACAAAAGCATATGTTCTACTCCATTAGACTCAAAATGATGCTTGGTAATGTTTTGGAGCATTTCGCAAACCTTCGGCATGTAAATAAATTGTGTTCGGGCCTGAATGCACTGTTACAGGGTACCGAAGTTGCAAAAATGGTTTTGCAACAAAAGCATCCGTTCTACTCCATTAGACTCAAAATGATGTTTGGGATTGTTTTGAAGGATTTCGCAAACCTTCGGCAAGTAAATAACTTGTGTTTCGGGCCTAATGTGCTGTTACGGGGTACCGAAGTTGCAAAAATAGTTTTGCAACAAAAGCATCTGTTCTACTCCATTAGACTCAAAATGATGTTTGGGAGTCTTTTGGTGGATTTCGCAAACCTTCGGCACGTAATAACTTGTGTTTCGGGCCTAATGCACTGTTACGAGGTACCGAAGTTGCAAAAATGGTTTCGCAACAAAAGCATCTGTTCTACTCCATTAGACTCAATATGATGTTTCGGAGTGTTGCATTTCGCTAACCTTCGGCATATAAATAACTTGTGTTTCGGGCCTGAATGCATTGCTACGGGGTACAGAAGTTGCAAAAATGGTTTTGCAACAAAAGCATATGTTCTACTTCATTAGACTCAAAATGATGCTTGGGACTGTTTTGGAGTAAATAATTGTGTTTCGGGCCTGAATGCACTGTTACGGGGTACCGAAGTTGCAAAAATGGTTTTGTAACAAAATCATCAGTTCTACTCCATTAGACTCAAAATGATGTTTGGGAGTGTTTTGGAGGATTTCGCAAACCTTCGGCATGTAAATAACTTGTGTTTCTGGCCTAATGCGCTGTTACGGGGTGCCGAAGTTGCAAAAATGGTTTTGCTACAAATGCATCTGTTCTACTCCATTAGACTCAAAATGATGTTTGGGAGTCTTTTGGTGGATTTCGCAAACCTTCGGCACGTAATAACTTGTGTTTCGGGCCTAATGCACTGTTACGGGGTACCGAAGTTGCAAAAATGGTTTTGCAACAAAAGCATCTGTTCTACTCCATTAGACTCAATATGATGTTTCGGAGTGTTGCATTTCGCTAACCTTCGGCATGTAAATAACTTGTGTTTCGGGCCTAATGCACTTTTACGAGGTACCGAACTTGCAAAAATGGTTTTGCAACAAAAGCATCTGTTCTACTCCATTAGACTCAATATGATGTTTCGGAGAGTTGCATTTCGTTAACCTTCAGCATGTAAATAACTTGTGTTTCGGGCCTGAAAGCACTGTTACGGGGTACCGAAGTTGCAAAAATGGTTCTGCAACAAAAGCATCCGTTCTACTCCATTAGACTCAAAATGATGTTTGGGAGTGTTTTGGAGGATTTCGCAAACCTTCGGCATGTAAATAACTTGTGTTTCGAGCCTAATGCACTGTTACGGGGTACCGAAGTTGCAAAAATGGTTTTGCAACAAAAGCATATGTTCTACTCCATTAGACTCAAAATGATGTTTGGGAGTGTTTTGGAGCATTTCGCTAACCTTCGGCATGTAAATAACTTGTGTTTCGGGCCTGAATGCACTGTAACGGGGTACCGAAGTTGCAAAAATGGTTTTGCAACAAAAGCATATGTTCTACTCCATTAGACTCGAAATGATGCTTGGGAATGTTTTGGAGCATTTCGCAAACCTTTGGCATATAAATAACTTGTGTTTCGGGCATGAATGCACTGCTACGGGGTACCGAAGTTGCAAAAATGGTTTTGCAACAAAAGCATATGTTCTACTTCATTAGACTCAAAATGATGCTTGGGAGTGTTTTGGAGTAAATAACTTGTGTTTCAGGCCTGAATGCACTGTTACGGGGTACCGAAGTTGCAAAAATGGTTTTGTAACAAAATCATCCGTTCTACTCCATTAGACTCAAAATGATGTTTGGGAGTGTTTTGGAGGATTTCGCAAACCTTCGGCATGTAAATAACTTGTGTTTCGAGCCTAATGCACTGTTACGGGGTACCGAATTTGAAAAAATGGTTTTGCAACAAAAGCATATGTTCTACTCCATTAGACTCAAAATGATGTTTGGGAGTGTTTTGGAGCATTTCGCTAACCTTCGGCATGTAAATAACTTGTGTTTCGGGCCTGAATGCACTGTTACGGGGTACCGAAGTTGCAAAAATGGTTTTGCAACAAAAGCATATGTTCTACTCCATTAGACTCAAAATGATGCTTGGTAATGTTTTGGAGCATTTCGCAAACCTTCGGCATGTAAATAAATTGTGTTCGGGCCTGAATGCACTGTTACAGGGTACCGAAGTTGCAAAAATGGTTTTGCAACAAAAGCATATGTTCTACTCCATTAGACTCAAAATGATGTTTGGGAGTGTTTTGGAGCATTTCGCTAACCTTCGGCATGTAAATAACTTGTGTTTCGGGCCTGAATGCACTGTTACGGGGTACCGAAGTTGCAAAAATGGTTTTGCAACAAAAGCATATGTTCTACTCCATTAGACTCGAAATGATGCTTGGGAATGTTTTGGAGCATTTCGCAAACCTTTGGCATATAAATAACTTGTGTTTCGGGCATGAATGCACTGCTACGGGGTACCGAAGTTGCAAAAATGGTTTTGCAACAAAAGCATATGTTCTACTTCATTAGACTCAAAATGATGCTTGGGAGTGTTTTGGAGTAAATAACTTGTGTTTCAGGCCTGAATGCACTGTTACGGGGTACCGAAGTTGCAAAAATGGTTTTGTAACAAAATCATCCGTTCTACTCCATTAGACTCAAAATGATGTTTGGGAGTGTTTTGGAGGATTTCGCAAACCTTCGGCATGTAAATAACTTGTGTTTCTGGCCTAATGCGCTGTTACGGGGTGCCGAAGTTGCAAAAATGGTTTTGCAACAAATGCATCTGTTCTACTCCATTAGACTCAAAATGATGTTTGGGAGTCTTTTGGTGGATTTCGCAAACCTTCGGCACGTAATAACTTGTGTTTCGGGCCTAATGCACTGTTACGGGGTACCAAAGTTGCAAAAATGGTTTTGCAACAAAAGCATCTGTTCTACTCCATTAGACTCAATATGATGTTTCGGAGTGTTGCATTTCGCTAACCTTCGGCATGTAAATAACTTGTGTTTCAGGCCAGAATGCACAGTTACGGGGTACCGAAGTTGCAAAAATGGTTTTGCAACAAAAGCATATGTTCTACTCCATTAGACTCAAAATGATGCTTGGGAATGTTTTGGAGCATTTCGCAAACCTGCGGCATGTAAATAAATTGTGTTTCGGGCCTGAATGCACTGTTACGGGGTACCGAAGTTGCAAAAATGGTTTTGCAACAAAAGCATCCGTTCTACTCCATTAGACTCAAAATGATGTTTGGGAGTCTTTTGGTGGATTTCGCAAACCTTCGGCACGTAATAACTTGTGTTTCGGGCCTAATGCACTGTTACGAGGTACCGAAGTTGCAAAAATGGTTTTGCAACAAAAGCATCTGTTCTACTCCATTAGACTCAATATGATGTTTCGGAGTGTTGCATTTCGCTAACCTTCGGCATGTAAATAACTTGTGTTTCGGGCCTGAATGCACTATTACGGGTACCGAAGTTGCAAAAATGGTTCTGCAACAAAAGCATCCGTTCTACTCCATTAGACTCAAAAAGATGTTTGGGAGTGTTTTGGAGGATTTCGCAAACCTTCGGCATGTAAATAACTTGTGTTCCGGGCCTAATGCACTGTTACGGGGTACCGAAGTTGCAAAAATGGTTTTGCAACAAAAGCATATGTTCTACTCCATTAGACTCAAAATGATGTTTGGGAGTGTTTTGGAGCATTTTGCTAACCTTCGACGTGTAAATAACTTGTGTTTCGGGCCTGAATGCACTGTTACGGGGTACCGAAGTTGCAAAAATGGTTCTGCAACAAAAGCATCCGTTCTACTCCATTAGACTCAAAATGATGTTTGGGAGTGTTTTGGAGGATTTCGCAAACCTTCGGCTGTAGATAACTTGTGTTTCGGGCCTAATGCACAGTTACGGGGTACCGAAGTTGCAAAAATGGTTTTGCAACAAAAGCATATGTTCTACTCCATTAGACTCAAAATGATGCTTGGGAATGTTTTGGAGCATTTCGCAAACCTTCGGCATGTAAATAAATTGTGTTTCGGGCCTGAATGCACTGTTACGGGGTACCGAAGTTGCAAAAATGGTTTTGCAACAAAAGCATCCGTTCTACTCCATTAGACTCAAAATGATGTTTGGGATTGTTTTGGAGGATTTCGCAAACCTTCGGCAAGTAAATAACTTGTGTTTCGGGCCTAATGCGCTGTTACGGGGTACCGAAGTTGCAAAAATAGTTTTGCAACAAAAGCATCTGTTCTACTCCATTAGACTCAAAATGATGTTTGGGAGTCTTTTGGTGGATTTCCCAAACCTTCGGCACGTAATAATTTGTGTTTCGGGCCTAATGCACTGTTACGAGGTACCGAACTTGCAAAAATGGTTTTGCAAAAAAAGCATCTGTTCTACTACATTAGACTCAATATGATGTTTCGGAGTGTTGCATTTAGCTAACCTACGGCACATAAATAACTAGTGTTTCGGGCCTGAATGCACTGTTACGGGGTACCGAAGTTGCAAAAATGGTTCTGCAACAAAAGCATCCGTTCTACTCCATCAGACTCAAAATGATGCTTGAGAGTGTTTTGGAGGATTTCGCAAACCTTCGGCTATAAATAACTTGTGTTTCGGGCCTAATGCACTGTTACGGGGTACCGAAGTTGCAAAAATGGTTTTGCAACAAAAGCATATGTTCTACTCCATTAGACTCAAAATGATGTTTGGGAGTGCTTTGGAGCATTTCGCTAACCTTCGGCATGTAAATAACTTGTGTTTTGGGCCTGAATGCACTGTTACGGGGTACCGAAGTTGCAAAAATGGTTTTGCAACAAAAACATCCGTTCTACTCCATTAGACTCAAAATGATGTTTGGGAGTGTTTTGGAGGATTTCGCAAACCTTCGGCATGTAAATAACTTGTGTTTCGGGCCTAATGAGCTGTTGCGGGGTACCGAAGTTGCAAAAATGGTTTTGCAACAAAAGCATCTGTTCTACTCCATTAGTCTCAAAATGATGTTTGGGAGTCTTTTGGTGGATTTCGCAAACCTTCGGCACGTAATAACTTGTGTTTCGGGCCTAATGCACTGTTATGGGGTACCGAAGTTGCAAAAATGGTTTTGCAACAAAAGCATCTGTTCTACTCCATTAGACTAAATATGATGTTTCGGAGTGTTGCATTTCGCTAACCTTCGGCATGTAAATAACTTGTGTTTCGGGCCAGAATGCACAGTTACGGGGTACCGAAGATGCAAAAATGGTTTTGCAACAAAAGCATATGTTCTACTCCATTAGACTGAAAATGATGCTTGGGAATGTTTTGGAGCATTTCGCAAACCTTCGGCATGTAAATAAATTGTGTTTCGGGCCAGAATGCACAGTTACGGGGTACCGAAGATGCAAAAATGGTTTTGCAACAAAAGCATCTGTTCTACTCCATTAGACTCAAAATGATGTTTGGGAGTCTTTTGGTGGATTTCGCAAACCTTCGGCACGTAATAACTTGTGTTTCGGGCCTAATGCACTGTTCGAGGTACCGAAGTTGCAAAAATGGTTTTGCAACAAAAGCATCTGTTCTACTCCATTAGACTCAATATGATGTTTCGGAGTGTTGCATTAAGCTAACCTTCGGCATGTAAATAACTTGTGTTTCGGGCCTGAATGTACTATTACGGGTACCGAAGTTGCAAAAATGGTTCTGCAACAAAAGCATCTGTTCTACTCCATTAGACTCAAAATGATGTTTGGGAGTGTTTTGGAGGATTTCGCAAACCTTCGGCATGTAAATAACTTGTGTTTCGGGCCTAATGCACTGTTACGGGGTACCGAAGTTGCAAAAATGGTTTTGCAACAAAAGCATATGTTCTACTCCATTAGACTCAAAATGATGTTTGGGAGTGTTTTGGAGCATTTCGCTAACCTTCGGCATGTAAATAACTTGTGTTTCGGGCCTGAATGCACTGTTACGGGGTACCGAAGTTGCAAAAATGGTTCTGCAACAAAAGCATCCGTTCTACTCCATTAGACTCAAAATGATGTTTGGGAGTGTTTTGGAGGATTTCGCAAACCTTCGGCTGTAAATAACTTGTGTTTCGGGCCTAATGCACTGTTACGGGGTACCGAAGTTGCAAAAATGGTTTTACAACAAAAGCATATGTTCTACTCCATTAGACTCAAAATGATGTTTGGGAGTGCTTTGGAGCATTTCGTTAACCTTCGGCATGTAAATAACTTGTGTTTCGGGCCTGAATGCACTGTTACGGGGTACCGAAGTTGCAAAATTGGTTTTGCAACAAAAGCATCCGTTCTACTCCATTAGACTCAAAATGATGTTTGGGAGTCTTTTGGTGGATTTCGCAAACCTTCGGCACGTAATAACTTGTGTTTCGGGCCTAATGCACTGTTACGAGGTACCGAAGTTGCAAAAATGGTTTTGCAACAAAAGCATCTGTTCTACTCCATTAGACTCAATATGATGTTTCGGAGTGTTGCATTTCGCTAACCTTCGGCATGTAAATAACTTGTGTTTCGGGCCTGAATGCACTATTACGGGTACCGAAGTTGCAAAAATGGTTCTGCAACAAAAGCATCCGTTCTACTCCATTAGACTCAAAAAGATGTTTGGGAGTGTTTTGGAGGATTTCGCAAACCTTCGGCATGTAAATAACTTGTGTTCCGGGCCTAATGCACTGTTACGGGGTACCGAAGTTGCAAAAATGGTTTTGCAACAAAAGCATATGTTCTACTCCATTAGACTCAAAATGATGTTTGGGAGTGTTTTGGAGCATTTTGCTAACCTTCGACGTGTAAATAACTTGTGTTTCGGGCCTGAATGCACTGTTACGGGGTACCGAAGTTGCAAAAATGGTTCTGCAACAAAAGCATCCGTTCTACTCCATTAGACTCAAAATGATGTTTGGGAGTGTTTTGGAGGATTTCGCAAACCTTCGGCTGTAGATAACTTGTGTTTCGGGCCTAATGCACAGTTACGGGGTACCGAAGTTGCAAAAATGGTTTTGCAACAAAAGCATATGTTCTACTCCATTAGACTCAAAATGATGCTTGGGAATGTTTTGGAGCATTTCGCAAACCTTCGGCATGTAAATAAATTGTGTTTCGGGCCTGAATGCACTGTTACGGGGTACCGAAGTTGCAAAAATGGTTTTGCAACAAAAGCATCCGTTCTACTCCATTAGACTCAAAATGATGTTTGGGATTGTTTTGGAGGATTTCGCAAACCTTCGGCAAGTAAATAACTTGTGTTTCGGGCCTAATGCGCTGTTACGGGGTACCGAAGTTGCAAAAATAGTTTTGCAACAAAAGCATCTGTTCTACTCCATTAGACTCAAAATGATGTTTGGGAGTCTTTTGGTGGATTTCCCAAACCTTCGGCACGTAATAATTTGTGTTTCGGGCCTAATGCACTGTTACGAGGTACCGAACTTGCAAAAATGGTTTTGCAAAAAAAGCATCTGTTCTACTACATTAGACTCAATATGATGTTTCGGAGTGTTGCATTTAGCTAACCTACGGCACATAAATAACTAGTGTTTCGGGCCTGAATGCACTGTTACGGGGTACCGAAGTTGCAAAAATGGTTCTGCAACAAAAGCATCCGTTCTACTCCATCAGACTCAAAATGATGCTTGAGAGTGTTTTGGAGGATTTCGCAAACCTTCGGCTATAAATAACTTGTGTTTCGGGCCTAATGCACTGTTACGGGGTACCGAAGTTGCAAAAATGGTTTTGCAACAAAAGCATATGTTCTACTCCATTAGACTCAAAATGATGTTTGGGAGTGCTTTGGAGCATTTCGCTAACCTTCGGCATGTAAATAACTTGTGTTTTGGGCCTGAATGCACTGTTACGGGGTACCGAAGTTGCAAAAATGGTTTTGCAACAAAAACATCCGTTCTACTCCATTAGACTCAAAATGATGTTTGGGAGTGTTTTGGAGGATTTCGCAAACCTTCGGCATGTAAATAACTTGTGTTTCGGGCCTAATGAGCTGTTGCGGGGTACCGAAGTTGCAAAAATGGTTTTGCAACAAAAGCATCTGTTCTACTCCATTAGTCTCAAAATGATGTTTGGGAGTCTTTTGGTGGATTTCGCAAACCTTCGGCACGTAATAACTTGTGTTTCGGGCCTAATGCACTGTTATGGGGTACCGAAGTTGCAAAAATGGTTTTGCAACAAAAGCATCTGTTCTACTCCATTAGACTAAATATGATGTTTCGGAGTGTTGCATTTCGCTAACCTTCGGCATGTAAATAACTTGTGTTTCGGGCCTGAATGCACTATTACGGGTACCGAAGTTGCAAAAATGGTTCTGCAACAAAAGCATCCGTTCTACTCCATTAGACTCAAAAAGATGTTTGGGAGTGTTTTGGAGGATTTCGCAAACCTTCGGCATGTAAATAACTTGTGTTCCGGGCCTAATGCACTGTTACGAGGTACCGAAGTTGCAGAAATGGTTTTGCAACAAAAGCATCTGTTCTACTCCGTTAGACTCAAAATGATGTTTGGGATTGTTTTGGAGGATTTCGCAAACCTTCGTCTAGTAAATAACTTGTGTTTCGGGCCTAATGCGCTATTACGGGGTACCGAAGTTGCAAAAATAGTTTTGCACCAAAAGCATCTGTTCTACTCCGTTAGACTCAAAATGATGTTTGGGAGTCTTTTGGTGGATTTCGCAAACCTTCGGCACGTAATAACTTGTGTTTCGGGCCTAATGCACTATTACGAGGTACCGAAGTTGCAAAAATGGTTTTGCAACAAAAGCACCTGTTCTACTCCATTAGAGTCAATTTGATGTTTCGGAGTGTTGCATTTCGCTAACCTTCGGCATGTAAATAACTTGTGTTTCGGGCCTGAATGCACTGTTACGGGGTACCGAAGTTGCAAAAATGGTTCTGCAACAAAAGCATCCGTTCTACTCCATTAGAATCAAAATGATGTTTGGGAGTGTTTTGGAGGATTTCGCAAACCTTCGGCGTGTAAATAACTTGTGTTTCGGGCCTAATGCACTGTTACGGGGTACCGAAGTTGCAAAAATGGTTTTGCAACAAAAGCATATGTTCTACTCCATTAGACTCAAAATGATGTTTGGGAGTGATTTGGAGCATTTCGCTAACCTTCGGCTTGTAAATAAGTTATGTTTCGGGCCTGAATGCGCTGTTACGGGGTACCGAAGTTGCAAAAATGGTTTTGTAACAAAATCATCCGTTCTACTCCATTAGACTCAAAATGATGTTTGGGATTGTTTTGGAGGATTTCGCAAACCTTCGGCAATTAAATAACTTGTGTTTCGGGCCTAATGCGCTGTTACGGGGTACCGAAGTTGCAAAAATGGTTTTGCAACAAAAGCATCTGTTCTACTCCATTAGACTCAAAATGATGTTTGGGAGTCTTTTGGTGGATTTCGCAAACCTTCGGCACGTAATAACTTGTGTTTCGGGCCTAATGCACTGTTACGAGGTACCGAAGTTGCAAAAATAGTTTTGCAACAAATGCATCTGTTCTACTCCATTAGACTCAATATGATGTTTTGGAGTGTTGCATTTCGCTAACCTTCGGCATGTAAATAACTTGTGTTTCGGGCCTGAATGCACTGTTACGGGGTACCGAAGTTGCAAAAATGGTTCTGCAACAAAAGCATCTGTTCTACTCCATTAGACTCAAAATGATGTTTGGGAGTGTTTTGGAGGATTTCGCAAACCTTCGGCATGTAAATAAATTGTGTTTCGGGCCTAATGCACTGTTACGGGGTACCAAGTTGCAAAAATGGTTTTGCAACAAAAGCATATGTTCTACTCCATTAGACTCAAAATGATGTTTGGGAGTGTTTTGGAGCATTTCGCTAACATTCGGCATGTACATAACTTGTGTTTCGGGCCTGAATGCACTGTTATGGGGTACTGAAGTTGCAAAAATGGTTTTGCAACAAAAGCATCCGTTCTACTGCATTAGACTCAAATTGATGTTTGGGAGTGTTTTGGAGGATTTCGCAAACCTTTGGCATGTAAATAACTTGTGTTTCGGGCCTAATGCGCTGTTACGGGGTACCGAAGTTGCAAAAATGGTTTTGCAACAAAAGCATATGTTCTACTCCATTACACTCAAAATGATGCTTGGGAGTGTTTTGGAGCATTTCGCAAACCTTCGGCATGTAAATAACTTGTGTTTCAGGGCTGAATGCACAGTTACGGGGTACCGAAGTTGCAAAAATGGTTTCACAACAAAACCATATGTTCTACTCTATTAGACCCAAAATGATGTTTGGGAGTGTTTTGGAGCATTTCGCTAACCTACGGCATATAAATAACTTGTGTTTCGGACCTGAATGCACAGTTACGGGGTACCGAAGTTGCAAAAATGGTTTTGCAACAAAAGCATCCGTTCTACTCCATTAGACTCAAAATGATGTTAGGGAGTGTTTTGGAGCATTTCGCTAACCTTCGGCATGTAAATAACTTGTGTTTCGGGCCTAAATGCACTGCTACGGGGTACCGAATTTGCAAAAATGTTTTTGCAACAAAAGCATCCGTTCTACTCCATTAGACTCAAAATGATGTTTGGGAGTGTTTTGGAGAATTTCGCAAACCTTCGGCATGTAAATAACTTTTGTTTCGGGCCTAATGCACTGTTACGGGGTACCGAAGTTGCAAAAATGGTTTTGCGACAAAAGCATATGTTCTACTCCATTAGACTCAAAATGATGTTTCGGAGTGTTGCATTTCGCAAACCTTCGGCTTGTAAATAACTTGTGTTTTGGGCCAGAATGCACTGTTACGGGGTACCGTAGTTGCAAAAATGGTTTTGCAACAAAGGCATATGTTCTACTCCATTAGACTCAAAATGATGTTTCGGAGTGTTGCATTTCGCAAACCTTCGGCATGTAAATAACTTGTGTTTAGGGCCTGAATGCACTGTTACGGGGTACCGAAGTTGTAAAAATGGTTTTGCAACAAAAGCATCCGTTCTACTCCATTAGACTCAAAATGATGCTTGGGAGTGTTTTGGAGCATTTCGCAAACCTTCGGCATGTAAATAACTTGTATTTCAGGGCTGAATGCACAGTTACAGGGTACCGATGTTGCAAAAATAGTTTCGCAACAAAACCATATGTTCTACTCCATTAGACCCAAAATGATGTTTGGGAGTGTTTTGCAGCATTTCGCTAACCTACGGCACATAAATAACTGGTGTTTCGGGCCTGAATGCACAGTTACGGGGTACCGAAGTTGCAAAAATGGTTTTGCAAAAAAAGCATCCGTTCTACTCCATTAGACTCAAAATGATGTTTGGGAGTGTTTTGGAGCATTTCGCTAACCTACGGCACATAAATAACTTTTGTTTCGGGCCTGAATGCACAGGTACGGGGTACCGAAGTTGCAAAAATGGTTTTGCAACAAAAGCATTCGTTCTACTCCATTAGACTCAAAATGATGTTCGGGAGTGTTTTGGAGCATTTCGCTAACCTTCGGTATGTAAATAACGTGTGTTTCGGGCCTGAATGCACTGTTACGGGTACCGAAGTTGCAAAAATGTTTTTGCAACAAAAGCATCCGTTCTACTCCATTATACTCAAAATGATGTTAGGGAGTGTTTTGGAGCATTTCGCTAACCTTCGGCATGTAAATAACTTGTGTTTTGGGCCTGAATGCACTGTTACGGGGCACCGAAGTTGCAAAAATGGTTTTGCGACAAAAGCATATGTTCTACTCCATTAGACTCAAAATGATGTTTCGGAGTGTTGCATTTCGCAAACCTTCGGCTTGTAAATAACTTGTGTTTTGGGCCTGAATGCACTGTTACGGGGTACCGAAGTTGCAAAAATGGTTTTGCAACAAAATCATATGTTCTACTCCATTAGACTCAAAATGATGTTTCGGAGTGTTGCATTTCGCAAACCTTCGGCATGTAAATAACTTGTGTTTAGGGCCTGAATGCACTGTTACGGGGTACCGAAGTTGTAAAAATGGTTTTGCAACAAAAGCATCCGTTCTACTCCATTAGACTCAAAATGATGCTTGGGAGTGTTTTGGAGCATTTCGCAAACCTTCGGCATGTAAATAACTTGTGTTTCAGGGCTGAATGCATAGTTACAGGGTACCGATGTTGCAAAAATGGTTTCGCAACAAAACCATATGTTCTACTCCATTAGACCCAAAATGATGTTTGGGAGTGTTTTGCAGCATTTCGCTAACCTACGGCACATAAATAACTGGTGTTTCGGGCCTGAATGCACAGTTACGGGGTACCGAAGTTGCAAAAATGGTTTCGCAACAAAAGCATTCGTTCTACTCCATTAGACTCAAAATGATGTTCGGGAGTGTTTTGGAGCATTTCGCTAACCTTCGGTATATAAATAACGTGTGTTTCGGGCCTGAATGCACTGTTACGGGTACCGAAGTTGCAAAAATGTTTTTGCAACAAAAGCATCCGTTCTACACCATTATACTCAAAATGATGTTAGGGAGTGTTTTGGAGCATTTCGCTAACCTTCGGCATGTAAATAACTTGTGTTTCGGGCCTGAATGCACAGTTACGGGGTACCGAAGTTGCAAAAATGGTTTTGCGACAAAAGCATATGTTCTACTCCATTAGACCCAAAATGATGTTTGGGAGTGTTTTGGAGCATTTCGCTAACCTACGGCACATAAATAACTAGTGTTTCGGGCCTGAATGCACAGTTACGGGGTACCGAAGTTGCAAAAATGGTTTTGCAACAAAAGCATCCGTTCTACTCCATTAGACTCAAAATGATGTTCGGGAGTGTTTTGGAGCATTTCGCTAACCTTCGGCATGTAAATAACGTGTGTTTCGGGCCTGAATGCACTGTTACTGGTACCGAAGTTGCAAAAATGTTTTTGCAACAAAAGCATCCGTTCTACTCCATTATACTCAAAATGATGTTAGGGAGTGTTTTGGAGCATTTCGCTAACCTTCGGCATGTAAATAACATGTGTTTCGGGCCTGAATGTACTGTTACGGGGTACCGAAGTTGCAAAAATGGTTTTGCGACAAAAGCATATGTTCTACTCCATTAGACTCAAAATGATGTTTCGGAGTGTTGCATTTCGCAAACCTTCGGCATGTAAATAACTTGTGTTTTGGTCCTGAATGCACTGTTACGGGGTACCGAAGTTGCAAAAATGGTTTTGCAACAAAAGTATATGTTCTACTCCGTTAGACTAAAAATGATGTTTCGGAGTGTTGCATTTCGCAAACCTTCGGCATGTAAATAACTTGTGTTTAGGGCCTGAATGCACTGTTACGGGGTACCGAAGTTGTAAAAACGGTTTTGCAACAAAAGCATTCGTTCTACTCCATTAGACTCAAAATGATGTTTGGGAGTGTTTTGGAGGATTTCGCAAACCTTCAGCATGTAAATAACTTGTGTTTCAGGCCTAATGCACTGTTACGGGGTACCGAAGTTGCAAAACTGGTTTTGCAACAAAAGCATATGTTCTACTCCATTAGACTCAAAATGATGTTTGGGAGTGTTTTGGAGCATTTCGCTAACCTTCGGCATGTAAATAACTTGTGTTTAGGGCTTGAATGCACTTTTGCGGGGTACCGAAGTTGCAAAAATGGTTTTGCAACAAAAGCATCCGTTCTACTCCATTAGACTCAAAATGATGTTTGGGAGTGTTTTGGAGGATTTCGCAAACCTTCGGCATGTAAATAACTTGTGTTTCAGGCCTAATGCGCTGTTACGGGGTACTGAAGTTGCAAAAATGGTTTTGCCACAAAAGCATATGTTCTACTCCATTAGACTCAAAATGATGTTTGGGAGTGTTTTGGAGCATTTCGCAAACCTTCGGCATGTAAATAACTTGTGTTTCAGGGCTGAATGCACAGTTACAGGGTACCGATGTTGCAAAAATGGTTTCGCAACAAAACCATATGTTCTACTCCATTAGACCCAAAATGATGTTTGGGAGTGTTTTGGAGCATTTCGCTAACCTACGGCACATAAATAACTGGTGTTTCGGGCCTGAATGCACAGTTACGGGGTACCGAATTTGCAAAAATGGTTTTGCAAAAAAAGCATCCGTTCTACTCCATTAGACTCAAAATGATGTTTGGGAGTGTTTTGGAGAATTTCGCTAACCTACGGCACATAAATAACTAGTGTTTCAGGCCTGAATGCACAGTTACGGGGTACCGAAGTTGCAAAAATGGTTTTGCAACAAAAGCATCCGTTCTACTCCATTAGACTCAAAATGATGTTCGGGAGTGTTTTAGAGCATTTCGCAAACCTTCGGCATGTAAATAACTTGTGTTTCAGGGCTGAATGCACAGTTACAGGGTACCGATGTTGCAAAAATGGTTTCGCAACAAAACCATATGTTCTACTCCATTAGACCCAAAATGATGTTTGGGAGTGTTTTGGAGCATTTCGCTAACCTACGGCACATAAATAACTGGTGTTTCGGGCCTGAATGCACAGTTACGGGGAACCGAATTTGCAAAAATGGTTTTGCAAAAAAGCATCCGTTCTACTCCATTAGACTCAAAATGATGTTTGGGAGTGTTTTGGAGAATTTCGCTAACCTACGGCACATAAATAACTAGTGTTTCAGGCCTGAATGCACAGTTACGGGGTACCGAAGTTGCAAAAATGGTTTTGCAACAAAAGCATCCGTTCTACTCCATTAGACTCAAAATGATGTTCGGGAGTGTTTTGGAGCATTTCGCTAACCTTCGGCATGTAAATAACGTGTGTTTCGGGCCTGAATGTCAACGCTACCCGGCATCCTTCCCCTACAGGCGCCCCTGCTGGCCTGCCGTGCCGCCGCCTGGGGCCACGCCTCCTCCTCTACCGGCTCCAGCCCCTGCCGCGACCTCTTCTCCGGCCGCCGCCGACGCCATCTCCGTGCGGAGCTTGGCTACTTCTTCACCGCCCGCGCGGCACTCATGCACGCGTCAGTCCCCATCACGGACACCCGGACCATCGACGCCGCCGCCTCCACCGCCTCGCCGTCTCGTCCCCATCCGGGGCCGATGCGCCCCTTCCCCTACGAGCACCCCTGCTGGCCCGCCGTGCCGGCCGCGGTCGTACCACCACCTGCGTCCTCTCCTCTACCTGGCGGTGCGGCACGCTCGTGGTCCCTTCCTGCGGCCGCCGCCGCCCATCCTCTGCCTGGCGCTACTCTCTACAGCCCTGCTCCCTCCGGCGTCCCTGCTCCTTCCTCCGAGCCGAGTGGGGGTGGCGGAGGTCGCGGTGGGCGTCGTCGGCGGAGGGGGCGTCGTCGGCGCACCTCTCCTCCTGCTGTTGCTGGTGTGCCCTGGCCATTCTTCAGCGACCCATGGTCAGGGCGCATCTCGACTACTTCCCCCCAGCCTCCGGCGTATGCATTCAGCACCATGGGGGTGACACCACCTATTCGCACCGAGTGGATTGCCGACTCGGGTGCCTCCTACCACACCACCTCTGATGCTAGCCTCCTTTATTCTGTCCGACCCCCACATTCCTCTTATCCGTCTTCGATCATGGTTGGTGATGGGTCTTGTCTTTCGGTCACCTCCGTGGGTTGTGCTCCTGGTCCCTTTCGTCTTCCCAATGTCCTCGTTGCTCCTCAGATGATTCATAACCTTCTTTCCATTCGTCAGTTTACAGCTGACAATTCCTGCTCTGTTGAGTTCGACTCCTCTGGCCTTACCGTGAAGGATTCTGCTTCTGGGCGTCCACTCCTCCGCTATGACAGCTCAGGACCTCTGTACACCCTTCGCATTCCTGCTTCCGCTTTTCCACCTTCGCATTCTGCTGCCCTTGCCACCACTCCCACTTCCTCTACCTGGCACCGTCGGCTCGGTCATCTCGGGCGCGATGTGTTGGCTCAGCTCAGCCGTAGTGCACACCTTCCTTGCACTCGGGCTTCTGGTGAGCATCTCTGCCATGCGTGCCAGTTGGGTCGCCATGTTCGCCTTCCTTTTTCTTCTTCTTCGCGTGCGACACACACCTTTGATCTTGTTCACTGTGATCTGTGGACTTCTCCTGTTCCTAGCCTTCCTGGCTATAAGTACTATCTCGTAGTAGTCGATGATTTTTCCCACTACTCTTGGACTTTTCCGCTTCGTGCCAAGTCTGAGACTTTCCCCACCCTCCTCCACTTCTTTGCCTGGGTGTCCAGTCAGTTCGGCCTCACCGTCAAGGGCGTTCAGTGTGACAACGGGCGCGAGTTTGATAACAACACCTCTCACTCCTTCTTTCTCTCTCGGGGTGTCCAGCTCCGCATGTCTTGTCCGTACACTTCTCCTCAGAACGGCAAGGCTGAGCGGATGATTCGCATGACGAACGACATCATGCGCACCCTTCTGATCCAGGCCTCCCTGCCCCCGCGCTTCTGGGCAGAGAGTCTTCACACTGCTACCTACCTGCTTAACCGTCTTCCTTCCACAGCTTCTCCCGCTCCGACTCCTCACCACGCTCTCTTCGGTACCCCTCCTAGCTACGATCACCTTCGTGTCTTCGGGTGCGCTTGTTACCCTAACACCGCCGCCACTGCTCCTCACAAGCTGGCGCCCCACTCCACTCGTTGTGTGTTTCTCGGTTACTCCCCTGACCATAAGGGGAACCGTTGCTTTGACCTCACCTCTCGCCGAGTCCTCATCTCCCCACATGTTGTGTTCGACGAGTCGGATTTCCCTTACTCCACCTCCTCTACACCTTCTCTAGACCCCGAGCTGGCGTCTCTGTTTCCTGACCCGGTGGTTCAACCACCTCTGTCTCTCTTTCCCTTTCCTGCAGGTTCCCCCGATGCACCACCGTCTCCGGTGCCCCCTCCCGCGCCACACGTGGCCCCGGCACCCTCTGCTACACCACGTGTGGCCTCGGTGCCCCTGCTTGCGCCACGCGCGGCCCCGGCACCCTCTCCCGCACCACGCATGGCACTTGAGCCTCCTCTTGCACCACCCGCGGTTCCGGTGCCCTTTGTCGCACCCGACGCGGGCTTGGTGCCTTCGGTCGCGCCACGTGCGGCCCCGGCGCCTTCTGTCGTGCCGCCGGAGTCTCTCGCCCCGCCACACGTGGCTCCGGCGCCCTCTGCTGCGCCCCCCACCGTCCCGGTGCCTCCCGCCGCACCACGCGCGGCTCCACCACCACCTGCACGCTACGCCGAGCCAGTGCAGGTGTACCAACGTCGTCCGGTGCCTCCACAGCCGCTGGCTTCTCTGGCTCCTGCCCCGGAGGTGCCCGTGGACTATGCGCCTCCTGTGCGCTATGTCTACGAGCGCCGTTCGACGGTTCCGCCTCCTCCACCACCGTCACCGGAGCCGTCTCTGCCTCCACCGACGCCCACACCGCCTCCGCCGCCACCACCGCCGCCTCCACCACGCCGCTCTCGGGTGGAGCCGGCCGTGTACCACCCGCCGGTCATCCATCGGGATCCTCGTCACACCCATCCCATGGTGACCCGGCAGGCGGCCGAGGTTCTTCGGCCGCGGGTTCTCTCCGCCACCGAGGGGGAGCCGCGGCTCTCTCCGATCCCGACGTCGGTTCGTGAGGCTCTGGCAGATCTGAACTGGCGTCGTGCGATGGAAGAGGAGTATGACGCTCTTCTTGCCAACCAGACGTGGGCCCTTGTGCCGCGTCCGTCTGGTTGCAATGTGGTGACGGGCAAGTGGATTTGGACGATCAAGCGACGGGCTGATGGTACTCTGGAGCGCTATAAGGCGCGTTGGGTCCTTCGGGGGTTCACTCAGCGTCCTGGCGTGGACTATGATGAGACTTTCAGTCCAGTGGTGAAGCCTGCTACAGTGCGAACTGTTCTCTCTCTGGCTCTCTCTCGGTCTTGGCCGGTGCACCAGCTCGATGTCAAGAATGCATTTCTTCATGGCACCCTGACCGAGACCATCTACTGCAGCCAGCCAGCAGGGTTTGTGGACTCCAGTCGTCCGGATTTGGTCTGCCAGTTGAATAAGTCTCTCTATGGTCTGAAGCAGGCTCCACGGGCATGGTACTCTCGGTTTGCCACCTTCTTGCTGACACTGGGGTTTGTTGAGGCCAAGTCAGATACTTCGTTGTTCATATATCACCATGCTGATGGGGTTGCCTACCTCCTCCTCTACGTTGATGACATTGTTCTGACTGCCTCTAGTCCACAGCTGCTTCAGCGGATTATCTCCTCTCTTCAGCAGGAGTTTGCTATGAAGGATCTGGGCAAGCTTCACCACTTCTTGGGCGTGACAGTTGAGCCCCGTCAGGCTGGTCTTCTCCTTCACCAGCGTCAGTATGCCCTTGATATCCTGGAGCGTGCTGGGATGACTGATTGCAAGCCTTGCTCCACTCCTGTTGACACTCAGGCGAAGCTGTCTGCTACTCTGGGTGATCCTGTGGCTGATCCTACTTCCTATCGGAGTCTTGCTGGAGCCTTACAGTACCTCACTTTCACCAGGCCGGACCTCACCTACGCTGTCCAGCAGATCTGCCTCCATATGCATGATCCTCGGGAGTCACATCTTGCTGCGCTGAAGCGCCTTCTTCGCTATGTCCGAGACACGGTTGACTTCGGCTTGATCCTCCACCGGTCTCCTTCTGCTGAGCTGGTCGTCTACACTGATGCTGACTGGGCGGGGTGCCCGGACACGTGCCGCTCTACCTCAGGTTATGCCGTCTTCCTCGGCGGCAACCTAATCTCCTGGTTGTCCAAGCGACAGCCGGTTGTCTCCTGCTCGAGTGCTGAGGCGGAGTACCGGGCTGTTGCTAATGGCGTGGCTGAGGCGTCCTGGCTCCGACAGCTCTTGGCTGAGCTTCACAGCCCGCTCGCCAAGAGCACACTCGTCTACTGCGACAACGTCAGCGCCGTGTACCTCTCCACCAACCCGGTTCAGCATCAGCGGACGAAGCATGTGGAGATTGACTTGCATTTCGTACGTGACCGGGTGGCTATCGGTGATGTTCGGGTTCTCCATGTACCGACCACCTCCCAGTTTGCTGACATCTTCACCAAGGGTCTTCCCTCCTCGACCTTCTCGGAGTTTCGGTCCAGCCTCAACGTAGCCAGTGACTAGTTGTGGCTGCGGGGGGCCTTGCGTGTGAGTTTCTTTCTTTGTTGGCTAGTCTTGTACACCGCTGTGCCGGTAGTCCAGACTGCGGGGGGTTGTTAGTGTATATATGTGAGTGGCCCATATGGCCTGTGTATAGCCCATATAGAGGCCCATGTATAGCTAACTATATACCCACCCTTCTAGGGTTGGAGGAATACACTGAATCATTTCCTCCTACAGTAACAACCTGTAAGATCAGGTATATGTTTATCACCAATCACTACATTTACACGAGTAAGTATTTGGCACAAAAGATAAATTATGACTCGTATTCTCATATATTTTGTAGAATGAAATGTAGAAATGAGTGGACTTGAACAAAGCTCACCACAAGGACATTATGGAGTCCATGGACTTCAACAAAGCCCACCACAAGGAAGCAATCTTGAACTGTTGCATAGGTACGTTCTTTCCTACAGAGTGAAACATCAAGCTATCATTCAATCATTAGCTACCTCATAAGCTATGCAATAGTGATCTCCATTTATTTCCGAGACCTGGAATATAGGACATTGAAAAATATTTAGTAACAAATGTATCTGATTGTTTCTTGCAGATTGAGATTAGACACATTTGTCGAAATGGGCATTGACTTCTCTGGAGAAAGATGTACAGTGTCATGAATCACTACATCGAGCTGGAGAAGGATGTGAAGCACTTGGAATCTACAAAAGGTCGTTAAGGATCCAACAACAGCAGCTCTGCTGGTAGCAGCAGCAATGGCAATTCTTGGGGCATGAACAATGATGACAAGAGGTAGTGAGTAACCCATTGCTCTCTCCATTACCGCTCTATCCGTGCATCATGACACTGTACATCCCCTTGTTATGATGTTTATCATGCAAGTCTTGTCACATATGTGCAACAGTGTTGCATTTTACTAGATGCACCCAATTGAGTTTGAAGCTGTTGTTAGTTTGATCTATTCCTTTACTTTATCTATTCCACTGCCCACCTATATTTTCTCTCACTCTAATCTGCGACATACCTTTTCTACCTCGTTCTTTCTTGACTATCCTTATCATACGTTTTCCAAAAGGTAAGTAAATCCACGGTTCTTAAGATTTATCTGCACTAATTAATTTCTTAATGTTTATTTATGTGGTTGGTTTGCTCATTATTTTAACCAAACATTCATGAAAAATGAGAATCTGCAGGTTACCCCTTTTTTATGAACTTATATCTGTATTGTGGTATTAGGGTTTCATTTTAGCATATTGCCTGATTTAGGATACAAGTATTGTTTATAAGGATTCCTTCCAACTTAAGAAGAAATTTTATGCTCGCTCTGTTGTGCTCATCAATTTTATGCTCGTTCTTCATGTCAGTTAGAATTTATAAATCACTATTTCTCCATGATTTATCTGTCAATCGTCTGCTTTGTATGGCAACTACAAATTTGATTAAATGTAGAATACACTATATCGATGAGCACAGCATATCCTGGCTTGCAGTACCATTCATTTGAAGTGGATAATTAGAAACTATCTGCATTAATTGATTTTGGGAAATATTGAATAGTCATAGACTCAAGTACTCCTATGCATCTACTGACCATATATATTACCTGATCACTTAAGTGCTTGTAGTAGGACAGATAAGCTTTTCTAAGCAAAAACATTTGGTGAAACTAATGTACAACACCTATTCAGACCAGAAAATCAGAAGTAAAAATTACAAAAGAAGGGGATGTACAGTGATCATTAACATACCCTTTGCAGAGCTGCTAAATTTGCTAATTGGGCATCGCTTACTGCAATACGATTTAAAAGTTGAATATTCAGAGAAATTCACATGTGCAATTAATTTCAGATACTGAAGCTGCCTAAGAGAGACCAGGAAGATGCTTATGCATCACCCTATTAGTAACAGCCTATCAGATCAGGTATATGTTTATCACCAATCACTGCGTTTACACATGAGTATTTTGGCTCAAAAGATAAATCATGACTTGTATTCTCATGTATTTTGGTAGAGACGTCAGATCATGGACTTGAACGGGCATGATTTGTCAGATCATGGCATGTCAGATCATGTATTTTACTCAAAAGATAAAGTAAGCATGGGCATGATTTGGCATAAATTAGTGGACTTGAGCAAAGCCCACCACAAGGCCATCATGGAGGCCATGGACTTGAACAAAGCCCACCACAAGGTATCTATCACAGACCCTTTCTCAGCTGCATCCTCTAATCTATCTATAGTTTTCTGTATGAATTATGCTTTGCCAAATCATGCATATAGAGCATCCTTATTTTTTGAGTAAAATAAAATATGAATCCTTTTGTTGCTTGTGGACAAAATCTATACGAACTCTATATGCTTGAGCAATACTTCTAATTAAACTGCTCACCCTATTAATTCACAAATAGTATTCTTCATGGCGAAACATATGTTTGTTCGAGTAATACTTCTAATTATACTCGAGCCTCTATATGCTCGAGCAACACTTCGAATTATATGCTCTATAGGCTCTATATGCTCGAGCAATACTTCTAATTATACTCGAGGCTCTATATGCTCGAGCAATACTTCTAATTATATGCTTTATAGGCTCTATATGCTGGAGCAATACTTCTAATTATACTGCTCACCCTATGAATTCCCAAAGTATTCTTCATGGTGAAACATACTAAAACAATACTTCACCAGATTCTACAATTTATTTATGTAACAGAAATGAAAATATATTTTGTCTCGGTATTTAATATATGGTATATAAAAAATATTTTCTCCCACTATGGATGAGCAATCCAACACTAAATTTAGCCGGTCAATACGAACTCACCTCATCTAAAGGCCGCCCACATCTATCCTATTGTTCTTCGTGTGATGCGCGAGAGATAATGTTTAACAATTGTAGGTAGGTTTTTCTTCCAGGCATTTGCTTCATGCGCCAAAAGATCGATGAGAAAAGTGCGCCACATCTTAATAGCATCCTATATGTAAGAATCGATTTTAACTAAAGTTTTAGATTGTTATATTCTGGTAATCATAATAGGACGTGCAAAAAAGTACATTTACTCACCGTACAAATCTTCATATTTCGAGGATTTTCCCTCTTTGCCATATATTGCAGAATAAGCCATCCACTCAAAGACCTGTGTTCTAAAAGTCGTCAGTTATATCAAAGTATGACATCCAGTCAAAGGAAAGTATTTTTCTTAAGAGGTGGTCTTACCTGTCACTATCTTCCGCAATCCCTTCTGCACGTTCAAATTTGAATTGATGAACATCCACCCATGCTGTAGGATTAAGTTGTCTAAATACGTTCTGAAAGTGCAGACGAAACCCTACAATCAGTATTGCATAAAGTTTATAAGGCACATCTAGAGCATATTCAGGAATAGTTCTAGTGTCAATGACAACAAGTTTCCTCCGCTCCATGTCGATAACAAAAAGCAGATATGACCTCGAGCCTTTCCATGGCAAGAGAAACTGCAAAATCACATTACTATTAGGACCACTAAAGATAAATAAATATGTAATGATAACATCAGATTAGTACTTATGTATCTACAACCTACTACATCATATTTTACTATTTCCCATCCTCCAATGGCATTACCCAAGTCTCTAACAGTGAATGGTTTATGGTATTTTTCGCCACGTAGTAGATCCAATGTTTGCTGATGTGAAAGAATATGTCGACATGATCAGTACCACAAGATGATTTTTTCAAAAATGCTTTAAAATAGACAGTGTCTGCAATATATATGATTTTAATCATGAAAAGGTAACTTACACAAAATCGTAGATCCATGTGGTGTTTGACAATTTTGTTGTTGAAATATTTCAGTCCTTTAGCCTCTTGGTATGCGAGAAACTGAGCTCCAAGGTTGAAAAAGCTTTCGGGCATGACTGCACCTCGCTTCAACAAAGTCTGGAGGTCACCCAGTGTATGCACAATCTTGTATGGAAACTCACTTCTTACAACTCACTTCTTACCCACACCATACTGCAAAACAATACATAAAGATGATGCATACATAAGAAACGTAATAAGTTGTTACATTATTCAGTGTTAAAAAAAGTAATAATAAATAAAGAAGCAGTAAACTTACTCTAGTTGTGCAGGGTCATCGATTGATAAGATGTGATCACAGAAAATCTCGGTTAAATCATCTGTGTTCAATGGCCGGTCCTTGTAGTATTGAAGAATATCTTGCTTCTCTAGGCCAATATCTGTATCGATTTTCATCTTTTTTAGTGAAGTTTCAATGCAGTCCATGGTTTTTCTCTTTTCTCTAGACTGCTGAAACTGTCTAGGATCTACTATTTTACGGTCACTCTGAGATCCCATGTCCTCATCGTCCTGGCTAGGTATGAACGGTTTATTCAACCGTTCATTAAATATGGTTGAGAGTAACGTAGCCGCCATTTTAGTCCTAAATGTTTTCATATTCTCCTATACGATAGTAGTAACAGTGTAAGTACGATAGATTCTAAAAAAAATACTTATCTATACTAAATTGCGTACCTGATTCACAACTTCACATAGATTGTCTCCAGTCCAATATTTTATAAATGCTACCATGAATAAGCCACACGAGAAACTACAAAAATCATTATTATTTACATAGGAAAAAAAGTAACATGTCTCAACATTTACGAGGTCAAATCAGTGCGACATCTCATACATACCCATCAAACTGTGTTTTTTCTGTGATAACCTCCTCACGTTCCCAGGTGTCAACATTGATGTCCCGCCACGTGTGCTTTTTTTTTATGTCTAGTGCATTTCAAACAATATTCCAAATGCATCCGTAACCCCTTTAACTATATGGCAACATATATTGATTAAATTTTGGTCGGTGCTATTAGTAGCAAAACCAAAAAAACATAAGAAATAGCAGAAACTCACTGTATTTTCGAGTGCATTGCGGCCAAACAGGGTTCCATACGAGTCTAACACCTGTATCCTATGCTTCTCCGCATTCACAACAACAAGATACCAGTGTGTTTCTTCTATATTTATAGGTAAGAACAGCGGTCATAAAAACAAGAGGTAAGTATGAGGATGAATATCTGGTAATAATTGGTAATAATTGAAGTAAGTACATCGAAATGTTATACATAGTAGTTACCATATCATGATCTAAGTAGGATAATACCCTGCTCGCCATCCGTGGAACCCCCGTTTCAACCGGTGGGGGATAGCGTTCCTCCATGCATTTGGTTTTTTGCACTATCGGCCTTCATTAACTGGGTCAAGCTTGAATTTTCTAGGTAGCACCTACCACCTGGCCTACTTAACATGTTTGTTTGAGTCCGCAACAAGTGAATGTATGCATTGATGACCTGCATAAAAGATCATCTCCAGGAATAATTTCTCAACAATATTTTTCTTAATATAAAAAGTATTGTTTGATCACGTAGAATTGAACTCATCTATAATACCTCGTCATCTACTTATGCTTTCGGAGAAAATAAGCAGTCAATTTGTTTTCTATTCACCGCGACATCATCGATTAGCACAAGCTGTTCTACTCCCGGATCAGCCGGGAACTCTTTCGCTAATTGAATGTAGTGTATATCCAACTCGGTACATTCAAATCCTGAAAAATTAATTATATACCGAAGACAAATTGCTATTGGTAACTGCTGTTAAAATACATCAAATGATCAATCTGATAAATGAATAAAACATATACTACCTTCAGAAATTTTGTAATCCGCATCGCAGCCGGTGGATGTTTCAGGGATCAACAATCCCTTTTGGGCTATATCAGCACCCTCATGATGAGAAGACATAAGCTGCATGGATGGGTCCTCTCTTTGTCCATTGCCTTCTTTAGCTTCCTCCATGGATGACTGTCGAAGGGATGTGGTAATATATAATATAAAATCATTTTATTATGGTTCATTAATTAAAAGGTTAAGGTCGGTAGGTAGCTTGCCTCCAGACGGTGTTCATTATCCGATTCAGGCATGCTTGCAGTCATCTCCTTTGCATCCTCCTGTAGGTCCAACAACATATCTGTGGTGTATTCACCGTCGTCGCCAGGAATTTGTCCGGTTCCACCGTTCTCTGTATAATGTTAGTAATTCATTGAGCAATATAATGTCAGTATAAGTATATTAAATCCTGTCACACGGACAATTATTTCTCTCTTGTTGGATAGGGTTCACAACAATCTAATAAATCCAAAGTACACGGAATTAAGAGAAAATGTTATGAAAGAATGATAGATTGGATCTAATTGAGATAAGGTACGAGTTAGCCATGACAAAATCGTACAAGTGCTATTGAGTTATGTATCACGGAAGCATGTTCCATTGAAAAACTGGAAAAACAATGCATAGATAGCCTAGCACAGAAAAGGGAATCAATCTGGGGATACCTTGATGCTCCGGAGGATATTGAGCCATCTTCTTTGCTTGCGTTGTTGCGAGGAACGAAGCAGTTGAATTATCTACCTGAATTGCTTGGCGATGACAGCCGCGGCGAGGAACGAAACACCACACCACACCGGCGTGGAGGAAGGACCGGTGTTAAACCAACGTCGCCCGAAGGAGGGACTTGACCGGATCAAAAACGGAAGGACTGGTGTTAAACCAGCGTCGTCCGGAAGATGGATTTGACCGGATCAGGAAGGAAGGATCGGTGTTGTGCGCATCTGCACCGCGCTGCTTCTGCACCGAGAAAAGGATGAGAGGCACAAAGGATGGAGGAATTGGCGGCGCACACATCTATCTGGCGGAGGCTAACTCACTAATGATTAAGGTATATATAAACCTCATGATGGGCCGGATCATGTGGATTGCGTGATGGGCCGGATCATGTGGATTCCAGTTTGCCGCAAAAAATCCCTGACTGAGGGAGCAAACGCAACACGCGGACACTCGCGACCGGGGTCGGCGACGTGGCTGGCGCGCGGCCTTCACATACTGCATGCAAGCAGAAAACCGCAATTATTTTATGTAATTTATTTATCTTTCGACAAAATAAATAGGAGCTATATTTTTTATTGTTTTACCATCCACTACTTTCCCTTTTTAAATTATTCAGTGGTACAGAGCTCCTACCTTTCCATTCTAACAAAATGAGATGTACTTAACTTGATTTTTTTTCAAATCAGAGCTGCAATTGTGAAATTGCTTGAGTTATAATTTACCCGTATCAATGCATGTGTACCCTTCCACCCGACTTTGGAGGTACGTCAAACCAGGGGGATCCTGTTAATCTCACAGCAATGGATCAGAAGGTACGTGATCATCTAATCTGATCTCACCAGGTTTTTGAACATGATATATATAATTAATGGTGCTTGACACTGCATAATGTTGCTGCATTTTTTTGTTCATTAAAAAAATAATAAATCACAACTAAAATCAATCTGGATGCGTGAGAATATGAATGAAACTTTATTGCTTTCATAAATATGAATCACACCAGTACATCGAAAACTGATTGAAAGGGAATTCAAAAGAGATCTAAATCTAAATGTGTAACACATTATTATTTCAAGATCCATGCCATACAGCTATCCACCTATATGGCAATAGGGTGGCATCTCCCAACGAGCAATCTCTTCGTATTCCTTGTAGCACATCGGGCATGTCGTCTTCTGTTGGAACCACAGCATGATGCAGTCCTAATGGAAACGGTGCCCACAATCTTGGAGGGTCATGTCATTCAATAGTGGATGGACACCCATCCTCTCCCAGCAGATGACGCAATTTGGCTCATCATCGTTGTCCTTGGTGTGCTTCACGACACTGCAATCTGTAAAAAAATAAGCGCACGTAGGGATGCGAGATAGACGTAGAGATACGATAACAGCCCGAGATGCACACGTAGGGACGCGAGATATACTAGGATTGATATCAGAGGCAGCTCCGTTTGCTGAAGAAGCCATGCCGCGCGGCGCAACGTGGAATGAACTGCAGGTGTGTAGATAGGTTTAGGGTGCCGGATTGTCCCATATACAGAGCGTACGCGGGGGGGGGGGGGGGTGGGGGGTGATGGCGAGGGGGGTGTGCAAAGCGACCGGTCGAGGAGGTGGGAACCGATCGGATGGTCATAATGGCTTGTGTGAGCGGAGCTTAAAGTGCGCGGGGTGGCGTCGACCCACGAGCGTGCGACCTCCGCGGCCTGTTTACAGCCCACGTGCTGCAGCGGTCCACCAACTGCTGCCTAACCCAACCAACTTGTGCAGCCCAGAGAACACTGTTGTTTCGACCCACCAAACGTTGTTGCTGTTTCGGCCCAACCAACTTATTCCATCGATTTACAATGAATAAATTGCTACTGGTAGTATTTATTCTTAAAAAAATTGCTACTGCTAGTATTCTAAAATTTTTTTTGCTACTGCTAGTGAAGAAGCTTCGGCCGTGGAGGAGCCAGTGCACAACGGGGTCGCGCGTTCCCCCAAACGCGCGATGGGTCGTGGCTTAACCCGGTCCCTCAAAATTATGTATAACATATAATGAAAGTTCATCATTCCAACAAACGAAGGTAGTATATATTATTAAATAAAAGATGCAAAATAAATGATGCAACATAAGGTGTTTCCTAAGACCGCAAAAGCTAAATAATTTCACACTTTCTGATAATAGCTTGAAAACATCCCATGGCATTCTTCTTTCCCATTCTAAGAATCCACAAAGGCATCATAAAAGTCCATGATAGCCATTGTAGCGGCTCGTGCAGATTTGCGAATTTTCCTGCGTTCAGAGCGCATCCGCTGTGAAAGATCTGCAATATATAATTCAGAGAGCAAAAGTCAGAGATCTGCGTGACATAATAATTAGGCTACTAAGGAAAAACAATACTGTGTTACCTCTGAATGCATACCCATCGTCACATATGGGCGAAATTATCAATTCACTGTAGTTAGTTGTAGTCACTACAACGTGCTCGCCTGTTCACAAAATGAATGATAAAGTAAAAATTTGTCTTAAAGTTCTTATACGAGTGCTGCTATTGAGAACGACATACCTCTGAACCTTGACTTCCTGACATGAAGTGCTGCCAATGTCTTTAACTCAAATGGTGCTGGCAGCAACTTGCCCACGTGTTGTTGAAGTTGTTTCTTTTCTACGGTTATTACAATGTATTTTTTCCTAATGAGGTCAAAACGTTAATTATGATCGAGCAACAGGACAAATATTACATGTACATAAACACACGTACCTGTGATTCATGAGCACCACGTGGACGTACTGTGACGCCCCAGGTTTTTAATTAGCATCATTAATGCTAATGACCTCGTCAACCGAATCAAACACGTTGACTTCGGTCAAACCTTGGTCAACCTGGGTCATCACCTCGAAAACCTAGTCAACAATCACTAGTGACCCTCTTAATCAAGTCCACACACCCTTGTGGTCAAACCCTAGTCAACCCTTGGTCAAAACCCCGGTCAAAACCCTAATGTCTTTGAACTTCCTCCGGAACTTTTGCCGCGTTCTCCAAATTTCACCTAAACACTTCAAAATTCCCCAATATAAAAGTTGTCCAGTTTCTCGAGAGACACAACTTTGCTTTTGGGTGGCATTTCCAATTTTTAGTGGAAAAGGGTGAAAAACTTGGTCAACTGCAGCTTTTACTATTCACCAACGCCATGAAAAACAGGAAACTTTGCCTGCAGTTCATGCTCAAATCGTTGATCAAAGCACCTGTCGGCCTTTGTGAAAGTTGTAGAGGGGTCACTGATCTACAACTTTGCTAATTACACTTTAGTACACTTCAGTTTGGATTTTTGGAGAAAGAGGCAGTCGAACAGGGCTAGTTGGAACATCTTGGGCGACGTCGCGGCGTGCCGCTGCGTTCCCGCGCTCCAACGCGCCGCGCGCCCCCGCGCCGCGTGGCGTCCCCTCCACCTCGGCGTCCGGGCCCTCCCCGCCGGCCCGCGCCCGAGCCGCGCCCCAAGGCCACGCCTCCCGAGGCCGCGCGCGCCCCGAGAGCCTTGGAGCCTGCGCCCGCCGCGTGCCACGTCCCCGTCGCACTGCGCCGGACCCCCACCCATGCCGTCCGCCGGCCGCCGTCCTGTGCGCCCGCGCCCGCGTGCGTCCGGGTCCCCCTCACCCCTCTAGTTGCTTCAAAACGCCAGGGAACGTCGCCTATAAAAGGGCCACCGGCCGGTTCCTCGCGCGCGCCCGCCTGTTCCTCCTCCCTGAGCTCGCCGCCGCCCCGCCATTGGAGCGCTGCCGCCGAGCTCCATCTTTCGCTTGCAACAACGGCCGCCCAACCGCTCGAAACCCTCCTCTAGGACCCATAGAAGCTCACACCGCCGCGCATTGCTCAACCCCGCCTCGATTTTCGCCGGAGTCCGGGTCGCAGCGGCCGCCGCCGCCGTGCGCCGCCGAGACCCCTTGCCGGCCACCTCCCAGACCCGTCCGAGCCACGGAATGAAGCCCTGGGTGGTCAGGGACCCTTTTCCCGACCTTCCACGACCTCGAGCGCCGGCGAGCTCGCCGGATTCCGGCCAACCGCGCCGCCGGCCGGCCGAGGGACCCAATTGCGAGCCAACCTTTCTTACCAGGGGCCTGAGTGCGAAGCAAGGACTTATCTGTAAGGAAAGCAAAGTTTCCAGGGACCTCCTTGTAACTTGATTCTTAAATAGTGTATGTGTTTTGCTGAATCTTGTAAAGTGCCTAGAAAATTGTAGAAAAATCAGAAAAATGCAAACTAAATTTTGTTAGATTCCTGGTGAAGAACCCTACAACTTTTATAAAGTAGGAACATACTTTTTCTTGATAGTTTTTGCATGAAAAATAGAAAATTGATAATCCTAGATCTATTGTATCTCAAAATCCACAAGTGCTCTGTATCTAAAATTTGGATATGTTGTGTTATATGTCATGCCTAGTTCCTATACCAAAAATTACACAAAGGTACTGAGTCAATCTTTTATTATGATTTATTTTGTATTTATGCTGAATCTGTCTAAATGATTTTTGTAGCTAAAAATAAATATATTTTTGTGCTCAACTTCTGGATATCACCTTTTTATGCATAAGCCCACCTCTGGTGAATTAACATGATTTTGTTTTTACCAGAAATATTTATTCTTGAAATATGCCTAATTTTCTTTGTAAATGCATAACTCAAGATCTTTAGTAGCTCTAGATGTATATGTTGCATGCCTAGCTTAGTTTTGGACCAGAGGCCATGTGTGAGAAAGTTGGAATCATTTTGATGCTTATTTATTTTTATATGCATTTATCATGTTTTGGTAGCTAGCTTTTGTTCTTGTCGGCATATTTAATTTCATAGCTCTCCTAAGTGTGCATGTGTGTGCAGTGGCTTTGTATAGGTTTGTAGTGCTTCATAACACACCTCACTGAATTTTATTAATTTATTTTATGAATAAAGGCAATAGAGGCCATTAAAGCTTAATATTAAATTAAATGAGAAAATCATCAACTACACATCTAAAGACCCTATGTGTGTGATCTAAATCATTATAAAAGGCTTAAGACCAACCCCTTGCTGTTTGTGAAATCTAAATTAATTTATTTAAATAAATGTGTACACAGTCACTATTAAAAAGATTAAATACTAAAGAACCGCATATTGTTCCTTTTTGGAAGAGTATGCTGAATGTATTCTTATCTAGGTGAATGTGGTCAACCAAGCACCCCATGATTGTCGTTGTTGATTGTAATTAATTAAATTAAAAGCCATCAATTAAATCGTGCATTTGCATCCTCGTATAGATCTTCCGACGGTAGCTGTAAGCTCGTGCCGGAAGGAGGAGACGAAGGTGCTGACGAAGAGCTGCAGTACGTGGACGTAGCTCAAGACCTGGACAAAGTCCAGAAGGGCCCAAGGCCAACCTTGGCAGCGAAGGCAAGCCCCGGATCATTAACCCTCTTTTTTTAAAAAATCATGCAATTACCTTTGCTATGTTTGTGCATTTACATTTCAGGAGTTGAATTGAAACCCTAGATGCATGATCCCTAGGTACCTATGCTCTTTTACTAGTATGCTAGGTCGATAGCTGCTATGCTATCGGACCCGGTAGAAGTCGAGTGATGTTCGTCACTCGCGAGAATAGGCTCTTATGTTGGAATCATAAGATCTTTATAAATGGATTGCTCGTGTGGTAAGAGCATGGGATTTGGGCTCCGGTCCAATGGCTTTCGTGGGCTAAGCTTTTGAACGTACTAAGCACTTGCCGGGAATGGACCGGTAAACCTAGTACCTGATGGACACGGCAAGGGAACTTTTCCCTACTACCCCTAGGACACCTGATGTGTCCCCCTGCCTGCAACAGTAGGGTACCTGTGCGAGTCTGGGCGGTCCGGCGTGACGTTCCAGTAAGCCTTGTACCGAGGATTGTAGGTCTGATCCCGACCCGGAGAAAGATGGGAACCGTCTGGTCGGTGTATACCCCGTTTCGTTTTTGTTTGGACTTTCTTAGGGTACACATTCTTCCGTGTGTTTAGGTTTACCTTGCAAGGTTATAAATCAATCGATTGTCGGCCTCTCACCGTTATCCGAGACTGCTTAATCAACTGGCCATGATATACCTTAATGATGGAATTTGTGAATATTACTGCTTGGATTAATTGTATTGCACAATTCTTGATTGATTTAGTTGGCTCACTTCGAATTGATAATTAACTAGAATTTGAGCTAAAATATTGAAAGTAAGGACCTACTCTTTGTTACTTTTTCAGCAAAAGAACTCCACCGGCCAAAAAGCCTCTCATATCTAGAGTTTGGTGATGTAGTTATCACCCGTCGGTTAAGTCTTGCTAAGTATTAGTATACTCAGCCTTGCTTTAAAAATGTTGTTGCAGGTGTTGTTTGGCCAGGCGAGATTCCACCCGGCTGGGAGCTGGAATGGGTGGATGATGACGAGTGATGGCATCACGGACGGCCTCCTGTGATGTTTATCGTCGCGCTAGTTTATTTTATTCCGCTGTTTTCAAACTCTGAACCTTTACTTATCATGTCATGAACAATGGTTTGTAATAATTAACCCTTCGGGTACAATTGAGATTTAATTTGTGTTTGTACTCTGGACTCGCCTTCGTGTGAGTTTTAATGCATATGTTCGATCCTCTGTGTGAATTCCAAGTGATTTACCGGGCGTTAACCCGGCAACTAATGACGGGATGGTACTTTACTGTCGCTTAATGGCCAAAGTGGATTGGTTTAGGTGATAGTACGGTATTTTCCTGGGCGGGTTGTCACACGTACGGTTGCTTCATATATAGTCCCTTATGCCGTATCTTAGATACATACGCAACTACGCCTATGATATCTAAAATACAGCACATACACATTGCATTACAATATATGCATAACATATTTGTTTGATCAAAACACAACCACACATTCATTAGGGAGTTACCTGTAAAATTATTGTTTGGTTGACAGTAGACATCCTTGAATTCCATAAAAGTAAGAGGACAGTCAGGAAACCAGACGACTTGGGTTGACTTGAGTGTCTGGTTTCAGCTGGACAAAGTACTCATTGCCAAGACGAAATATATTGCGCATGACATTCTCGTATGTCGGTGCAAAGCACACTCCCCTAAAGTCATATGTTGCTCCTTCTGCGAGCACATTGTTGAACAGCATGTGATGATCGCCCCACGCAACTGCCTCCATCTTTGTACCTTGACAAAAACAATTAAGTCAAACCACAGTAGACCTGCCTAAAAAAACGCATTATTCTATGGAGCTGGAAGTAAAAAAATGACGACCTCCTCATCAACCAAGACGACACGCAGATAGACATTTTCTCTGAAACTGCATATATTGCCTTTCCAAAAAACAAAAGAGGTCACATCCCACCTAGAGTGAATGTGCTCGTTGTCTACCTGATGGAACTCAACCCACCTACAGTTCCGAGATTGTATAGATACAAAACATATATCAATGTACAATCAAATACTAGCAGTTTGCGAGTCCAAGTTTGACGTACATGTCTGGCGTCAGTGCAGTCAGGGACGGCAGACACCCTCTTCCTCGTAAGCGACTGGACCGAGAAACTCATAATATACACAGCTGCCATTGAAAAACAACGTAGTTAGATGGATTATTTACCGACTGTCTGGCAGATGTATAGAGGCGGCAGGAGGTCGTCGCAGGGGAGGCTTGTTGGTGGAGAGGGGCTGTACCTCTTCGTTTTCAATCCTCCAGCGACCTGGAATTAAGACCGGCGGCGGCAGCAGAAATCCTTTGAGGGGCGGCATCGTGATTGGCCCTCCCTTTAAGGGCCCCTTTGGGAGCCTAAAATCCCGCAGGGTTCCCCCCATTTTCCCTAGGCCGAGATCCCACGTCTATTTTGTACCCGGGCCAAATCTATCCTGCCATTTGGGAGCTCACGACTCAGGGCGTCTCAACCCTAGCCACTCGTTTTCCCCGTGGCTCTCTCTCCCCACCTCGCGACTCCTGGCGCCGCCGCCTCGTCCTTCCCCTTTCCTCGCGAGTCGACGCTCCACCACTCCTCCCCATCCGCTCCACCACATCGCCGCCGCCCCACCACACTCCCTCTCCGTCCGCTTCTCCACCTCGCCGCCGCTCCTCGTCGTCATCCAGGAGGTGCGTCGCGCCACCTCCCTCGTCGTCATCCAGGCGGTGCACGGTGCCACCTCCCCGTCCGCTCCACCACGCCCCCTCGTTGTCCGCTCCACCACGTCATCACCCCTCCTCATCGTCTAGCCGCTTCCTCTCCTCCGCGTCCTCGTCTTCGTCCCCGACCAGCCGCTGTCGTCGCCGACGTCGCCGCTGCTGCTGCCGCCGCCGTATCTTCTCCTCTTCGCGACGTACAACTCGATCTACAGCGCCCTCTTCCTCCCTGGCACCATCTTGGCCAGCGACCAAGCGTCGTCGTCCTTCTCGGGCGATCTTTAGTGAGTTTCCCCCCTTCCCCCTCTCCTCCTCTTTCCTGATTCGATCTTGATGTATGAGCTCCAAGATCCAGGTACTCCTTGGTAGGAATGCCTCTAGCAGATGCGTGGTAAAATGTTGTAGAGCCATTGTGTCACCACTAATCAGTGGTCTTTGTCTTTTGATTTGTTTAAGTGATTATATGGGTGTAAGGCAATGGTTTGTTGGCGTTTTGATCATATTGATGGTAGAGGTAATATCAAATTGGTGTGTAGCAAGTTGTCTATTGGCATGGCATGGTGATGGCTGTAGTATGCAAGTATTTCAAGTTGATTCCAAAGAATTGCACTATGCAATAAAACTATGATTTCACGCACTATGCTATTTGCTGAACTTAGCCTCCAAACTATACTGCAGTCATTGTCCAACTAAACTGTGTTAGTGCTAACTGATTAAATAATTTTGGTGGCTTCCTCATTGTCCAACTAAACTGTGTGCTACACTAGTAAGCAGAGAGTGTAGAGTCATTTAGCTACACTAGTAAACTGCAATGGCATAATAATCATGCTTAACCTTTAGCCATGTTGCTTCAAGTAGATACTAACATATATAAAACATAAAATTTTGTCCCTTGGTGGTGTCACTAATTTTTTTTGCCGCTGCCGTTTCCGGTCCTCCCCACGAACGTCTCGATCTACACTGTCACCACCTCGGCCGGTGACCAAGCTCCGCCGCCCCTCCAAGTCCCTATCCCGGTGCTGCCATCCCCCTCCGCGTCCTCGTCCCTGACCAGGAGCGCTGCCTCCATCTCGATCTACAACATGTGAGTTTTCCCCTCCCCTATTGTGATAGCCTGCTGATTCATTCTATGCTACTGGCTGATTCTTGTTACTATGTATAGCTGCGGCTATTATGGATTCTTGATTTCAATTTCTCTATACACGGCTGCTATACATTTAGATCTAGAGTCTGTACATTGTACTAGACATGCACATATTATTATCCCATAGTTGACTCCTTGTTTTGATTTCTACTCTGTTTCGAGTTGGTTTGGATGCTATCAGTGCTAAGCTATCAGTGTTGTTATCAGTGCTAAGTTTTGATTAGAGTTTTAATCATCACACCTATCTGGACTATAGAAAAGAAAAAGGGAATGCATTCTTGTTTCAATTATTATTTCAGTAGGTTACAACATCATTGCCTGATGACTGGTAGCAGTCTCAGAGTACTGCCACAAGTAATTTCAGAGTATGCATTTTGGTTGTTTGTTTGGATCAGTTCCTTTTTTTTAGCACATTGCTGATAACCTATTCTTTGTTAGCACTTAGCAATAGTTTCTCCTGGTGACACTGATTCTACAATGCCACAAAATTGAGTATTTCGGCCGCATTCATTGTATTGTATTTTTGTTACAAGGCCACATAATTGAGTATTTTGAATCTTTGGTATTGTTTGCTTTTACATGAGAAGCATTGATTGGCAATATATCATTTAATTCCTCAAATCATTCAACTTGTTTAGTTCTATGCAAATAGCAAAATGGACCAAGCCTACTACACAAAAAATCTAGAATATCATTATATTTGCTTCGAGTGCTTCGGGTGTACTGAATTCGTAACTGATGGGTTTGTTGTTTCGTTTGGCTGCAGCAGGAAGTGTCGCCGCTGAGCTCCGACTCGCTCTCCCACAGCAGTGGGCCTCTCAACGGCGGCGGTCCCATTAAGCCAAGGTCTATTATTCCGCTCCTCCCCCGGTCCCATTGCTGGCTGTCACATTAGTTATCAGTCCAATGAATCCTAAAAACCTGAATGGACTTTTCCTTTCATTTTTTGTTTGGTATCTCTGCTTGCTAGGCGCAGAGATACCAAACAAAAAATGAAAGGAAAAGTCTGGGCTGCAACTCCCCCACCCACCCCCCTGGCGAACCTCGCCTCCCAAATAGCGGTTGGGTGGGCAAGCCGCGGGGGGAGCCCCTACCTTGGGAAACTGGCAGCCGGTGGAATTCCCCGCTAGGGGCTTCCTACCCTGGGTAGCTGCTCCTATGCAGCCAAAGGAGCCCTAAAGGTGTCACTCTTTTATTTTCCAAGGGGTGCGAAATCCATTTTAGCGTCGGTCTGTTTTTCCTGTGACGCGAAAAAACATGTTTCGCTATTTTGGTGGACTTGCCTGGTGGCGCGGGCGAATTTTTTTCGGTATTGCGGAATTGCATGGCGGCGGCATGCGCTCTCCCCTAGCTGGGATTTCCGATCATATGCACGACATGGGCCGGCTAGTGATGCCACGAGAATACCGGCCCATTTATGCCCACTGGGTCGTTAGTTAGGAGAGGAGCTCTTTTTATTAAAAAAGAGATGAGCCCAGTCAAAACTGAAATCAGCCCACTCCTTGTCCAGGCGTACACAGCTACCGCCTCCTTGTTAATCTAGTAATATATCGCTGCTAGTTAATTGGCTATTGCTATACGTGGAAGTGGAACTGCAAATGCAAATGTTTTTTCCTTTCTCTATCAGTTGATGGAAGTACATTAGATGCCCTATAAATTAAATGCTTGTGATTGAAATTGCAACTGAACTAATCACTTGCTACTGAAAAGATACTGCAACAGCAAATCCTGTGTGAATGGTGTATACGTAATTAAATTAGTTGTATACTTAAATTAAAGGTTTTCGCAAACCTTCGGCACGTAATAACTTGTGTTTCAGGCCTGAATGCACTGTTACGGGGTACCGAAGTTGCAAAAATGATTTTGCAACAAATGCATATGTTCAACTCCATTAGACTCAAAATGATGTTTCGGAGTGTTTTGGAGGATTTCCCAAACCTTCAGCATGTAAATAACTTGTGTTTCGGGCCTAATGCACTGTTACGGGGTACCGAAGTTGCAAAAATAGTTTAGCAACAAAAGCATCCGTTCTACTCCATCAGACTCAAAATGATGTTTGGGAGTGTTTTGGAGGATTTCGCAAACCATCGGCATGTAAATAACTTGTCTTTCGGGCCTGAATGCACAGTTACGGGGTACCAAAGTTGCAAAAATGGTTTTGCAACAAAAGCATCTGTTCTACTCCATTAGACTTAAAATGATGTTTGCGAGTGTTTTGGAGGATTTCGCAAACCATCGGCATGTAAATAACTTGTGTTTCAGGCCTAATGCACTGTTACGGGGTACCGAAGTTGCAAAAATGGTTTTGCAACAAAAGCATATGTTCTACTCGATTAGACTCAAAATGATGCTTGGGAGTGTTTTGGAGCATTTCGGAAACCTTCGGCATGTAAATAACTTGTGTTTCGGGCCTGAATGCACAGTTACGGGGTACCGAAGTTGCAAAAATGGTTTTGCAACAATAGCATATGTTCTACTCCATTAGACTTAAAATGATGTTTCGGAGTGTTCTGGAGGATTTCGCAAACCTTCGGTATGTAAATAACTTGGGTTTCGGGCCTAATGCACTGTTACGGGGTACCGAAGTTGCAAAAATGGTTTTGCAACAAAGGCATCCGTTCTACTCCATTAGACTCAAAATGATGTTTGGGAGTGTTTTGGAGGATTTCGCAAACCATCGGCATGTAAATAACTTGTGTTTCGGGCTTGAATGCACTGTTACGGGGTACCAAAGTTGCAAAAATGGTTTTGCAACAAAAGCATCTGTTCTACTCCATTAGACTCAAAATGATGTTTTGGAGTGTTTTGGAGAATTTCGCAAACCTTCGGCATGTAAATAACTTGTGTTTCGGGCCTAATGCACTGTTACGGGGTACCGAAGTTGCAAAAATGATTTTGCAACAAACGCATCCGTTCTACTCCATTAGACTCAAAATGATGTTTGGGAGTGTTTTGGAGGATTTCGCAAACCTTCGGCATGTAAATAACTTGTGTTTCGGGCTTGAATGCACTGTTACGGGGTACCGAAGTTGCAAAAAAGGTTTTGCAAGAAAAGCATATGTTCTACTCCATTAGACTTAAAATAATGTTTCGGAGTGTTTTGGAGGATTTCGCAAACCTTCGGTATGTAAATAACTTGTGTTTCGGGCCTAATGCACTGTTACGGGGTACCGAAGTTGCAAAAATGGTTTTGCAACAAAGACATCCGTTCTACTCCATTAGAATCAAAATGATGTTTGCGAGTGTTTTGGAGGATTTCGCAAACCTTCGGCATGTAAATAACTTGTGTTTCGGGCTTGAATGCACTGTCACGGGGTACCGAAGTTACAAAAATGGTTTTGCAACAAAAGCATCTGTTCTACTCCATTAGACTCAAAATGATGTTAAGGAGTGTTTTGGAGAATTTCGCAAACCTTCGGCATGTAAATAACTTGTGTTTCGGGCCTAATGCACTGTTACGGGGTACCGAAGTTGCAAAAATGGTTTTGCAACAAAAGCATATGTTCTACTCCATTAGACTCAAGATGATGCTTGGGAGTGTTTTGGAGCATTTCCGAAACCTTCGGCATGTAAATAACTTCTGTTTCGGGCCTGAATGCACAGTTACGGGGTACCGAAGTTGCAAAAATGGTTTTGCAACAAAAGCATATGTTCTACTCCATTAGACTGAAAATGATGCTTGGGAGTGTTTTGGAGCATTTCGCAAACCTTCGGCATGTAAATAACTTGTGTTTCAGGGCTGAATGCACAGTTACGTGGTACCGAAGTTGCAAAAATGGTTTTGCAACAAAAGCATATGTTCTACTCCATTAGACTCAAAATGATGTTTCAGAGTGTTTTGGAGGATTTCGCAAACCTTCGGCATGTAAATAACTTGTGTTTCGTGCCAAATGCGCTGTTACGGGGTACCGAAGTTGCAAAAATGATTTTGCAACAAAAGCAACTGTTCTACTCCATTAGACTCAAAATGATGTTTGGGAGTGTTTTGGAGGATTTCGTAAACCTACGGCATGTAAATAACTTGTGTTTCGGGCCTGAATGCACAGTTACGGGGTACCGAAGTTGCAAAAATAGTTTTGCAACAAAAGCATATGTTCTACTCCATTAGACTGAAAATGATGCTTGGGAGTGTTTTGGAGCATTTCGCAAACCTTCGGCATGTAAATAACTTGTGTTTCAGGGCTGAATGCACAGTTACGGGGTACCGAAGTTGCAAAAATGGTTTTGTAACAAAAGCATATGTTCTACTCCATTAGACTGAAAATGATGTTTCGGAGTGTTTTGGAGGATTTCGAAAACCTTCGGCATGTAAATAACTTGTGTTTCGGGCCTAATGCACTGTTACGGGGTACCGAAGTTGCAAAAATGGTTTTGCAACAAAAGCATCCGTTCTACTCCATTGGACTCAAAATGATGTTTGGTAATGTTTTGGAGGATTTTGCAAACCTTCAGCATGTAAATAACTCGTGTTTCGGGTCTAATAAACTGTTACGGGGTACCGACGTTGTAAAAATGGTTTTGCAAAAAAACCATTTGTTCTACTCCATTAGACCCAAAATGATGTTTGGGAGTGTTTTGGAGCATTTCGCTAACCTTCGGCATATAAATAACTTGTGTTTCGGGCCTGAATACACAGTTACGGGGTACCGAAGTTGCAAAAATGGTTTTGCAACAAAAGCATCCGTTCTACTCCATTAGACTCAAAATGATGTTTGGGAGTGTTTTGGAGCATTTCGCTAACTTTCGTCACGTAATAACTTGTGTTTCCGGCCTGAATGCACAGTTACGGTGTACCGAAGTTGCAAAAATGGTTTTGCAACAAAAGCATCCGTTCTACTCCATTAGACTCAAAATGATGTTAAGGAGTGTTTTGGAGAATTTCGCAAACCTTCGGCATGTAAATAACTTGTGTTTCGGGCCTAATGCACTGTTACGGGGTACCGAAGTTGCAAAAATGGTTTTGCAACAAAAGCATATGTTCTACTCCATTAGACTCAAGATGATGCTTGGGAGTGTTTTGGAGCATTTCCGAAACCTTCGGCATGTAAATAACTTCTGTTTCGGGCCTGAATGCACAGTTACGGGGTACCGAAGTTGCAAAAATGGTTTTGCAACAAAAGCATATGTTCTACTCCATTAGACTGAAAATGATGCTTGGGAGTGTTTTGGAGCATTTCGCAAACCTTCGGCATGTAAATAACTTGTGTTTCAGGGCTGAATGCACAGTTACGTGGTACCGAAGTTGCAAAAATGGTTTTGCAACAAAAGCATATGTTCTACTCCATTAGACTCAAAATGATGTTTCGGAGTGTTTTGGAGGATTTCGCAAACCTTCGGCATGTAAATAACTTGTGTTTCGTGCCAAATGCGCTGTTACGGGGTACCGAAGTTGCAAAAATGATTTTGCAACAAAAGCAACTGTTCTACTCCATTAGACTCAAAATGATGTTTGGGAGTGTTTTGGAGGATTTCGTAAACCTACGGCATGTAAATAACTTGTGTTTCGGGCCTGAATGCACAGTTACGGGGTACCGAAGTTGCAAAAATAGTTTTGCAACAAAAGCATATGTTCTACTCCATTAGACTGAAAATGATGCTTGGGAGTGTTTTGGAGCATTTCGCAAACCTTCGGCATGTAAATAACTTGTGTTTCAGGGCTGAATGCACAGTTACGGGGTACCGAAGTTGCAAAAATGGTTTTGTAACAAAAGCATATGTTCTACTCCATTAGACTGAAAATGATGTTTCGGAGTGTTTTGGAGGATTTCGCAAACCTTCGGCATGTAAATAACTTGTGTTTCGGGCCTAATGCACTGTTACGGGGTACCGAAGTTGCAAAAATGGTTTTGCAACAAAAGCATCCGTTCTACTCCATTGGACTCAAAATGATGTTTGGTAGTGTTTTGGAGGATTTTGCAAACCTTCAGCATGTAAATAACTCGTGTTTCGGGTCTAATAAACTGTTACGGGGTACCGACGTTGTAAAAATGGTTTTGCAAAAAAACCATTTGTTCTACTCCATTAGACCCAAAATGATGTTTGGGAGTGTTTTGGAGCATTTCGCTAACCTTCGGCATATAAATAACTTGTGTTTCGGGCCTGAATACACAGTTACGGGGTACCGAAGTTGCAAAAATGGTTTTGCAACAAAAGCATCCGTTCTACTCCATTAGACTCAAAATGATGTTTGGGAGTGTTTTGGAGCATTTCGCTAACTTTCGTCACGTAATAACTTGTGTTTCCGGCCTGAATGCACAGTTACGGTGTACCGAAGTTGCAAAAATGGTTTTGCAACAAAAGCATCCGTTCTACTCCATTAGACTCAAAATGATGTTTGGGAGTGTTTTGAAGGATTTCGCAAACCATCGGCATGTAAATAACTTGTGTTTCGGGCCTGAATGCACTGTTACGGGGTACCGAAGTTGCAAAAATAGTTTTGCAACAAAAGCATCCGTTCTACTCGATTAGACTCAAAATGATGTTTGTGAGTGTTTTGGAGGATTTCGCAAACCTTCTGCAGGTAAATAACTTGTGTTTCGGGCCTAATGCACTGTTACGGGGTACCAAAGTTGCAAAAATGGTTTTGCAACAAAAGCATCCGTTCTACTCCATTGGACTCAAAATGATGTTTGGTAGTGTTTTGGAGGATTTTGCAAACTTTCGTCATGTAAATAACTCGTGTTTCGGGTCTAATGCACTGTTACGGGGTACCGAAGTTGTAAAAATGGTTTTGCAACAAAACCATTTGTTCTACTCGATTAGACCCAAAATGATGTTTGGGAGTGTTTTGGAGCATTTCGCTAACCTTCGGCAAATAAATAACTTGTGTTTCGGGCCTGAATACACAGTTACGGGGTACCGAAGTTGCAAAAATAGTTTTGCAACAAAAGCATCCGTTCTACTCCATTAGACTCAAAATGATGTTTGGGAGTGTTTTGGAGCATTTCGCTAACCTTCGGCATATAAATAACTTGTGTTTCGGGCCTGAATACACAGTTACGGGGTACCGAAGTTGCAAAATTGGTTTTGCAACAAAAGCATCCGTTCTACTCCATTAGACTCAAAATGATGTTTGGGAGTGTTTTGGAGCATTTCGCAAACCTTCGGCATGTAAATAACTTGTGTTTCAGGGCTGAATGCACAGTTACGGGGTACCGCAGTTGCAAAAATGGTTTTGCAACAAAAGCATATGTTCTACGCCATTAGACTCAAAATGATGTTTCGGAGTGTTTTGGAGGATTTCGCAAACCTTCGGCATGTAAATAACGTGTGTTTCGTGCCTAATGCACTGTTACGGGGTACCGAAGTTGCAAAAATGATTTTGCAACAAAAGCATCCGTTCTACTCCATTAGACTCAAAATGATGTTTGGGAGTGTTTTGGAGGATTTCGGAAACCTACGGCATGTAAATAACTTCTGTTTCGGGCCTGAATGCACAGTTATGGGGTTCCGAAGTTGCAAAAATGGTTTTGCAACAAAAGCATATGTTCTACTCCATTAGACTGAAAATGATGCTTGGGAGTGTTTTGGAGCATTTCGCAAACCTTCGGCATGTAAATAACTTATGTTTCAGGCCTGAATGCACAGTTATGGGGTACCGAAGTTGCAAAAATGGTTTTGCAACAAAAGCATATGTTCTACTCCATTAGACTCAAAATGATGTTTCGGAGTGTTTTGGAGGATTTCGCAAACCTTCGGCATGTAAATAACTTGTGTTTCGTAACTAATGCACTGTTACGGGGTACCGAAGTTGCAAAAATGATTTTGCAACAAAAGCATCCGTTCTACTCCATTGGACTCAAAATGATGTTTGGTAGTGTTTTGGAGGATTTTGCAAACCTTCGGCATGTAAATAACTCGTGTTTCGGGTCTAATGCACTGTTACAGGGTACCGACATTGTAAAAATGGTTTTGCAACAAAACCATTTGTTCTACTCCATTAGACCCAAAATGATGTTTGGGAGTGTTTTGGAGCATTTCGCTAACCTTCGGCATATAAATAACTTGTGTTTCGGGCCTGAATACAGAGTTACAGGGTACCGAAGTTGCAAAAATGGTTTTGCAACAAAAGCATCCGTTCTACTCCATTAGACTCAAAATGATGTTTGGGAGTGTTTTGGAGCATTTCGCTAACTTTCGGCACGTAATAACTTGTGTTTCGGGCCTGAATGCACAGTTACGGTGTACCGAAGTTGCAAAAATGGTTTTGCAACAAAAGAATCCGTTCTACTCCATTAGACTCAAAATGAAGTTTGGGAGTGTTTTGGAGGATTTCGCAAACCATCGGCATGTAAATAACTTGTGTTTCGGGCCTGTTACGGGCTACCGAAGTTGCAAAAATAGTTTTGCAACAAAAGCATCCGTTCTACTCGATTAGACTCAAAATGATGTTTGTGAGTGTTTTGGAGGATTTCGCAAACCTTCGGCATGTAAATAACTTGTGTTTCGGGCCTAATGCACTGTTACGGGGTACCGAAGTTGCAAAAATGGTTTTGCAACAAAAGCATCTGTTCTACTGCATTTGACTCAAAATAATGTTTGGGAGTGTTTTGGAGGATTTCGCAAACCTTCAGCATGTAAATAACTTGTGTTTCGGGCCTAATGCACTGTTACGGGGTACCGAAGTTGCAAAAATGGTTTTGCAACAAAAGCATCCGTTCTACTCCATTGGACTCCAAATGATGTTTGGTAGTGTTTTGGAGGATTTTGCAAACCTTCGTCATGTAAATAACTCGTGTTTCGGGTCTAATGCACTGTAACAGGGTACCGAAGTTGTAAAAATGCAAAATCATTTGTTCTACTCCATTAGACCCAAAATGATATTTGGGAGTGTTTTGGAGCATTTCGCTAACCATCGGCATATAAATAACTTGTGTTTCGGGCCTGAATACACAGTTACGGGGTACCGAAGTTGCAAAAATGGTTTTGCAACAAAAGCATCCGTTCTACTCCATTAGACTCAAAATGATATTTGGGAGTGTTTTGGAGCATTTCGCTAACCATCGGCATATAAATAACTTGTGTTTCGGGCCTGAATACACAGTTACGGGGGTGCCGAAGTTGCAAAAATGGTTTTGCAACAAAAGCATCCGTTCTACTCCATTAGACTCAAAATGGTGTTTGGGAGTGTTTTGGAGCATTTCGCAAACCTGCGGCATGTAAATAACTTGTGTTTCAGGGCTGAATGCACAGTTACGGGGTACCGAAGTTGCAAAAACGGTTTTGCAACAAAAGCATATGTTCTACTCCATTAGACTCAAAATGATGTTTCGGAGTGTTTTGGAGGATTTCGCAAACCTTCGGGATGTAAATAACTTGTGTTTCGTGCCTAATGCACTGTTACGGGGTACCGAAGTTGCAAAAATGATTTTGCAACAAAAGCATCCGTTCTACTCCATTAGACTCAAAATGATGTTTGGGAGTGTTTTGGTGGATTTCAGAAACCTACGGCATGTAAATAACTTGTGTTTCGGGCCTGAATGCACAGTTACGGGGTACCGAAGTTTCAAAAATGGTTTTGCAACAAAAGCATATGTTCTACTCCATTAGACTGAAAATGATGCTTGGGAGTGTTTTGGAGCATTTCGCAAACCTTTGGCATGTAAATAACTTGTGTTTGAGGGCTGAATGCACAGTTACGGGGTACCGAAGTTGCAAAAATGGTTTTGCAACAAAAGCATATGTTCTACTCCATTAGACTCAAAATGATGTTTCGAAGTGTTTTGGAGGATTTCGCAAACCTTCGGCATGTAAATAACTTGTGTTTCGGGCCTAATGCACTGTTACGGGGTACCGAAGTTGCAAAAATGGTTTTGCAACAAAAGCATCCGTTCTACTCCATTGGACTCAAAATAATGTTTGGTAGTGTTTTGGAGGATTTTGCAAACCTTCGTCATGTAAATAACTCGTGTTTCGGGTCTAATGCACTGTAACAGGGTACCGAAGTTGTAAAAATGGTTTTGCAACAAAACCATATGTTCTACTCCATTAGACCCAAAATGATGTTTGGGAGTGTTTTGGAGCATTTCGCTAACCTTCGGCATATAAATAACTTGTGTTTCGGGCCTGAATACACAGTTACGGGGTACCGAAGTTGCAAAAATGGTTTTGCAACAAAAGCATCCGTTCTACTCCATTAGACTCAAAATGATGTTTGGGAGTGTTTTGGAGCATTTCGCTAACCTTCGGCATGTAAATAACTTGTGTTTCAGGGCTGAATGCACAGTTACGGGGTACCGAAGTTGCAAAAATGGTTTTGGAACAAAAGCATATGTTCTACTCCATTAGACTCAAAATGATGTTTCGGAGTGTTTTGGAGGATTTCGCAAACCTTCGGCATGTAAATAACTTGTGTTTCGTGCCTAATGCACTGTTACGGGGTACCGAAGTTGCAAAAATGATTTTGCAACAAAAGCATCCGTTCTACTCCATTAGACTCAAAATGATGTTTGGGAGTGTTTTGGAGGATTTCGGAAACCTACGGCATGTAAATAACTTGTGTTTCGGGCCTGAATGCACAGTTACGGGGTACCGAAGTTGCAAAAATGGTTTTGGAACAAAAGCATATGTTCTACTCCATTAGACTGAAAATGATGCTTGGGAGTGTTTTGGAGCATTTCGCAAACCTTCGGCATGTAAATAACTTATGTTTCAGGGCTGAATGCACAGTTACGGGGTACCGAAGTTGCAAAAATGGTTTTGCAACAAAAGCATATGTTCTACTCCATTAGACTCAAAATGATATTTCGGAGTGTTTTGGAGGATTTCGCAAACCTTCGGCATGTAAATAACTTGTGTTTCGGGCCTAAAGTACTGTTACGGGGTACCGAAGTTGCAAAAATGGTTTTGCAACAAAAGCATCCGTTCTACTCCATTGGACTCAAAATGATGTTTGGTAGTGTTTTGGAGGATTTTGCAAACCTTCGGCATGTAAATAACTCGTGTTTCGGGTCTAATGCACTGTTACAGGGTACCGACGTTGTAAAAATGGTTTTGCAACAAAACCATTTGTTCTACTCCATTAGACCCAAAATGATGTTTGGGAGTGTTTTGGAGCATTTCGCTAACCTTCGGCATATAAATAACTTGTGTTTCGGGCCTGAATACACAGTTACGGGGTACCGAAGTTGCAAAAATGGTTTTGCAACAAAAGCATCCGTTCTACTCCATTAGACTCAAAATGATGTTTGGGAGTGTTTTGGAGCATTTCGCTAACTTTCGACACGTAATAACTTGTGTTTCGGGCCTGAATGCACAGTTACGGTGTACCGAAGTTGCAAAAATGGTTTTGCAACAAAAGAATCCGTTCTACTCCATTAGACTCAAAATGATGTTTGGGAGTGTTTTGGAGGATTTCGCAAACCATCGGCATGTAAATAACTTGTGTTTCGGGCCTGAATGCACTGTTACGGGGTACCGAAGTTGCAAAAATAGTTTTGCAATAAAAGCATCCGTTCTACTCGATTAGACTCAAAATGATGTTTGTGAGTGTTTTGGAGGATTTCGCAATCCTTCGGCATGTAAAAAACTTGTGTTTCGGGCCTAATGCACTGTTACGGGGTACCGAAGTTGCAAAAATGGTTTTGCAACAAAAGCATCCGTTCTACTGCAGGTGACTCAAAATAATGTTTGGGAGTGTTTTGGAGGATTTCGCAAACCTTCGGCATGTAAATAACTTGTGTTTCGGGCCTAATGCACTGTTACGGGGTACCGAAGTTGCAAAAATGGTTTTCCAACAAAAGCATCTGTTCTACTCCATTGGACTCAAAATGATGTTTGGTAGTGTTTTGGAGGATTTTGCAAACCTTCGTCATGTAAATAACTCGTGTTTCGGGTCTAATGCACTGTTACGGGGTACCGAAGTTGTAAAAATGCAAAACCATTTGTTCTACTCCATAAGACCCAAAATGATATTTGGGAGTGTTTTGTAGCATTTCGCTAACCTTCGGCATATAAATAACTTGTGTTTCGGGCCTGAATACACTGCTACGGGGTACCGAAGTTGCAAAAATGGTTTTGCAACAAAAGCATCCATTCTACTCCATTGGACTCAAAATGATGTTTGGTAGTGTTTTGGAGGATTTTGCAAACCTTGGGCATGTAAATAACTCGTGTTTCGGGTCTAATGCACTGTTACAGGGTACCGACATTGTAAAAATGGTTTTGCAACAAAACCATTTGTTCTACTCCATTAGACCCAAAATGATGTTTGGGAGTGTTTTGGAGCATTTCGCTAACCTTCGGCATATAAATAACTTGTGTTTCGGGCCTGAATACACAGTTACGGGGTACCGAAGTTGCAAAAATGGTTTTGCAACAAAAGCATCCGTTCTACTCCATTAGACTCAAAATGATGTTTGGGAGTGTTTTGGAGCATTTCGCCAACCTTCGGCATATAAATAACTTGTGTTTCGGGCCTGAATACACACTTACGGGGTACCGAAGTTGCAAAAATGGTTTTGCAACAAAAGCATCCGTTCTACTCCATTAGACTCAAAATGATGTTTGGGAGTGTTTTGGAGCATTTCGCAAACCTTCGGCATGTAAATAACTTGTGTTTCAGGGCTGAATGCACAGTTACGGGGTACCGAAGTTGCAAAAATAGTTTTGGAACAAAAGCATATGTTCTACTCCATTAGAATCAAAATGATGTTTCGGAGTGTTTTGGAGGATTTCGCAAACCTTCGGCATGTAAATAACTTGTGTTTCGTGCCTAATGCACTGTTACGGGGTACCGAAGTTGCAAAAATGATTTTGCAACAAAAGCATCCGTTCTACTCCATTAGACTCAAAATGATGTTTGTGAGTGTTTTGGAGGATTTCGGAAACCTACGGCATGTAAATAACTTGTGTTTCGGGCCTGAATGCACAGTTACGGGGTACCGAAGTTGCAAAAATGGTTTTGCAACAAAAGCATATGTTCTACTCCATTAGACTGAAAATGATGCTTGGGAGTGTTTTGGAGCATTTCGCAAACCTTCGGCATGTAAATAACTTATGTTTCAGGGCTGAATGCACAGTTACGGGGTACCGAAGTTGCAAAAATGGTTTTGCAACAAAAGCATATGTTCTACTCCATTAGACTCAAAATGATGTTTCGGAGTGTTTTGGAGGATTTCGCAAACTTCGGCATGTAAATAACTTGTGTTTCGGGCCTAATGCACTGTTACGGGGTACCGAAGTTGCAAAAATGGTTTTGCAACAAAAGCATCCGTTCTACTCCATTGGACTCAAAATGATGTTTGGTAGTGTTTTCGAGGATTTTGCAAACCTTCGGCATGTAAATAACTCGTGTTTTGGGTCTAATGCACTGTTAAAGGGTACCGACGTTGTAAAAATGGTTTTGCAACAAAACCATTTGTTCTACTCCATTAGACCCAAAATGATGTTTGGGAGTGTTTTGGAGCATTTCGCTAACCTTCGGCATATAAATAACTTGTGTTTCGGGCCTGAATACACAGTTACGGGGTACCGAAGTTGCAAAAATGGTTTTGCAACAAAAGCATCCGTTCTACTCTATTAGACTCAAAATGATGTTTGGGAGTGTTTTGGAGCATTTCGCTAACTTTCGGCACGTAATAACTTGTGTTTCGGGCCTGAATGCACAGTTACGGTGTACCGAAGTTGCAAAAATGGTTTTGCAACAAAAGAATCCGTTCTACTCCATTAGACTCAAAATGATGTTTGGGAGTGTTTTGGAGGATTTCGCAAACCATCGGCATGTAAATAAATTGTATTTCGGGCCTGAATGCACTGTTACGGGGTACCGAAGTTGCAAAAATAGTTTTGCAACAAAAGCATCCGTTCTACTTGATTAAACTCAAAATGATGTTTGTGAGTGATTTGGAGGATTTCGCAAACCTTCGGCATGTAAATAACTTGTGTTTCGGGCCTAATGCACTGTTACGGGGTACCGAAGTTGCAAAAATGGTTTTGCAACAAAAGCATCCGTTCTACTCCATTGGACTCAAAATGATGTTTGGTAGTGTTTTGGAGGATTTTGCAAACCTTCGTCATGTAAATAACTCGTGTTTCGGGTCTAATGCACTGTTACGGGGTACCGAAGTTGTAAAAATGCAAAACCATTTGTTCTACTCCATTAGACCCAAAATGATATTTGGGAGTGTTTTGGAGCATTTCGCTAACCTTCGGCATATAAATAACTTGTGTTTCGGGCCTGAATACACAGCTACGGGGTACCGAAGTTGCAAAAACGGTTTTGCAACAAAAGCATCCGTTCTACTCCATTAGACTCAAAATGATGTTTGGGAGTGTTTTGGAGCATTTCGCTAACCATCGGCATATAAATAACTTGTGTTTCGGGCCTGAATACACAGTTACGGGGTACCGAAGTTGCAAAAATGGTTTTGCAACAAAAGCATCCGTTCTACTCCATTAGACTCAAAATGATGTTTGGGAGTGTTTTGGAGCATTTCGCAAACCTTCGGCATGTAAATAACTTGTGTTTCAGGGCTGAATGCACAGTTACGGGGTACCGAAGTTGCAAAAATGGTTTTGGAACAAAAGCATATGTTCTACTCCATTAGACTCAAAATGATGTTTCGGAGTGTTTTGGAGGATTTCGCAAACCTTCGGCATGTAAATAACTTGTGTTTCGTGCCTAATGCACTGTTACGGGGTACCGAAGTTGCAAAAATGATTTTGCAACAAAAGCATCCGTTCTACTCCATTAGACTCAAAATGATGTTTGGGAGTGTTTTGGAGGATTTCAGAAACCTACGGCATGTAAATAACTTGTGTTTCGGGCCTGAATGCACAGTTACGGGGTACCGAAGTTGCAAAAATGGTTTTGCAACAAAAGCATATGTTCTACTCCATTAGACTGAAAATAATGCTTGGGAGTGTTTTGGAGCATTTCGCAAACCTTCGGCATGTAAATAACTTGTGTTTCAGGGCTGAATACACAGTTACGGGGTACCGAAGTTGCAAAAATGGTTTTGCAACAAAAGCATATGTTCTACTCCATTAGACTCAAAATGATGTTTCGGAGTGTTTTGGAGGATTTCGCAAACATTCGGCACGTAAATAACTTGTGTTTCGGGCCTAATGCACTGTTACGGGGTACCGAAGTTGCAAAAATGGTTTTACAACAAAAGCATCTGTTCTACTCCATTGGACTCAAAATGATGTTTGGTAGTGTTTTGGAGGATTTTGCAAACCTTCGGCATGTAAATAACTCGTGTTTCGGGTCTAATGCACTATTACGGGGTACCGACGTTGTAAAAATGGTTTTGTAACAAAACCATTTGTTCTACTCCATTAGACCCAAAATGATGTTTGGGAGTGTTTTGGAGCATTTCGCTAACCTTCGGCATATAAATAACTTGTGTTTCGGGCCTGAATACACAGTTACGGGGTGCCGAAGATGCAAAAATGGTTTTGCAACAAAAGCATCCGTTCTACTCCATTAGACTCAAAATGATGTTTGGGAGTGTTTTGGAGCATTTCGCTAACCTTCGGCATATAAATAACTTGTGTTTCGGGCCTGAATACACAGTTACGGGGTACCGAAGTTGCAAAAATGGTTTTGCAACAAAAGCTTCCGTTCTACTCCATTAGACTCAAAATGATGTTTGGGAGTGTTTTGGAGCATTTCGCTAACTTTCGGCACGTAATAACTTGTGTTTCGGGCCTGAATGCACAGTTACGGTGTACCGAAGTTGCAAAAATGGTTTTGCAACAAAAGCATCCGTTCTACTCCATTAGACTCAAAATGATGTTTGGGAGTGTTTTGGAGGATTTCGCAAACCATCGGCATGTAAATAACTTGTGTTTCAGGCCTGAATGCACTGTTACGGGGTACCGAAGTTGCAAAAATAGTTTTGCAACAAAAGCATCCGTTCTACTCGATTAGACTCAAAATGATGTTTGTGAGTGTTTTGGAGGATTTCGCAAACCTTCGGCATGTAAATAACTTGTGTTTCGGGCCTAATGGACTGTTACGGGGTACCGAAATTGCAAAAATGGTTTTGCAACAAAAGCATCCGTTCTACTCCATTAGACTCAAAATAATGTTTGGGAGTCTTTTGGAGGATTTTGCAAACCTTCGGCATGTAAATAACTTGTGTTTCGGTCCTAATTCATTGTTACGGGGTACCGAAGTTGCAAAAATGGTTTTGCAACGAAAGCATCCGTTGTACTCCATTGGACTCAAAATGATGTTTGGTAGTGTTTTGGAGGATTTTGCAAACCTTCGTCATGTAAATAACTCGTGTTTCGGGTCTAATGCACTGTTACAGGGTACCGAAGTTGTAAAAATGGTTTTGCAACAAAACCATTTGTTCTACTCCATTAGACCAAAAATGATGTTTGGGAGTGTTTTGGAGCATTTCGCTAACCTTCGGCATATAAATAACTTGTGTTTCGGGCCTGAATACACAGTTACGGGGTACCGAAGTTGCAAAAATGGTTTTGCAACAAAAGCATCCGTTCTACTCCATTAGACTCAAAATGATGTTTGGGAGTGTTTTGGAGCATTTCGCAAACCTTCGGCATGTAAATAACTTGTGTTTCAGGGCTGAATGCACAGTTACGGGGTACCGAAGTTGCAAAAATGGTTTTGGAACAAAAGCATATGTTCTACTCCATTAGACTCAAAATGATGTTTCGGAGTGTTTTGGAGGATTTCGCAAACCTTCGGCATGTAAATAACTTGTGTTTCGTGCCTAATGCACTGTTACGGGGTACCGAAGTTGCAAAAATGATTTTGCAACAAAAGCATCCGTTCTACTCCATTAGACTCAAAATGATGTTTGGGAGTGTTTTGGAGGATTTCAGAAACCTACGGCATGTAAATAACTTGTGTTTCGGGCCTGAATGCACAGTTACGGGGTACCGAAGTTGCAAAAATGGTTTTGCAACAAAAGCATATGTTCTACTCCATTAGACTGAAAATAATGCTTGGGAGTGTTTTGGAGCATTTCGCAAACCTTCGGCATGTAAATAACTTGTGTTTCAGGGCTGAATACACAGTTACGGGGTACCGAAGTTGCAAAAATGGTTTTGCAACAAAAGCATATGTTCTACTCCATTAGACTCAAAATGATGTTTCGGAGTGTTTTGGAGGATTTCGCAAACATTCGGCACGTAAATAACTTGTGTTTCGGGCCTAATGCACTGTTACGGGGTACCGAAGTTGCAAAAATGGTTTTACAACAAAAGCATCTGTTCTACTCCATTGGACTCAAAATGATGTTTGGTAGTGTTTTGGAGGATTTTGCAAACCTTCGGCATGTAAATAACTCGTGTTTCGGGTCTAATGCACTATTACGGGGTACCGACGTTGTAAAAATGGTTTTGTAACAAAACCATTTGTTCTACTCCATTAGACCCAAAATGATGTTTGGGAGTGTTTTGGAGCATTTCGCTAACCTTCGGCATATAAATAACTTGTGTTTCGGGCCTGAATACACAGTTACGGGGTGCCGAAGATGCAAAAATGGTTTTGCAACAAAAGCATCCGTTCTACTCCATTAGACTCAAAATGATGTTTGGGAGTGTTTTGGAGCATTTCGCTAACCTTCGGCATATAAATAACTTGTGTTTCGGGCCTGAATACACAGTTACGGGGTACCGAAGTTGCAAAAATGGTTTTGCAACAAAAGCTTCCGTTCTACTCCATTAGACTCAAAATGATGTTTGGGAGTGTTTTGGAGCATTTCGCTAACTTTCGGCACGTAATAACTTGTGTTTCGGGCCTGAATGCACAGTTACGGTGTACCGAAGTTGCAAAAATGGTTTTGCAACAAAAGCATCCGTTCTACTCCATTAGACTCAAAATGATGTTTGGGAGTGTTTTGGAGGATTTCGCAAACCATCGGCATGTAAATAACTTGTGTTTCAGGCCTGAATGCACTGTTACGGGGTACCGAAGTTGCAAAAATAGTTTTGCAACAAAAGCATCCGTTCTACTCGATTAGACTCAAAATGATGTTTGTGAGTGTTTTGGAGGATTTCGCAAACCTTCGGCATGTAAATAACTTGTGTTTCGGGCCTAATGGACTGTTACGGGGTACCGAAATTGCAAAAATGGTTTTGCAACAAAAGCATCCGTTCTACTCCATTAGACTCAAAATAATGTTTGGGAGTCTTTTGGACGATTTTGCAAACCTTCGGCATGTAAATAACTTGTGTTTCGGTCCTAATTCATTGTTACGGGGTACCGAAGTTGCAAAAATGGTTTTGCAACGAAAGCATCCGTTGTACTCCATTGGACTCAAAATGATGTTTGGTAGTGTTTTGGAGGATTTTGCAAACCTTCGTCATGTAAATAACTCGTGTTTCGGGTCTAATGCACTGTTACAGGGTACCGAAGTTGTAAAAATGGTTTTGCAACAAAACCATTTGTTCTACTCCATTAGACCAAAAATGATGTTTGGGAGTGTTTTGGAGCATTTCGCTAACCTTCGGCATATAAATAACTTGTGTTTCGGGCCTGAATACACAGTTACGGGGTGCCGAAGATGCAAAAATGGTTTTGCAACAAAAGCATCCGTTCTACTCCATTAGACTCAAAATGATGTTTGGGAGTGTTTTGCAGCATTTCGCTAACCATCGGCATATAAATAACTTGTGTTTCGGGCCTGAATACACAGTTACGGGGTACCGAAGTTGCAAAAATGGTTTTGCAACAAAAGCATATGTTCTACTCCATTGGACTCAAAATGATATTTCGGAGTGTTTTGGAGGATTTCGCAAACCTTCGGCATGTAAATAACTTGTGTTTCGTGCCTAATGCACTGTTACGGGGTACCGAAGTTGCAAAAATGATTTTGCAACAAAAGCATCCGTTCTACTCCATTAGACTCAAAATGATGTTTGGGAGTGTTTTGGAGGATTTCAGAAACCTACGGCATGTAAATAACTTGTGTATCGGGCCTGAATGCACAGTTACGGGGTACCGAAGTTGCAAAAATGGTTTTGCAACAAAAGCATTTGTTCTACTCCATTAGACTGAAAATGATGCTTGGGAGTGTTTTGGAGCATTTCGCAAACCTTCGGCATGTAAATAACTTGTGTTTCAGGGCTGAATACACAGTTACGGGGTACCGAAGTTGCAAAAATGGTTTTGCAACAAAAGCATATGTTCTACTCCATTAGACTCAAAATGATGTTTCGGAGTGTTTTGGAGGATTTCGCAAACCTTCGGCATGTAAATAACTTGTGTTTCGGGCCTAATGCACTGTTACGGGGTACCGAAGTTGCAAAAATGGTTTTACAACAAAAGCATCCGTTCTACTCCATTGGACTCAAAATGATGTTTGGTAGTGTTTTGGAGGATTTTGCAAACCTTCGGCATGTAAATAACTCGTGTTTCGGGTCTAATGCACTGTTACGGGGTACCGACGTTGTAAAAATGGTTTTGTAACAAAACCATTTGTTCTACTCCATTAGACCCAAAATGATGTTTGGGAGTGTTTTGGAGCATTTCGCTAACCTTCGGCATATAAATAACTTGTGTTTCGGGCCTGAATACACAGTTACGGGGTACCGAAGTTGCAAAAATGGTTTTGCAACAAAAGCATCCGTTCTACTCCATTAGACTCAAAATGATGTTTGGGAGTGTTTTGGAGCATTTCGCTAACCTTCGGCATATAAATAACTTGTGTTTCGGGCCTGAATACACAGTTACGGGGTACCGAAGTTGCAAAAATGGCTTTGCAACAAAAGCATCCGTTCTACTCGATTAGACTCAAAATGATGTTTGTGAGTGTTTTGGAGGATTTCGCAAACCTTCGGCATGTAAATAACTTGTGTTTCGGGCCTAATGGACTGTTACGGGGTACCGAAGTTGCAAAAATGGTTTTGCAACAAAAGCATCCGTTCTACTCCATTAGACTCAAAATAATGTTTGGGAGTGTTTTGGAGGATTTCGCAAACCTTCGGCATGTAAATAACTTGTGTTTCGGTCCTAATGCACTGTTACGGGGTACCGAAGTTGCAAAAATGGTTTTGCAACGAAAGCATCCGTTGTACTCCATTGGACTCAAAATGATGTTTGGTAGTGTTTTGGAGGATTTTGCAAACCTTCGTCATGTAAATAACTCGTGTTTCGGGTCTAATGCACTGTTACAGGGTACCGAAGTTGTAAAAATGGTTTTGCAACAAAACCATTTGTTCTACTCCATTAGACCCAAAATGATGTTTGGGAGTGTTTTGGAGCATTTCGCTAACCTTCGGCATATAAATAACTTGTGTTTCGGGCCTGAATACACAGTTACGGGGTCCCGAAGTTGCAAAAATGGTTTTGCAACAAAAGCATCCGTTCTACTCCATTAGACTCAAAATGATGTTTGGGAGTGTTTTGGAGCATTTCGCTAACCATCGGCATATAAATAACTTGTGTTTCGGGCCTGAATACACAGTTACGGGGTACCGAAGTTGCAAAAATGGTTTTGCAACAAAAGCATCCGTTCTACTCCATTTGACTCAAAATGATGTTTGGGAGTGTTTTGGAGCATTTCGCAAACCTTCGGCATGTAAATAACTTGTGTTTCAGGGCTGAATGCACAGTTACGGGGTACCGAAGTTGCAAAAATGGTTTTGCAACAAAAGCATATGTTCTACTCCATTAGACTCAAAATGATGTTTCGGAGTGTTTTGGAGGATTTCGCAAACCTTCGGCATGTAAATAACTTGTGTTTCGTGCCTAATGCACTGTTACGGGGTACCGAAGTTGCAAAAATGGTTTTGCAACAAAAGCATCCGTTCTACTCCATTAGACTCAAAATGATGTTTGGGAGTGTTTTGGAGCATTTCGCTAACCTTCGGCATATAAATAACTTGTGTTTCGGGCCTGAATACACAGTTACGGGGTACCGAAGTTGCAAAAATGGCTTTGCAACAAAAGCATCCGTTCTACTCCATTAGACTCAAAATGATGTTTCGGAGTGTTTTGGAGCATTTCGCTAACTTTCGGCACGTAATAACTTGTGTTTCGGGCCTGAATGCACAGTTACGGTGTACCGAAGTTGCAAAAATGGTTTTGCAACAAAAGCATCCGTTCTACTCCATTAGACTCAAAATGATGTTTGGGAGTGTTTTGGAGGATTTCGCAAACCATCGGCATGTAAATAACTTGTGTTTCAGGCCTGAATGCACTGTTACGGGGTACCGAAGTTGCAAAAATAGTTTTGCAACAAAAGCATCCGTTCTACTCGATTAGACTCAAAATGATGTTTGTGAGTGTTTTGGAGGATTTCGCAAACCTTCGGCATGTAAATAACTTGTGTTTCGGGCCTAATGGACTGTTACGGGGTACCGAAGTTGCAAAAATGGTTTTGCAACAAAAGCATCCGTTCTACTCCATTAGACTCAAAATAATGTTTGGGAGTGTTTTGGAGGATTTCGCAAACCTTCGGCATGTAAATAACTTGTGTTTCGGTCCTAATGCACTGTTACGGGGTACCGAAGTTGCAAAAATGGTTTTGCAACGAAAGCATCCGTTGTACTCCATTGGACTCAAAATGATGTTTGGTAGTGTTTTGGAGGATTTTGCAAACCTTCGTCATGTAAATAACTCGTGTTTCGGGTCTAATGCACTGTTACAGGGTACCGAAGTTGTAAAAATGGTTTTGCAACAAAACCATTTGTTCTACTCCATTAGACCCAAAATGATGTTTGGGAGTGTTTTGGAGCATTTCGCTAACCTTCGGCATATAAATAACTTGTGTTTCGGGCCTGAATACACAGTTACGGGGTCCCGAAGTTGCAAAAATGGTTTTGCAACAAAAGCATCCGTTCTACTCCATTAGACTCAAAATGATGTTTGGGAGTGTTTTGGAGCATTTCGCTAACCATCGGCATATAAATAACTTGTGTTTCGGGCCTGAATACACAGTTACGGGGTACCGAAGTTGCAAAAATGGTTTTGCAACAAAAGCATCCGTTCTACTCCATTTGACTCAAAATGATGTTTGGGAGTGTTTTGGAGCATTTCGCAAACCTTCGGCATGTAAATAACTTGTGTTTCAGGGCTGAATGCACAGTTACGGGGTACCGAAGTTGCAAAAATGGTTTTGCAACAAAAGCATATGTTCTACTCCATTAGACTCAAAATGATGTTTCGGAGTGTTTTGGAGGATTTCGCAAACCTTCGGCATGTAAATAACTTGTGTTTCGTGCCTAATGCACTGTTACGGGGTACCGAAGTTGCAAAAATGGTTTTGCAACAAAAGCATCCGTTCTACTCCATTAGACTCAAAATGATGTTTGGGAGTGTTTTGGAGCATTTCGCTAACCTTCGGCATATAAATAACTTGTGTTTCGGGCCTGAATACACAGTTACGGGGTACCGAAGTTGCAAAAATGGCTTTGCAACAAAAGCATCCGTTCTACTCCATTAGACTCAAAATGATGTTTCGGAGTGTTTTGGAGCATTTCGCTAACTTTCGGCACGTAATAACTTGTGTTTCGGGCCTGAATGCACAGTTACGGTGTACCGAAGTTGCAAAAATGGTTTTGCAACAAAAGCATCCGTTCTACTCCATTAGACTCAAAATGATGTTTGGGAGTGTTTTGGAGGATTTCGCAAACCATCGGCATGTAAATAACTTGTGTTTCAGGCCTGAATGCACTGTTACGGGGTACCGAAGTTGCAAAAATAGTTTTGCAACAAAAGCATCCGTTCTACTCGATTAGACTCAAAATGATGTTTGTGAGTGTTTTGGAGGATTTCGCAAACCTTCGGCATGTAAATAACTTGTGTTTCGGGCCTAATGGACTGTTACGGGGTACCGAAGTTGCAAAAATGGTTTTGCAACAAAAGCATCCGTTCTACTCCATTAGACTCAAAATAATGTTTGGGAGTGTTTTGGAGGATTTCGCAAACCTTCGGCATGTAAATAACTTGTGTTTCGGTCCTAATGCACTGTTACGGGGTACCGAAGTTGCAAAAATGGTTTTGCAACGAAAGCATCCGTTGTACTCCATTGGACTCAAAATGATGTTTGGTAGTGTTTTGGAGGATTTTGCAAACCTTCGTCATGTAAATAACTCGTGTTTCGGGTCTAATGCACTGTTACAGGGTACCGAAGTTGTAAAAATGGTTTTGCAACAAAACCATTTGTTCTACTCCATTAGACCCAAAATGATGTTTGGGAGTGTTTTGGAGCATTTCGCTAACCTTCGGCATATAAATAACTTGTGTTTCGGGCCTGAATACACAGTTACGGGGTCCCGAAGTTGCAAAAATGGTTTTGCAACAAAAGCATCCGTTCTACTCCATTAGACTCAAAATGATGTTTGGGAGTGTTTTGGAGCATTTCGCTAACCATCGGCATATAAATAACTTGTGTTTCGGGCCTGAATACACAGTTACGGGGTACCGAAGTTGCAAAAATGGTTTTGCAACAAAAGCATCCGTTCTACTCCATTTGACTCAAAATGATGTTTGGGAGTGTTTTGGAGCATTTCGCAAACCTTCGGCATGTAAATAACTTGTGTTTCAGGGCTGAATACACAGTTACGGGGTACCGAAGTTGCAAAAATGGTTTTGCAACAAAAGCATATGTTCTACTCCATTAGACTCAAAATGATGTTTCGGAGTGTTTTGGAGGATTTCGCAAACCTTCGGCATGTAAATAACTTGTGTTTCGGGCCTAATGCACTGTTACGGGGTACCGAAGTTGCAAAAATGGTTTTACAACAAAAGCATCTGTTCTACTCCATTGGACTCAAAATGATGTTTGGTAGTGTTTTGGAGGATTTTGCAAACCTTCGGCATGTAAATAAGTCGTGTTTCGGGTCTAATGCACTATTACGGGGTACCGACGTTGTAAAAATGGTTTTGTAACAAAACCATTTGTTCTACTCCATTAGACCCAAAATGATGTTTGGGAGTGTTTTGGAGCATTTCGCTAACCTTCGGCATATAAATAACTTGTGTTTCGGGCCTGAATACACAGTTACGGGGTACCGAAGTTGCAAAAATGGTTTTGCAACAAAAGCATCCGTTCTACTCCATTAGACTCAAAATGATGTTTGGGAGTGTTTTGGAGCATTTCGCTAACTTTCAACACGTAATAACTTGTGTTTCGGGCCTGAATGCACAGTTACGGTGTACCGAAGTTGGAAAAATGGTTTTGCAACAAAAGCATTCGTTCTACTCCATTAGACTCAAAATGATGTTTGGGAGTGTTTTGGAGGATTTCACAAACCATCAGCATGTAAATAACTTGTGTTTCGGGCCTGAATACACAGTTATGGGGTACCGAAGTTGCAAAAATAGTTTTGCAACAAAAGCATCCGTTCTACTCCATTAGACCCAAAATGATGTTTGGGAGTGTTTTGGAGCATTTCGCTAACCTTCGGCATATAAATAACTTGTGTTTCGGGCCTGAATACACAGTTACGGGGTGCCGAAGATGCAAAAATGGTTTTGCAACAAAAGCATCCGTTCTACTCCATTAGACTCAAAATGATGTTTGGGAGTGTTTTGGAGCATTTCGCTAACCATCAGCATATAAATAACTTGTGTTTCGGGCCTGAATACACAGTTACGGGGTACCGAAGTTGCAAAAATGGTTTTGCAACAAAAGCATCCGTTCTACTCCATTTGACTCAAAATGATGTTTGGGAGTGTTTTGGAGCATTTCGCAAACCTTCGGCATGTAAGTAACTTGTGTTTCAGGGCTGAATGCACAGTTACGGGGTACCGAAGTTGCAAAAATGGTTTTGCAACAAAAGCATATGTTCTACTCCATTAGACTCAAAATGATGTTTCGGAGTGTTTTGGAGGATTTCGCAAACCTTCGTCATGTAAATAACTTGTGTTTCGTGCCTAATGCACTGTTACGGGGTACCGAAGTTGCAAAAATGATTTTGCAACAAAAGCATCCGTTCTACTCCATTAGACTCAAAATGATGTTTGGGAGTGTTTTGGAGGATTTCAGAAACCTACGGCATGTAAATAACTTGTGTTTCGGGCCTGAATGCCCAGTTACGGGGTACCGAAGTTGCAAAAATGATTTTACAATAAAAGCATATGTTCTACTCCATTAGACTGAAAATGATGCTTGGGAGTGTTTTGGAGCGTTTCGCAAACCTTCGGCATGTAAATAACTTGTGTTTCAGGGCTGAATGCACAGTTACGGGGTACCGAAGTTGCAAAAATGGTTTTGCAACAAAAGCATATGTTCTACTCCATTAGACTCAAAATGATGTTTCGGAGTGTTTTGGAGGATTTCACAAACCTTCGGCATGTAAATAACTTGTGTTTCGGGACTAATGCACTGTTACGGGGTACCGAAGTTGCAAAAATGGTTTTACAACAAAAGCATCCGTTCTACTGCATTGGACTCAAAATGATGTTTGGTAGTGTTTTGGAGGATTTTGCAAACCTTCAGCATGTAAATAACTCGTGTTTCGGGTCTAATGCACTGTTACGGGGTACCGACGTTGTAAAAATGGTTTTGCAACAAAACCATTTGTTCTACTCCATTAGACCCAAAATGATGTTTGGGAGTGTTTTGGAGCATTTCGCTAACCTTCGGCATATAAATAACTTGTGTTTCGGGCCCGAATACACAGTTACGGGGTACCGAAGTTGCAAAAATGGTTTTGCAACAAAAGCATCCGTTCTACTCCATTAGACTCAAAATGATGTTTGGGAGTGTTTTGGAGCATTTCGCTAACCTTCGGCATATAAATAACTTGTGTTTCGGGCCTGAATACACAGTTACGGGGTACCGAAGTTGCAAAAATGGTTTTGCAACAAAAGCATCCGTTCTACTCCATTAGACTCAAAATGATGTTTAGGAGTGTTTTGGAGCATTTCGCTAACCTTCGGCATATAAATAACTTGTGTTTCGGGCCAGAATACACAGTTACGGGGTACCGAAGTTGCAAAAATGGTTTTGCAACAAAAGCATCCGTTCTACTCCATTAGACTCAAAATGATGTTTGGGAGTGTTTTGGAGCATTTCGCTAACTTTCAACACGTAATAACTTGTGTTTCGGGCCTGAATGCACAGTTACGGTGTACCGAAGTTGCAAAAATGGTTTTGCAACAAAAGCATTCGTTCTACTCCATTAGACTCAAAATGATGTTTGGGAGTGTTTTGGAGGATTTCGCAAACCATCAACATGTAAATAACTTGTGTTTCGGGCCTGAATACACAGTTACGGGGTACCGAAGTTGCAAAAATAGTTTTGCAACAAAAGCATCTGTTCTACTCCATTAGACTCAAAATGATGTTTAGGAGTGTTTTGGAGCATTTCGCTAACCTTCGGCATATAAATAACTTGTGTTTCGGGCCAGAATACACAGTTACGGGGTACCGAAGTTGCAAAAATGGTTTGGCAACAAAAGCATCCGTTCTACTCCATTAGACTCAAATTGATGTTTGGGAGTGTTTTGGAGCATTTCGCTAACTTTCAGCACGTAATAACTTGTGTTTCGGGCCTGAATGCACAGTTACGGTGTACCGAAGTTGCAAAAATGGTTTTGCAACAAAAGCATCCGTTCTACTCCATTAGACTCAAAATGATGTTTGGGAGTGTTTTGGAGGATTTCGCAAACCATCGGCATGTAAATAACTTGTGTTTCGGGACTGAATGCACTGTTACGGGGTACCGAAGTTGCAAAAATAGTTTTGCAACAAAAGCATCCGTTCTACTCGATTAGACTCAAAATGATGTTTGTGAGTGTTTTGGAGGATTTCGCAAACCTTCGGCATGTAAATAACTTGTGTTTCAGGCCTAATGCACTGTTACGGGGTACCGAAGTTGCAAAAATGGTTTTGCAACAAAAGCATCCGTTCGACTCCATTAGACTCAAAATAAAGTTTGGGAGTGTTTTCGAGGATTTCGCAAACCTTCGGCATGTAAATAACTTGTGTTTCGGTCCTAATGCACTGTTACGGGGTACCGAAGTTGCAAAAATGGTTTTGCAACAAAAGCATCCGTTCTACTCCATTGGACTCAAAATGATGTTTGGTAGTGTTTTGGAGGATTTTGCAAACCTTCGTCATGTAAATAACTCGTGTTTCGGGTCTAATGCACTGTTACAGGGTACGGAAGTTGTAAAAATGGTTTTGCAACAAAACCATTTGTTCTACTCCATTAGACCCAAAATGATGTTTGGGAGTGTTTTGGAGCATTTCGCTAACCTTCGGCATATAAATAACTTGTGTTTCGGGCCTGAATACACAGTTACGGGGTACCGAAGATGCAAAAATGGTTTTGCAACAAAAGCATCCGTTCTACTCCATTAGACTCAAAATGATGTTTAGGAGTGTTTTGGAGCATTTCGCTAACCTTCCGCATATAAATAACTTATGTTTCGGGCCAGAATACACAGTTACGGGGTACCGAAGTTGCAAAAATGGTTTTACAACAAAAGCATCCGTTCTACTCCATGAGACTCAAAATGATGTTTGGGAGTGTTTTGGAGCATTTCGCAAACCTTCGGCAAGTAAATAACTTGTGTTTCAGGGCTGAATGCACAGTTACGGGGTACCGAAGTTGCAAAAATGGTTTTGCAACAAAAGCATATGTTCTACTCCATTAGACTCAAAATGATGTTTGGGAGTGTTTTGGAGGATTTCGCAAACCATCCGCATATAAATAACTTGTGTTTCGGGCCTGAATGCACTGTTACGGGGTACCGAAGTTGCAAAAATAGTTTTGCAACAAAAGCATCCGTTCTACTCGATTAGACACAAAATGATGTTTGTGAGTGTTTTGGAGGATTTCGCAAACCTTCGGCATGTAAATAACTTGTGTTTCGGGCCTAATGCACTGTTATGGGGTACCGAAGTTGCAAAAATGGTTTTGCAACAAAAGCATCCGTTCTACTGCATCTGACTCAAAATAATGTTTGGGAGTGTTTTGGAGGTTTTCGCAAACCTTCGGCATGTAAATAACTTGTGTTTCGGGCCTAATGCACTATTACGGGGTACCGAAGTTGCAAAAATAGTTTTGCAACAAAAGCATCCGTTCTACTCGATTAGACTCAAAATGATGTTTGTGAGTGTTTTGGAGGATTTCGCAAACCTTCGGCATGTAAATAACTTGTGTTTCGGGCCTAATGCACTGTTACGGGGTACCGAAGTTGCAAAAATGGTTTTGCAACAAAAGCATCCGTTCTACTCCATTAGACTCAAAATAATGTTTGGGAGTGTTTTGGAGGATTTCCCAAACCTTCAGCATGTAAATGACTTGTGTTTCGGTCCTAATGCACTGTTACGGGGTACCGAAGTTGCAAAAATGGTTTTGCAACGAAAGCATCCGTTGTACTCCATTGGACTCAAAATGATGTTTGGTAGTGTTTTGGAGGATTTTTCAAACCTTCGTCATGTAAATAACTCGTGTTTCGGGTCTAATGCACTGTTACAGGGTATCGAAGTTGTAAAAATGGTTTTCCAACAAAACCATTTGTTCTACTCCATTTGACCCAAAATGATGTTTGGGAGTGTTTTGCAGCATTTCGCTAACCTTCGGCATATAAATAACTTGTGTTTCGGGCCTGAATACACAGTTACGGGGTACCGAAGTTGCAAAAATGGTTTTGCAACAAAAGCATCTGTTCTACTCCATTAGACTCAAAATGATGTTTGGGAGTGTTTTGGAGCATTTCGCAAACCTTCGGCAAGTAAATAACTTGTGTTTCAGGGCTGAATGCACAGTTACGGGGTACCGAAGTTGCAAAAATGGTTTTGCAACAAAAGCATATGTTCTACTCCATTAGACTCAAAATGATGTTTGGGAGTGTTTTGGAGGATTTCGCAAACCATCCGCATATAAATAACTTGTGTTTCGGGCCTGAATGCACTGTTACGGGGTACCGAAGTTGCAAAAATAGTTTTGCAACAAAAGCATCCGTTCTACTCGATTAGACACAAAATGATGTTTGTGAGTGTTTTGGAGGATTTCGCAAACCTTCGGCATGTAAATAACTTGTGTTTCGGGCCTAATGCACTGTTACGGGGTACCGAAGTTGCAAAAATGGTTTTGCAACAAAAGCATCCGTTCTACTGCATCTGACTCAAAATAATGTTTGGGAGTGTTTTGGAGGTTTTCGCAAACCTTCGGCATGTAAATAACTTGTGTTTCGGGCCTAATGCACTATTACGGGGTACCGAAGTTGCAAAAATAGTTTTGCAACAAAAGCATCCGTTCTACTCGATTAGACTCAAAATGATGTTTGTGAGTGTTTTGGAGGATTTCGCAAACCTTCGGCATGTAAATAACTTGTGTTTCGGGCCTAATGCACTGTTACGGGGTACCGAAGTTGCAAAAATGGTTTTGCAACAAAAGCATCCGTTCTACTCCATTAGACTCAAAATAATGTTTGGGAGTGTTTTGGAGGATTTCCCAAACCTTCAGCATGTAAATGACTTGTGTTTCGGTCCTAATGCACTGTTACGGGGTACCGAAGTTGCAAAAATGGTTTTGCAACGAAAGCATCCGTTGTACTCCATTGGACTCAAAATGAAGTTTGGTAGTGTTTTGGAGGATTTTTCAAACCTTCGTCATGTAAATAACTCGTGTTTCGGGTCTAATGCACTGTTACAGGGTATCGAAGTTGTAAAAATGGTTTTCCAACAAAACCATTTGTTCTACTCCATTTGACCCAAAATGATGTTTGGGAGTGTTTTGCAGCATTTCGCTAACCTTCGGCATATAAATAACTTGTGTTTCGGGCCTGAATACACAGTTACGGGGTACCGAAGTTGCAAAAATGGTTTTGCAACAAAAGCATCTGTTCTACTCCATTAGACTCAAAATGATGTTTAGGAGTGTTTTGGAGCATTTCGCTAACCTTCGGCATATAAATAACTTGTGTTTCGGGCCAGAATACACAGTTACGGGGTACCGAAGTTGCAAAAATGGTTTTGCAACAAAAGCATCCGTTCTACTCCATTAGACTCAAAATGATGTTTGGGAGTGTTTTGGAGCATTTCGCTAACTTTCAACACGTAATAACTTGTGTTTCGGGCCTGAATGCACAGTTACGGTGTACCGAAGTTGCAAAAATGGTTTTGCAACAAAAGCATTCGTTCTACTCCATTAGACTCAAAATGATGTTTGGGAGTGTTTTGGAGGATTTCGCAAACCATCAGCATGTAAATAACTTGTGTTTCGGGCCTGAATACACAGTTATGGGGTACCGAAGTTGCAAAAATAGTTTTGCAACAAAAGCATCCGTTCTACTCCATTAGACTCAAAATGATGTTTAGGAGTGTTTTGGAGCATTTCGCTAACCTTCGGCATATAAATAACTTGTGTTTCGGCCCAGAATACACAGTTACGGGGTACCGAAGTTGCAAAAATGGTTTTGCAACAAAAGCATCCGTTCTACTCCATTAGACTCAAATTGATGTTTGGGAGTGTTTTGGAGCATTTCGCTAACTTTCAGCACGTAATAACTTGTGTTTCGGGCCTGAATGCACAGTTACGGTGTACCGAAGTTGCAAAAATGGTTTTGCAACAAAAGCATCCGTTCTACTCCATTAGACTCAAAATGATGTTTGGGAGTGTTTTGGAGGATTTCGCAAACCATCGGCATGTAAATAACTTGTGTTTCGGGCCTGAATGCAATGTTACGGGGTACCGAAGTTGCAAAAATAGTTTTGCAACAAAAGCATCCGTTCTACTCGATTAGACTCAAAATGATGTTTGTGAGTGTTTTGGAGGATTTCGCAAACCTTCGGCATGTAAATAACTTGTGTTTCGGTCCTAATGCACTGTTACGGGGTACCGAAGTTGCAAAAATGGTTTTGCAACAAAAGCATCCGTTCTACTCCATTGGATTCAAAATGATGTTTGGTAGTGTTTTGGAGGATTTTGCAAACCTTCGTCATGTCAATAACTCGTGTTTCGGGTCTAATGCACTGTTACTGGGTACCGAAGTTGTAAAAATGGTTTTGCAACAAAACCATTTGTTCTACTCCATTAGACCCAAAATGATGTTTGGGAGTGTTTTGGAGCATTTCGCTAACCTTCGGCATATAAATAACTTGTCTTTCGGGCCTGAATACACAGTTACGGGGTCCCGAAGTTGCAAAAATGGTTTTGCAACAAAAGCATCCGTTCTACTCCATTAGACTCAAAATGATGTTTAGGAGTGTTTTGGAGCATTTCGCTAACCTTCGGCATAAAAATAACTTGTGTTTCGGGCCAGAATACACAGTTACGGGGTACCGAAGTTGCAAAAATGGTTTTGCAACAAAAGCATCCGTTCTACTCCATTGGACTCAAAATGATGTTTGGTAGTGTTTTGGAGGATTTTGCAAACCTTCGTCATGTAAATAACTCGTGTTTCGGGTCTAATGCACTGTTACAGGGTATCGAAGTTGTAAAAATGGTTTTGCAGCAAAACCATTTGTTCTACTCCATTAGACCCAAAATGATGTTTGGGAGTGTTTTGGAGCATTTCGCTAACCTTCGGCATATAAATAACTTGTGTTTCGGGCCTGAATACACAGTTACGGGGTACCGAAGTTGCAAAAATGGTTTTGCAACAAAAGCATCCGTTCTACTCCATTAGACTCAAAATGATGTTTAGGAGTGTTTTGGAGCATTTCGCTAACCTTCGGCATATAAATAACTTGTGTTTCGGGCCAGAATACACAGTTACGGGGTACCGAAGTTGCAAAAATGGTTTTGAAACAAAAGCATCCGTTCTACTCCATTAGACTCAAAATGATGTTTGGGAGTGTTTTGGAGCATTTCGCTAACTTTCAACACGTAATAACTTGTGTTTCGGGCCTGAATGCACAGTTACGGTGTACCGAAGTTGCAAAAATGGTTTTGCAACAAAAGCATTCGTTCTACTCCATTAGACTCAAAATGATGTTTGGGAGTGTTTTGGAGGATTTCGCAAACCATCAACATGTAAATAACTTGTGTTTCGGGCCTGAATACACAGTTACGGGGTACCGAAGTTGCAAAAATAGTTTTGCAACAAAAGCATCTGTTCTACTCCATTAGACTCAAAATGATGTTTAGGAGTGTTTTGGAGCATTTCGCTAACCTTCGGCATATAAATAACTTGTGTTTCGGGCCAGAATACACAGTTACGGTGTACCGAAGTTGCAAAAATGGTTTTGCAACAAAAGCATCCGTTCTACTCCATTAGACTCAAATTGATGTTTGGGAGTGTTTTGGAGCATTTCGCTAACTTTCAGCACGTAATAACTTGTGTTTCGGGCCTGAATGCACAGTTACGGTGTACCGAAGTTGCAAAAATGGTTTTGCAACAAAAGCATCCGTTCTACTCCATTAGACTCAAAATGATGTTTGGGAGTGTTTTGGAGGATTTCGCAAACCATCCGCATATAAATAACTTGTGTTTCGGGCCTGAATGCACTGTTACGGGGTACCGAAGTTGCAAAAATAGTTTTGCAACAAAAGCATCCGTTCTACTCGATTAGACTCAAAATGATGTTTGTGAGTGTTTTGGAGGATTTCGCAAACCTTCGGCATGTAAATAACTTGTGTTTCAGGCCTAATGCACTGTTACGGGGTACCGAAGTTGCAAAAATGGTTTTGCAACAAAAGCATCCGTTCGACTCCATTAGACTCAAAATAATGTTTGGGAGTGTTTTCGAGGATTTCGCAAACCTTCGGCATATAAATAACTTGTGTTTCAGGCCTAATGCACTGTTACGGGGTACCGAAGTTGCAAAAATAGTTTTGCAACAAAAGCATCCGTTCTACTCCATTAGACCCAAAATGATGTTTGGGAGTGTTTTGGAGCATTTCGCTAACCTTCGGCATATAAATAACTTGTGTTTCGGGCCAGAATACACAGTTACGGGGTACCGAAGTTGCAAAAATGGTTTTGCAACAAAAGCATCCGTTCTACTCCATTAGACTCAAAATGATGTTTGGGAGTGTTTTGGAGCATTTCGCTAACTTTCAACACGTAATAACTTGTGTTTCGGGCCTGAATGCACAGTTACGGTGTACCGAAGTTGCAAAAATGGTTTTGCAACAAAAGCATTCGTTCTACTCGATTAGACTCAAAATGATGTTTGTGAGTGTTTTGGAGGATTTCGCAAACCTTCGGCATGTAAATAACTTGTGTTTCAGGCCTAATGCACTGTTACGGGGTACCGAAGTTGCAAAAATGGTTTTGCAACAAAAGCATCCGTTCGACTCCATTAGACTCAAAATAATGTTTGGGAGTGTTTTCGAGGATTTCGCAAACCTTCGGCATGTAAATAACTTGTGTTTCGGTCCTAATGCACTGTTACGGGGTACCGAAGTTGCAAAAATGGTTTTGCAACAAAAGCATCCGTTCTACTCCATTGGACACAAAATGATGTTTGGTAGTGTTTTGGAGGATTTTGCAAACCTTCGTCATGTAAATAACTCGTGTTTCGGGTCTAATGCACTGTTACAGGGTACCGAAGTTGTAAAAATGGTTTTGCAACAAAACCATTTGTTCTACTCCAATAGACCCAAAATGATATTTGGGAGTGTTTTGGAGCATTTCGCTAACCTTCGGCATATAAATAACTTGTGTTTCGGGCCTGAATACACAGTTACGGGGTACCGAAGTTGCAAAAATGGTTTTGCAACAAAAGCATCCGTTCTACTCCATTAGACTCAAAATGATGTTTAGGAGTGTTTTGGAGCATTTCGCTAACCTTCCGCATATAAATAACTTATGTTTCGGGCCAGAATACACAGTTACGGGGTACCGAAGTTGCAAAAATGGTTTTACAACAAAAGCATCCGTTCTACTCCATTAGACTCAAAATGATGTTTGGGAGTGTTTTGGAGCATTTCGCAAACCTTCGGCAAGTAAATAACTTGTGTTTCAGGGCTGAATGCACAGTTACGGGGTACCGAAGTTGCAAAAATGGTTTTGAAACAAAAGCATATGTTCTACTCCATTAGACTCAAAATGATGTTTGGGAGTGTTTTGGAGGATTTCGCAAACCATCGGCATGTAAATAACTTGTGTTTCGGGCCTGAATGCACTGTTACGGGGTACCGAAGTTGCAAAAATAGTTTTGCAACAAAAGCATCCGTTCTACTCGATTAGACTCAAAATGATGTTTGTGAGTGTTTTGGAGGATTTCGCAAACCTTCGGCATGTAAATAACTTGTGTTTCGGCCTAATGCACTGTTACGGGGTACCGAAGTTGCAAAAATGGTTTTGCAACAAAAGCATCCGTTCTACTGCATCTGACTCAAAATAATGTTTGGGAGTGTTTTGGAGGTTTTCGCAAACCTTCGGCATGTAAATAACTTGTGTTTCGGGCCTAATGCACTGTTACGGGGTACCGAAGTTGCAAAAATAGTTTTGCAACAAAAGCATCCGTTCTACTCGATTAGACTCAAAATGATGTTTGTGAGTGTTTTGGAGGATTTCGCAAACCTTCGGCATGTAAATAACTTGTGTTTCGGGCCTAATGCACTGTTACGGGGTACCGAAGTTGCAAAAATGGTTTTGCAACAAAAGCATCCGTTCTACTCCATTAGACTCAAAATAATGTTTGGGAGTGTTTTGGAGGATTTCCCAAACCTTCAGCATGTAAATAACTTGTGTTTCGGTCCTAATGCAATGTTACGGGGTACCGAAGTTGCAAAAATGGTTTTGCAACAAAAGCATCCGTTGTACTCCATTGGACTCAAAATGATGTTTGGTAGTGTTTTGGAGGATTTTGCAAACCTTCGTCATGTAAATAACTCGTGTTTCGGGTCTAATGCAGTGTTACAGGGTATCGAAGTTGTAAAAATGGTTTTCCAACAAAACCATTTGTTCTACTCCATTTGACCCAAAATGATGTTTGGGAGTGTTTTGCAGCATTTCGCTAACCTTCGGCATATAAATAACTTGTGTTTCGGGCCTGAATACACAATTACGGGGTACCGAAGTTGCAAAAATGGTTTTGCAACAAAAGCATCTGTTCTACTCCATTAGACTCAAAATGATGTTTAGGAGTGTTTTGGAGCATTTCGCTAACCTTCGGCATATAAATAACTTGTGTTTCGGGCCAGAATACACAGTTACGGGGTACCGAAGTTGCAAAAATGGTTTTGCAACAAAAGCATCCGTTCTACTCCATTAGACTCAAAATGATGTTTGGGAGTGTTTTGGAGCATTTCGCTAACTTTCAAAACGTAATAACTTGTGTTTCGGGCCTGAATGCACAGTTACGGTGTACCGAAGTTGCAAAAATGGTTTTGCAACAAAAGCATCCGTTCTACTCCATTAGACTCAAATTGATGTTTGGGAGTGTTTTGGAGCATTTCGCTAACTTTCAGCACGTAATAACTTGTGTTTCGGGCCTGAATGCACAGTTACGGTGTACCGAAGTTGCAAAAATGGTTTTGCAACAAAAGCATCCGTTCTACTCCATTAGACTCAAAATGATGTTTGGGAGTGTTTTGGAGGATTTCGCAAACCATCGGCATGTAAATAACTTGTGTTTCGGGCCTGAATGCAATGTTACGGGGTACCGAAGTTGCAAAAATAGTTTTGCAACAAAAGCATCCGTTCTACTCGATTAGACTCAAAATGATGTTTGTGAGTGTTTTGGAGGATTTCGCAAACCTTCGGCATGTAAACAACTTGTGTTTCGGTCCTAATGCACTGTTACGGGGTACCGAAGTTGCAAAAATGGTTTTGCAACAAAAGCATCCGTTCTACTCCATTGGATTCAAAATGATGTTTGGTAGTGTTTTGGAGGATTTTGCAAACCTTCGTCATGTCAATAACTCGTGTTTCGGGTCTAATGCACTGTTACTGGGTACCGAAGTTGTAAAAATGGTTTTGCAACAAAACCATTTGTTCTACTCCATTAGACCCAAAATGATGTTTGGGAGTGTTTTGGAGCATTTCGCTAACCTTCGGCATATAAATAACTTGTCTTTCGGGCCTGAATACACAGTTACGGGGTCCCGAAGTTGCAAAAATGGTTTTGCAACAAAAGCATCCGTTCTACTCCATTAGACTCAAAATGATGTTTAGGAGTGTTTTGGAGCATTTCGCTAACCTTCGGCATAAAAATAACTTGTGTTTCGGGCCAGAATACACAGTTACGGGGTACCGAAGTTGCAAAAATGGTTTTGCAACAAAAGCATCCGTTCTACTCCATTGGACTCAAAATGATGTTTGGTAGTGTTTTGGAGGATTTTGCAAACCTTCGTCATGTAAATAACTCGTGTTTCGGGTCTAATGCACTGTTACAGGGTATCGAAGTTGTAAAAATGGTTTTGCAGCAAAACCATTTGTTCTACTCCATTAGACCCAAAATGATGTTTGGGAGTGTTTTGGAGCATTTCGCTAACCTTCGGCATATAAATAACTTGTGTTTCGGGCCTGAATACACAGTTACGGGGTACCGAAGTTGCAAAAATGGTTTTGCAACAAAAGCATCCGTTCTACTCCATTAGACTCAAAATGATGTTTAGGAGTGTTTTGGAGCATTTCGCTAACCTTCGGCATATAAATAACTTGTGTTTCGGGCCAGAATACACAGTTACGGGGTACCGAAGTTGCAAAAATGGTTTTGAAACAAAAGCATCCGTTCTACTCCATTAGACTCAAAATGATGTTTGGGAGTGTTTTGGAGCATTTCGCTAACTTTCAACACGTAATAACTTGTGTTTCGGGCCTGAATGCACAGTTACGGTGTACCGAAGTTGCAAAAATGGTTTTGCAACAAAAGCATTCGTTCTACTCCATTAGACTCAAAATGATGTTTGGGAGTGTTTTGGAGGATTTCGCAAACCATCAACATGTAAATAACTTGTGTTTCGGGCCTGAATACACAGTTACGGGGTACCGAAGTTGCAAAAATAGTTTTGCAACAAAAGCATCTGTTCTACTCCATTAGACTCAAAATGATGTTTAGGAGTGTTTTGGAGCATTTCGCTAACCTTCGGCATATAAATAACTTGTGTTTCGGGCCAGAATACACAGTTACGGTGTACCGAAGTTGCAAAAATGGTTTTGCAACAAAAGCATCCGTTCTACTCCATTAGACTCAAATTGATGTTTGGGAGTGTTTTGGAGCATTTCGCTAACTTTCAGCATGTAATAACTTGTGTTTCGGGCCTGAATGCACAGTTACGGTGTACCGAAGTTGCAAAAATGGTTTTGCAACAAAAGCATCCGTTCTACTCCATTAGACTCAAAATGATGTTTGGGAGTGTTTTGGAGGATTTCGCAAACCATCCGCATATAAATAACTTGTGTTTCGGGCCTGAATGCACTGTTACGGGGTACCGAAGTTGCAAAAATAGTTTTGCAACAAAAGCATCCGTTCTACTCGATTAGACTCAAAATGATGTTTGTGAGTGTTTTGGAGGATTTCGCAAACCTTCGGCATGTAAATAACTTGTGTTTCAGGCCTAATGCACTGTTACGGGGTACCGAAGTTGCAAAAATGGTTTTGCAACAAAAGCATCCGTTCGACTCCATTAGACTCAAAATAATGTTTGGGAGTGTTTTCGAGGATTTCGCAAACCTTCGGCATATAAATAACTTGTGTTTCAGGCCTAATGCACTGTTACGGGGTACCGAAGTTGCAAAAATAGTTTTGCAACAAAAGCATCCGTTCTACTCCATTAGACCCAAAATGATGTTTGGGAGTGTTTTGGAGCATTTCGCTAACCTTCGGCATATAAATAACTTGTGTTTCGGGCCAGAATACACAGTTACGGGGTACCGAAGTTGCAAAAATGGTTTTGCAACAAAAGCATCCGTTCTACTCCATTAGACTCAAAATGATGTTTGGGAGTGTTTTGGAGCATTTCGCTAACTTTCAACACGTAATAACTTGTGTTTCGGGCCTGAATGCACAGTTACGGTGTACCGAAGTTGCAAAAATGGTTTTGCAACAAAAGCATTCGTTCTACTCGATTAGACTCAAAATGATGTTTGTGAGTGTTTTGGAGGATTTCGCAAACCTTCGGCATGTAAATAACTTGTGTTTCAGGCCTAATGCACTGTTACGGGGTACCGAAGTTGCAAAAATGGTTTTGCAACAAAAGCATCCGTTCGACTCCATTAGACTCAAAATAATGTTTGGGAGTGTTTTCGAGGATTTCGCAAACCTTCGGCATGTAAATAACTTGTGTTTCGGTCCTAATGCACTGTTACGGGGTACCGAAGTTGCAAAAATGGTTTTGCAACAAAAGCATCCGTTCTACTCCATTGGACACAAAATGATGTTTGGTAGTGTTTTGGAGGATTTTGCAAACCTTCGTCATGTAAATAACTCGTGTTTCGGGTCTAATGCACTGTTACAGGGTACCGAAGTTGTAAAAATGGTTTTGCAACAAAACCATTTGTTCTACTCCAATAGACCCAAAATGATGTTTAGGAGTGTTTTGGAGCATTTCGCTAACCTTCGGCATATAAATAACTTGTGTTTCGGGCCTGAATACACAGTTACGGGGTACCGAAGTTGCAAAAATGGTTTTGCAACAAAAGCATCCGTTCTACTCCATTAGACTCAAAATGATGTTTAGGAGTGTTTTGGAGCATTTCGCTAACCTTCCGCATATAAATAACTTATGTTTCGGGCCAGAATACACAGTTACGGGGTACCGAAGTTGCAAAAATGGTTTTACAACAAAAGCATCCGTTCTACTCCATTAGACTCAAAATGATGTTTGGGAGTGTTTTGGAGCATTTCGCAAACCTTCGGCAAGTAAATAACTTGTGTTTCAGGGCTGAATGCACAGTTACGGGGTACCGAAGTTGCAAAAATGGTTTTGAAACAAAAGCATATGTTCTACTCCATTAGACTCAAAATGATGTTTGGGAGTGTTTTGGAGGATTTCGCAAACCATCGGCATGTAAATAACTTGTGTTTCGGGCCTTAATGCACTGTTACGGGGTACCGAAGTTGCAAAAATAGTTTTGCAACAAAAGCATCCATTCTACTCGATTAGACTCAAAATGATGTTTGTGAGTGTTTTGGAGGATTTCGCAAACCTTCGGCATGTAAATAACTTGTGTTTCGGCCTAATGCACTGTTACGGGGTACCGAAGTTGCAAAAATGGTTTTGCAACAAAAGCATCCGTTCTACTGCATCTGACTCAAAATAATGTTTGGGAGTGTTTTGGAGGTTTTCGCAAACCTTCGGCATGTAAATAACTTGTGTTTCGGGCCTAATGCACTGTTACGGGGTACCGAAGTTGCAAAAATAGTTTTGCAACAAAAGCATCCGTTCTACTCGATTAGACTCAAAATGATGTTTGTGAGTGTTTTGGAGGATTTCGCAAACCTTCGGCATGTAAATAACTTGTGTTTCGGGCCTAATGCACTGTTACGGGGTACCGAAGTTGCAAAAATGGTTTTGCAACAAAAGCATCCGTTCTACTCCATTAGACTCAAAATAATGTTTGGGAGTGTTTTGGAGGATTTCCCAAACCTTCAGCATGTAAATAACTTGTGTTTCGGTCCTAATGCAATGTTACGGGGTACCGAAGTTGCAAAAATGGTTTTGCAACAAAAGCATCCGTTGTACTCCATTGGACTCAAAATGATGTTTGGTAGTGTTTTGGAGGATTTTGCAAACCTTCGTCATGTAAATAACTCGTGTTTCGGGTCTAATGCAGTGTTACAGGGTATCGAAGTTGTAAAAATGGTTTTCCAACAAAACCATTTGTTCTACTCCATTTGACCCAAAATGATGTTTGGGAGTGTTTTGCAGCATTTCGCTAACCTTCGGCATATAAATAACTTGTGTTTCGGGCCTGAATACACAATTACGGGGTACCGAAGTTGCAAAAATGGTTTTGCAACAAAAGCATCTGTTCTACTCCATTAGACTCAAAATGATGTTTAGGAGTGTTTTGGAGCATTTCGCTAACCTTCGGCATATAAATAACTTGTGTTTCGGGCCAGAATACACAGTTACGGGGTACCGAAGTTGCAAAAATGGTTTTGCAACAAAAGCATCCGTTCTACTCCATTAGACTCAAAATGATGTTTGGGAGTGTTTTGGAGCATTTCGCTAACTTTCAACACGTAATAACTTGTGTTTCGGGCCTGAATGCACAGTTACGGTGTACCGAAGTTGCAAAAATAGTTTTGCTACAAAAGCATCCGTTCTACTCGATTAGACTCAAAATGATGTTTGTGAGTGTTTTGGAGGATTTCGCAAACCTTCGGCATGTAAATAACTTGTGTTTCAGGCCTAATGCACTGTTACGGGGTACCGAAGTTGCAAAAATGGTTTTGCAACAAAAGCATCCGTTCTACTCCATTAGACTCAAAATAATGTTTGGGAGTGTTTTCGAGGATTTCGCAAACCTTCGGCATGTAAATAACTTGTGTTTCGGTCCTAATGCACTGTTACGGGGTACCGAAGTTGCAAAAATGGTTTTGCAACAAAAGCATCCGTTCTACTCCATTGGATTCAAAATGATGTTTGGTAGTGTTTTGGAGGATTTTGCAAACCTTCGTCATGTCAATAACTCGTGTTTCGGGTCTAATGCACTGTTACTGGGTACCGAAGTTGTAAAAATGGTTTTGCAACAAAACCATTTGTTCTACTCCATTAGACCCAAAATGATGTTTGGGAGTGTTTTGGAGCATTTCGCTAACCTTCGGCATATAAATAACTTGTGTTTTGGGCCTGAATACACAGTTACGGGGTACCGAAGTTGCAAAAATGGTTTTGCAACAAAAGCATCCGTTCTACTCCATTAGACTCAAAATGATGTTTAGGAGTGTTTTGGAGCATTTCGCTAACCTTCGGCATAAAAATAACTTGTGTTTCGGGCCAGAATACACAGTTACGGGGTACCGAAGTTGCAAAAATGGTTTTGCAACAAAAGCATCCGTTCTACTCCATTGGACTCAAAATGATGTTTGGTAGTGTTTTGGAGGATTTTGCAAACCTTCGTCATGTAAATAACTCGTGTTTCGGGTCTAATGCACTGTTACAGGGTACCGAAGTTGTAAAAATGGTTTTGCAACAAAACCATTTGTTCTACTCCATTAGACCCAAAATGATGTTTGAGAGTGTTTTGGAGCATTTCGCTAACCTTCGGCATATAAATAACTTGTGTTTCGGGCCTGAATACACAGTTACGGGGTACCGAAGTTGCAAAAATAGTTTTGCAACGAAAGCATCCGTTCTACTCCATTAGACTCAAAATGATGTTTAGGAGTGTTTTGGAGCATTTCGCTAACCTTCGGCATATAAATAACTTGTGTTTCGGGCCAGAATACACAGTTACGGGGTACCGAAGTTGCAAAAATGGTTTTGCAACAAAAGCATCCGTTCTACTCCATTAGACTCAAAATGATGTTTGGGAGTGTTTTGGAGCATTTCGCTAACTTTCAACACGTAATAACTTGTGTTTCGGGCCTGAATGCACAGTTACGGTGTACCGATGTTGCAAAAATGGTTTTGCAACAAAAGCATTTGTTCTACTCCATTAGACTCAAAATGATGTTTGGGAGTGTTTTGGAGGATTTCACAAAGCATCAGCATGTAAATAACTTGTGTTTCGGGCCTGAATACACAGTTATGGGGTACCGAAGTTGCAAAAATAGTTTTGCAACAAAAGCATCCGTTCTACTCCATTAGACTCAAAATGATGTTTAGGAGTGTTTTGGAGCATTTCGCTAACCTTCGGCATATAAATAACTTGTGTTTCGGGCCAGAATACACAGTTACGGGGTACCGAAGTTGCAAAAATGGTTTTGCAACAAAAGCATCCGTTCTACTCCATTAGACTCAAATTGATGTTTGGGAGTGTTTTGGAGCATTTCGCTAACTTTCAGCACGTAATAACTTGTGTTTCGGGCCTGAATAAACAGTTACGGTGTACCGAAGTTGCAAAAATGGTTTTGCAACAAAAGCATCCGTTCTACTCCATTAGACTCAAAATGATGTTTGGGAGTGTTTTGGAGGATTTCGCAAACCATCAGCATGTAAATAACTTGTGTTTCGGGCCTGAATGCAATGTTACGGGGTACCGAAGTTGCAAAAATAGTTTTGCAACAAAAGCATCCGTTCTACTCGATTAGACTCAAAATGATGTTTGTGAGTGTTTTGGAGGATTTCGCAAACCTTCGGCATGTAAATAACTTGTGTTTCAGGCCTAATGCACTGTTACGGGGTACCGAAGTTGCAAAAATGGTTTTGCAACAAAAGCATCCGTTCTACTCCATTAGACTCAAAATAATGTTTGGGAGTGTTTTCGAGGATTTCGCAAACCTTCGGCATGTAAATAACTTGTGTTTCGGTCCTAATGCACTGTTACGGGGTACCGAAGTTGCAAAAATGGTTTTGCAACAAAAGCATCCGTTCTACTCCATTGGATTCAAAATGATGTTTGGTAGTGTTTTGGAGGATTTTGCAAACCTTCGTCATGTCAATAACTCGTGTTTCGGGTCTAATGCACTGTTACTGGGTACCGAAGTTGTAAAAATGGTTTTGCAACAAAACCATTTGTTCTACTCCATTAGACCCAAAATGATGTTTGGGAGTGTTTTGGAGCATTTCGCTAACCTTCGGCATATAAATAACTTGTGTTTCGGGCCTGAATACACAGTTACGGGGTACCGAAGTTGCAAAAATAGTTTTGCAACAAAAGCATCCGTTCTACTCCATTAGACTCAAAATGATGTTTAGGAGTGTTTTGGAGCATTTCGCTAACCTTCGGCATATAAATAACTTGTGTTTCGGGCCAGAATACACAGTTACGGGGTACCGAAGTTGCAAAAATGGTTTTGCAACAAAAGCATCCGTTCTACTCCATTAGACTCAAAATGATTTTTGGGAGTGTTTTGGAGCATTTCGCTAACTTTCAACACGTAATAACTTGTGTTTCGGGCCTGAATGCACAGTTACGGTGTACCGAAGTTGCAAAAATGGTTTTGCAACAAAAGCATTCGTTCTACTCCATTAGACTCAAAATGATGTTTGGGAGTGTTTTGGAGGATTTCACAAACCATCAGCATGTAAATAACTTGTGTTTCGGGCCTGAATACACAGTTATGGGGTACCGAAGTTGCAAAAATAGTTTTGCAACAAAAGCATCCGTTCTACTCCATTAGACTCAAAATGATGTTTAGGAGTGTTTTGGAGCATTTCACTAACCTTCGGCATATAAATAACTTGTGTTTCGGGCCAGAATACACAGTTACGGGGTACCGAAGTTGCAAAAATGGTTTTGCAACAAAAGCATCCGTTCTACTCCATTAGACTCAAATTGATGTTTGGGAGTGTTTTGGAGCATTTCGCTAACTTTCAGCACGTAATAACTTGTGTTTCGGGCCTGAATAAACAGTTACGGTGTACCGAAGTTGCAAAAATGGTTTTGAAACAAAAGCATCCGTTCTACTCCATTAGACTCAAAATGATGTTTGGGAGTGTTTTGGAGGATTTCGCAAACCATCAGCATGTAAATAACTTGTGTTTCGGGCCTGAATGCAATGTTACGGGGTACCGAAGTTGCAAAAATAGTTTTGCAACAAAAGCATCCGTTCTACTCGATTAGACTCAAAATGATGTTTGTGAGTGTTTTGGAGGATTTCGCAAACCTTCGGCATGTAAATAACTTGTGTTTCAGGCCTAATGCACTGTTACGGGGTACCGAAGTTGCAAAAATGGTTTTGCAACAAAAGCATCCGTTCTACTCCATTAGACTCAAAATAATGTTTGGGAGTGTTTTCGAGGATTTCGCAAACCTTCGGCATGTAAATAACTTGTGTTTCGGTCCTAATGCACTGTTACGGGGTACCGAAGTTGCAAAAATGGTTTTGCAACAAAAGCATCCGTTCTACTCCATTGGATTCAAAATGATGTTTGGTAGTGTTTTGGAGGATTTTGCAAACCTTCGTCATGTCAATAACTCGTGTTTCGGGTCTAATGCACTGTTACTGGGTACCGAAGTTGTAAAAATGGTTTTGCAACAAAACCATTTGTTCTACTCCATTAGACCCAAAATGATGTTTGGGAGTGTTTTGGAGCATTTCGCTAACCTTCGGCATATAAATAACTTGTGTTTCGGGCCTGAATACACAGTTACGGGGTACCGAAGTTGCAAAAATAGTTTTGCAACAAAAGCATCCGTTCTACTCCATTAGACTCAAAATGATGTTTAGGAGTGTTTTGGAGCATTTCGCTAACCTTCGGCATATAAATAACTTGTGTTTCGGGCCAGAATACACAGTTACGGGGTACCGAAGTTGCAAAAATGGTTTTGCAACAAAAGCATCCGTTCTACTCCATTAGACTCAAAATGATTTTTGGGAGTGTTTTGGAGCATTTCGCTAACTTTCAACACGTAATAACTTGTGTTTCGGGCCTGAATGCACAGTTACGGTGTACCGAAGTTGCAAAAATGGTTTTGCAACAAAAGCATTCGTTCTACTCCATTAGACTCAAAATGATGTTTGGGAGTGTTTTGGAGGATTTCACAAACCATCAGCATGTAAATAACTTGTGTTTCGGGCCTGAATACACAGTTATGGGGTACCGAAGTTGCAAAAATAGTTTTGCAACAAAAGCATCCGTTCTACTCCATTAGACTCAAAATGATGTTTAGGAGTGTTTTGGAGCATTTCACTAACCTTCGGCATATAAATAACTTGTGTTTCGGGCCAGAATACACAGTTACGGGGTACCGAAGTTGCAAAAATGGTTTTGCAACAAAAGCATCCGTTCTACTCCATTAGACTCAAATTGATGTTTGGGAGTGTTTTGGAGCATTTCGCTAACTTTCAGCACGTAATAACTTGTGTTTCGGGCCTGAATAAACAGTTACGGTGTACCGAAGTTGCAAAAATGGTTTTGAAACAAAAGCATCCGTTCTACTCCATTAGACTCAAAATGATGTTTGGGAGTGTTTTGGAGGATTTCGCAAACCATCAGCATGTAAATAACTTGTGTTTCGGGCCTGAATGCAATGTTACGGGGTACCGAAGTTGCAAAAATAGTTTTGCAACAAAAGCATCCGTTCTACTCGATTAGACTCAAAATGATGTTTGTGAGTGTTTTGGAGGATTTCGCAAACCTTCGGCATGTAAATAACTTGTGTTTCAGGCCTAATGCACTGTTACGGGGTACCGAAGTTGCAAAAATGGTTTTGCAACAAAAGCATCCGTTCTACTCCATTAGACTCAAAATAATGTTTGGGAGTGTTTTCGAGGATTTCGCAAACCTTCGGCATGTAAATAACTTGTGTTTCGGTCCTAATGCACTGTTACGGGGTACCGAAGTTGCAAAAATGGTTTTGCAACAAAAGCATCCGTTCTACTCCATTGGATTCAAAATGATGTTTGGTAGTGTTTTGGAGGATTTTGCAAACCTTCGTCATGTCAATAACTCGTGTTTCGGGTCTAATGCACTGTTACTGGGTACCGAAGTTGTAAAAATGGTTTTGCAACAAAACCATTTGTTCTACTCCATTAGACCCAAAATGATGTTTGGGAGTGTTTTGGAGCATTTCGCTAACCTTCGGCATATAAATAACTTGTGTTTCGGGCCTGAATACACAGTTACGGGGTACCGAAGTTGCAAAAATGGTTTTGCAACAAAAGCATCCGTTCTACTCCATTAGACTCAAAATGATGTTTAGGAGTGTTTTGGAGCATTTCGCTAACCTTCGGCATAAAAATAACTTGTGTTTCGGGCCAGAATACACAGTTACGGGGTATCGAAGTTGCAAAAATGGTTTTGCAACAAAAGCATCCGTTCTACTCCATTGGACTCAAAATGATGTTTGGTAGTGTTTTGGAGGATATTGCAAACCTTCGTCATGTAAATAACTCGTGTTTCGGGTCTAATGCACTGTTACAGGGTACCGAAGTTGTAAAAATGGTTTTGCAACAAAACCATTTGTTCTACTCCATTAGACCCAAAATGATGTTTGGGAGTGTTTTGGAGCATTTCGCTAACCTTCGGCATATAAATAACTTGTGTTTCGGGCCTGAATACACAGTTACGGGGTACCGAAGTTGCAAAAATGGTTTTGCAACAAAAGCATCCGTTCTACTCCATTAGACCCAAAATGATGTTTAGGAGTGTTTTGGAGCATTTCGCTAACCATCGGCATATAAATAACTTGTGTTTCGGGCCAGAATACACAGTTACGGGGTACCGAAGTTGCAAAAATGGTTTTGCAACAAAAGCATCCGTTCTACTCCATTAGACTCAAAATGATGTTTGGGAGTATTTTGGAGCATTTCGCAAACCTTCGGCATGTAAATAACTTGTGTTTCAGGGCTGAATGCACAGTTACGGGGTACCGAAGTTGCAAAAATGGTTTTGCAACAAAAGCATATGTTCTACTCCATTAAACTCAAAATGATGTTTGGGAGTGTTTTGGAGGATTTCGCAAACCATCGGCATGTAAATAACTTGTGTTTCGGGCCTGAATGCACTGTTACGGGGTACCGAAGTTGCAAAAATAGTTTTGCAACAAAAGCATCCGTTCTACTCGATTAGACTCAAAATGATGTTTGTGAGTGTTTTGGAGGATTTCGCAAACCTTCGGCATGTAAATAACTTGTGTTTCGGGCCTAATCCACTGTTACGGGGTACCGAAGTTGCAAAAATGGTTTTGCAACAAAAGCATCCGTTCTACTGCATCTGACTCAAAATAATGTTTGGGAGTGTTTTGGAGGTTTTCGCAAACCTTCGGCATGTAAATAACTTGTGTTTCAGTCCTAATGCACTGTTACGAGGTACCGAAGTTGCAAAAATGGTTTTGCAACAAAAGCATCCGTTCTACTCCATTAGACTCAAAATAATGTTTGGGAGTGTTTTTGAGGATTTCGCAAACCTTCGGTATGTAAATAACTTGTGTTTCGGTCCTAATGCACTGTTACGGGGTACCGAAGTTGCAAAAATGGTTTTGCAACAAAAGCATCCGTTCTACTCCATTGGACTCAAAATGATATTTGGTAGTGTTTTGGAGGATTTTGCAAACCTTCGTCATGTAAATAACTCGTGTTTCGGGTCTAATGCACTGTTACAGGGTACCGAAGTTGTAAAAATGGTTTTGCAACAAAACCATTTGTTCTACTCCATTAGACCCAAAATGATGTTTGGGAGTGTTTTGGAGCATTTCGCTAACCTTCGGCATATAAATAACTTGTGTTTCGGGCCTGAATACACAGTTGCGGGGTACCGAAGTTGCAAAAATGGTTTTGCAACAAAAGCATCCATTCTACTCCATTAGACTCAAAATGATGTTTAGGAGTGTTTTGGAGCATTTCGCTAACCTTCGGCATATAAATTACTTGTGTTTCGGGCCAGAATACACAGTTACGGGGTACCGAAGTTGCAAAAATGGTTTTGCAACAAAAGCATCCGTTCTACTCCATTAGACTCAAAATGATGTTTGGGTGTGTTTTGGAGCATTTCGCAAACCTTCGGCATGTAAATAACTTGTGTTTCAGGGCTGAATGCACAGTTACGGGGTACCGAAGTTGCAAAAATGGTTTTGCAACAAAAGCATATGTTCTACTCCATTAGACTCAAAATGATGTTTGGGATTGTTTTGGAGGATTTCGCAAACCATCGGCATGTAAATAACTTGTGTTTCGGGCCTGAATGCACTGTTACGGGGTACCGAAGTTGCAAAAATAGTTTTGCAACAAAAGCATCCGTTCTACTCGATTAGACTCAAAATGATGTTTGTGAGTGTTTTGGAGGATTTCGCAAACCTTCGGCATGTAAATAACTTGTGTTTCGGGCCTAATGCACTGTTACGGGGTACCGAAGTTGCAAAAATGGTTTTGCAACAAAAGCATCCGTTCTACTGCATCTGACTCAAAATAATGTTTGGGAGTGTTTTGGAGGTTTTCGCAAACCTCCGGCATGTAAATAACTTGTGTTTCGGGCCTAATGCACTGTTACGGGGTACCGAAGTTGCAAAAATGGTTTTGCATCAAAAGCATCCGTTCTACTCCATTAGACTCAAAATAATGTTTGGGAGTGTTTTGGAGGATTTCGCAAACCTTCGGCATGTAAATAACTTGTGTTTCGGTCCTAATGCACTGTTACGGGGTACCGAAGTTGCAAAAATGGTTTTGCAACAAAAGCATCCGTTCTACTCCATTGGATTCAAAATGATGTTTGGGAGTGTTTTGGAGCATTTCGCTAACTTTCAGCACGTAATAACTTGTGTTTCGGGCCTGAATGCACAGTTACGGTGTACCGAAGTTGCAAAAATGGTTTTGCAACAAAAGCATCCGTTCTACTCCATTAGACTCAAAATGATGTTTGGGAGTGTTTTGGAGGATTTCGCAAACCATCAGCATGTAAATAACTTGTGTTTCGGGCCTGAATACACAGTTACGGGGTACCGAAGTTGCAAAAATAGTTTTGCAACAAAAGCATCCATTCTACTCCATTAGACTCAAAATGATGTTTAGGAGTGTTTTGGAGCATTTCGCTAAACTTCGGCATATAAATAACTTGTGTTTCGGGCCAGAATACACAGTTACGGGGTACCGCAGTTGCAAAAATGGTTTTGCAACAAAAGCATCCGTTCTACTCCATTAGACTCAAAATGATGTTTGGGAGTGTTTTGGAGCATTTCGCTAACTTTCAGCACGTAATAACTTGTGTTTCGGGCCTGAATGCACAGTTACGGTGTACCGAAGTCGCAAAAATGGTTTTGCAACAAAAGCATCCGTTCTACTCCATTAGACTCAAAATGATGTTTGGGAGTGTTTTGGAGGATTTCGCAAACCATCGGCATGTAAAAAACTTGTGTTTCGGGCCTGAATGCACTGTTACGGGGTACCGAAGTTGCAAAAATAGTTTTGCAACAAAAGCATCCGTTCTACTCGATTAGACTCAAAATGATGTTTGTGAGTGTTTTGGAGGATTTCGCAAACCTTCGGCATGTAAATAACTTGTGTTTCAGGCCTAATGCACTGTTACGGGGTACCGAATTTGCAAAAATGGTTTTGCAACAAAAGCATCCGTTCTACTCCATTAAACTCAAAATAATGTTAGGGAGTGTTTTCGAGGATTTCGCAAACCTTCGGCATGTAAATAACTTGTGTTTCGGTCCTAATGCACTGTTACGGGGTACCGAAGTTGCAAAAATGGTTTTGCAACAAAAGCATCCGTTCAACTCCATTGGACTCAAAATGATGTTTGGTAGTGTTTTGGAGGATTTTGCAAACCTTCGTCATGTAAATAACTCGTGTTTCGGGTCTAATGCACTGTTACAGGGTACCGAAGTTGTAAAAATGGTTTTGCAACAAAACCATTTGTTCTACTCCATTAGACCCAAAATGATGTTTGGGAGTGTTTTGGAGCATTTCGCTAACCTTCGGCATATAAATAACTTGTGTTTCGGGCCTGAATACACAGTTGCGGGGTACCGAAGTTGCAAAAATGGTTTTGTAACAAAAGCATCCGTTCTACTCCATTAGACTCAAAATGATGTTTAGGAGTGTTTTGGAGCATTTCGCTAACCTTCGGCATATAAATAACTTGTTTTTCGGGCCAGAATACACAGTTACGGGGTACCGAAGTTGCAAAAATGGTTTTGCAACAAAAGCATCCGTTCTACTCCATTAGACTCAAAATGATGTTTGGGTGTGTTTTGGAGCATTTCGCAAACCTTCGGCATGTAAATAACTTGTGTTTCAGGGCTGAATGCACAGTTACGGGGTACCGAAGTTGCAAAAATGGTTTTGCAACAAAAGCATATGTTCTACTCCATTAGACTCAAAATGATGTTTGGGAGTGTTTTGGAGGATTTCGCAAACCATCGGCATGTAAATAACTTGTGTTTCGGGCCTAATGCACTGTTACGGGGTACCGAAGTTGCAAAAATGGTTTTGCAACAAAAGCATCCGTTCTACTGCATCTGACTCAAAATAATGTTTGGGAGTGTTTTGGAGGTTTTCGCAAACCTTCGGCATGTAAATAACTTGTGTTTCGGGACTAATGCACTGTTACGGGGTACCGAAGTTGCAAAAATAGTTTTGCAACAAAAGCATCCGTTCTACTCGATTAGACTCAAAATGATGTTTGTGAGTGTTTTGGAGGATTTCGCAAACCTTCGGCATGTAAATAACTTGCGTTTCGGGCCTAATGCACTGTTACGGGGTACCGAAGTTGCAAAAATGGTTTTGCAACAAAAGCATCCGTTCTACTGCATCTGACTCAAAATAATGTTTGGGAGTGTTTTGGAGGTTTTCGCAAACCTTCGGCATGTAAATAACTTGTGTTTCGGGACTAATGCACTGTTACGGGGTACCGAAGTTGCAAAAATAGTTTTGCAACAAAAGCATCCGTTCTACTCGATTAGACTCAAAATGATGTTTGTGAGTGTTTTGGAGGATTTCGCAAACCTTCGGCATGTAAATAACTTGTGTTTCGGGCCTAATGCACTGTTACGGGGTACCGAAGTTGCAAAAATGGTTTTGCAACAAAAGCATCCGTTCTACTCCATTAGACTCAAAATAATGTTTGGGAGTGTTTTGGAGGATTTCGCAAACCTTCGGCATGTAAATAACTTGTGTTTCGGTCCTAATGCACTGTTACGGGGTACCGAAGTTGCAAAAATGGTTTTGCAACAAAAGCATCCGTTCTACTCCATTGGACTCAAAATGATATTTGGTAGTGTTTTGGAGGATTTTGCAAACCTTCGTCATGTAAATAACTCGTGTTTCGGGTCTAATGCACTGTTACAGGGTACTGAAGTTGTAAAAATGGTTTTGCAACGAAACCATTTGTTCTACTCCATTAGACCCAAAATGATGTTTGGGAGTGTTTTGGAGCATTTCGCTAACCTTCGGCATATAAATAAGTTGTGTTTCGGGCCTGAATACACAGTTACGGGGTACCGAAGTTGCAAAAATGGTTTTGCAACAAAAGCATCCGTTCTACTCCATTAGACTCAAAATGATGTTTTGGAGTGTTTTGGAGCATTTCGCTAACCTTCTGCATATAAATAAATTGTGTTTCGGGCCAGAATACACAGTTACGGGGTACCGAAGTTGCAAAAATGGTTTTGCAACAAAAGCATCCGTTCTACTCCATTAGACTCAAAATGATGTTTGGGAGTGTTTTGGAGCATTTCGCTAACTTTCAGCACGTAATAACTTGTGTTTCGGGCCTGAATGCACAGTTACGGTGTACCGAAGTTGCAAAAATGGTTTTGCAACAAAAGCATCCGTTCTACTCCATTAGACTCAAAATGATGTTTGGGAGTGTTTTGGAGGATTTCGCAAACCATCAGCATGTAAATAACTTGTGTTTCGGGCCTGAATACACAGTTACGGGGTACCGAAGTTGCAAAAATAGTTTTGCAACAAAAGCATCCGTTCTACTCCATTAGACTCAAAATGATGTTTAGGAGTGTTTTGGAGCATTTCGCTAAACTTCGGCATATAAATAACTTGTGTTTCGGGCCAGAATACACAGTTACGGGGTACCGCAGTTGCAAAAATGGTTTTGCAACAAAAGCATCCGTTCTACTCCATTAGACTCAAAATGATGTTTGGGAGTGTTTTGGAGGATTTCGCAAACCATCGGCATGTAAAAAACTTGTGTTTCGGGCTGAATGCACTGTTACGGGGTACCGAAGTTGCAAAAATGGTTTTGCAACAAAAGCATCCGTTCTACTCCATTAGACTCAAAATAATGTTTGGGAGTGTTTACGAGGATTTCGCAAACCTTCGGCATGTAAATAACTTGTGTTTCGGTCCTAATGCACTGTTACGGGGTACCGAAGTTGCAAAAATGGTTTTGCAACAAAAGCATCCGTTCTACTCCATTGGTCTCAAAATGATGTTTGGTAGTGTTTTGGAGGATTTTGCAAACCTTCGTCATGTAAATAACTCGTGTTTCGGGTCTAATGCACAGTTACAGGGTACCGAAGTTGTAAAAATGGTTTTGCAACAAAACCATTTGTTCTACTCCATTAGACCCAAAATGATGTTTGGGAGTGTTTTGGAGCATTTCGCTAACCTTCGGCATATAAATAACTTGTGTTTCGGGCCTGAATACACAGTTACGGGGTACCGAAGTTGCAAAAATGGTTTTGCAACAAAAGCATCCGTTCTACTCCATTAGACTCAAAATGATGTTTGGGAGTGTTTTGGAGCATTTCGCTAACCTTCGGCATATAAATAACTTGTGTTTCGGGCCAGAATATACAGTTACGGGGTACCGAAGTTGCAAAAATGGTTTTGCAACAAAAGCATCCGTTCTACTCCATTAGACTCAAAATGATGTTTGGGAGTGTTTTGGAGCATTTCGCTAACTTTCAGCACGTAATAACTTGTGTTTCGGGCCTGAATGCACAGTTACGGTGTACCGAAGTTGCAAAAATGGTTTTGCAACAAAAGCATCCGTTCTACTCCATTAGACTCAAAATGATGTTTGGGAGTGTTTTGGAGGATTTCGCAAACCATCAGCATGTAAATAACTTGTGTTTCGGGCCTGAATGCACTGTTACGGGGTACCGAAGTTGCAAAAATAGTTTTGCAACAAAAGCATCCGTTCTACTCGATTAGACTCAAAATGATGTTTGTGAGTGTTTTGGAGGATTTCGCAAACCTTCGGCATATAAATAACTTGTGTTTCGGGTCTAATGCACTGTTACAGGGTACCGAAGTTGTAAAAATGGTTTTGCAACAAAACCATTTGTTCTACTCCATTAGACCCAAAATGATGTTTGGGAGTGTTTTGGAGCATTTCGCTAACCTTCGGCATATAAATAACTTGTGTTTCGGGCCTGAATACACAGTTACGGGGTACCGAAGTTGCAAAAATGGTTTTGCAACAAAAGCATCCGTTCTACTCCATTAGACTCAAAATGATGTTTGGGAGTGTTTTGGTGCATTTCGCTAACCTTCGGCATATAAATAACTTGTGTTTCGGGCCTGAATACACAGTTACGGGGTACCGAAGTTGCAAAAATGGTTTTGCAACAAAAGCATCCGTTCTACTACATTGGACTGAAAATGATGTTTGGGAGTGTTTTGGAGCATTTCGCAAACCTTCGGCATGTAAATAACTTGTGTTTCAGGGCTGAATGCACAGTTACGGGGTACCGAAGTTGCAAAAATGGTTTTGCAACAAAAGCATCCGTTCTACTCCATTAGACTCAAAATGATGTTTGGGAGTGTTTTGGAGGATTTCGCAAACCATCAGCATGTAAATAACTTGTGTTTCGGGCCTGAATGCACTGTTACGGGGTACCGAAGTTGCAAAAATAGTTTTGCAACAAAAGCATCCGTTCTACTCGATTAGACTCAAAATGATGTTTGTGAGTGTTTTGGAGGATTTCGCAAACCTTCGGCATATAAATAACTTGTGTTTCGGGTCTAATGCACTGTTACAGGGTACCGAAGTTGTAAAAATGGTTTTGCAACAAAACCATTTGTTCTACTCCATTAGACCCAAAATGATGTTTGGGAGTGTTTTGGAGCATTTCGCTAACCTTCGGCATATAAATAACTTGTGTTTCGGGCCTGAATACACAGTTACGGGGTACCGAAGTTGCAAAAATGGTTTTGCAACAAAAGCATCCGTTCTACTCCATTAGACTCAAAATGATGTTTGGGAGTGTTTTGGTGCATTTCGCTAACCTTCGGCATATAAATAACTTGTGTTTCGGGCCTGAATACACAGTTACGGGGTACCGAAGTTGCAAAAATGGTTTTGCAACAAAAGCATCCGTTCTACTACATTGGACTGAAAATGATGTTTGGGAGTGTTTTGGAGCATTTCGCAAACCTTCGGCATGTAAATAACTTGTGTTTCAGGGCTGAATGCACAGTTACGGGGTACCGAAGTTGCAAAAATGGTTTTGCAACAAAAGCATATGTTCTACTCCATTAGACTCAAAATGATGTTTGGGTGTGTTTTGGAGGATTTCGCAAATCATCGGCATGTAAATAACTTGTGTTTCGGGCCTGAATGCACTGTTACGGGGTACCGAAGTTGGAAAAACAGTTTTGCAACAAAAGCATCCGTTCTACTCGATTAGACTCAAAATGATGTTTGTGAGTGTTTTGGAGGATTTCGCAAACCTTCGGCATGTAAATAACTTGTGTTTCGGGCCTAATGCACTGTTACGGGGTACCGAAGTTGCAAAAATGGTTTTGCAACAAAAGCATCCGTTCTACTGCATTTGACTCAGAATAATGTTTGGGAGTGTTTTGGAGGTTTTCTCAAACCTTCGGCATGTAAATAACTTGTGTTTCGGGCCTAATGCACTGTTACGGGGTACCGAAGTTGCAAAAATGGTTTTGCAACAAAAGCATCCGTTCTACTCCATTGGACTCAAAATGATGTTTGGTAGTGTTTTGGAGGATTTTTCAAACCTTCGTCATGTAAATAACTCGTGTTTCGGGTCTAATGCACTGTTACGGGGTACCGAAGTTGTAAAAATGCAAAACCATTTGTTCTACTCCATTAGACCCAAAATGATATTTGGGAGTGTTTTGGAGCATTTCGCTAACCTTCGGCATATAAATAACTTGTGTTTCGGGCCTGAATACACAGTTACGGGGTACCGAAGTTGCAAAAATGGTTTTGCAACAAAAGCATCCGTTCTACTCCATTAGACTCAAAATGATGTTTGGGAGTGTTTTGGAGCATTTCGCTAACCTTCGGCATATAAATAACTTGTGTTTCGGGCCAGAATACACAGTTACGGGGTACCGAAGTTGCAAAAATGGTTTTGCAACAAAAGCATCCGTTCTACTCCATTAGACTCAAAATGATGTTTGGGAGTGTTTTGGAGCATTTCGCTAACTTTCAGCACGTAATAACTTGTGTTTCGGGCCTGAATGCACAGTTACGGTGTACCGAAGTTGCAAAAATGGTTTTGCAACAAAAGCATCCGTTCTACTCCATTAGACTCAAAATGATGTTTGGGAGTGTTTTGGAGGATTTCGCAAACCATCACCATGTAAATAACTTGTGTTTCGGGCCTGAATGCACTGTTACGGGGTACCGAAGTTGCAAAAATAGTTTTGCAACAAAAGCATCCGTTCTACTCGATTAGACTCAAAATGATGTTTGTGAGTGTTTTGGAGGATTTCGCAAACCTTCGGCATATAAATAACTTGTGTTTCGGGTCTAATGCACTGTTACAGGGTACCGAAGTTGTAAAAATGGTTTTGCAACAAAACCATTTGTTCTACTCCATTAGACCCAAAATGATGTTTGGGAGTGTTTTGGAGCATTTCGCTAACCTTCGGCATATAAATAACTTGTGTTTCGGGCCTGAATACACAGTTACGGGGTACCGAAGTTGCAAAAATGGTTTTGCAACAAAAGCATCCGTTCTACTCCATTAGACTCAAAATGATGTTTGGGAGTGTTTTGGTGCATTTCGCTAACCTTCGGCATATAAATAACTTGTGTTTCGGGCCTGAATACACAGTTACGGGGTACCGAAGTTGCAAAAATGGTTTTGCAACAAAAGCATCCGTTCTACTCCATTGGACTGAAAATGATGTTTGGGAGTGTTTTGGAGCATTTCGCAAACCTTCGGCATGTAAATAACTTGTGTTTCAGGGCTGAATGCACAGTTACGGGGTACCGAAGTTGCAAAAATGGTTTTGCAACAAAAGCATATGTTCTACTCCATTAGACTCAAAATGATGTTTGGGTGTGTTTTGGAGGATTTCGCAAATCATCGGCATGTAAATAACTTGTGTTTCGGGCCTGAATGCACTGTTACGGGGTACCGAAGTTGGAAAAACAGTTTTGCAACAAAAGCATCCGTTCTACTCGATTAGACTCAAAATGATGTTTGTGAGTGTTTTGGAGGATTTCGCAAACCTTCGGCATGTAAATAACTTGTGTTTCGGGCCTAATGCACTGTTACGGGGTACCGAAGTTGCAAAAATGGTTTTGCAACAAAAGCATCCGTTCTACTGCATTTGACTCAGAATAATGTTTGGGAGTGTTTTGGAGGTTTTCGCAAACCTTCGGCATGTAAATAACTCGTGTTTCGGGCCTAATGCACTGTTACGGGGTACCGAAGTTGCAAAAATGGTTTTGCAACAAAAGCATCCGTTCTACTCCATTGGACTCAAAATGATGTTTGGTAGTGTTTTGGAGGATTTTTCAAACCTTCGTCATGTAAATAACTCGTGTTTCGGGTCTAATGCACTGTTACGGGGTACCGAAGTTGTAAAAATGCAAAACCATTTGTTCTACTCCATTAGACCCAAAATGATATTTGGGAGTGTTTTGGAGCATTTCGCTAACCTTCGGCATATAAATAACTTGTGTTTCGGGCCTGAATACACAGTTACGGGGTACCGAAGTTGCAAAAATGGTTTTGCAACAAAAGCATCCGTTCTACTCCATTAGACTCAAAATGATGTTTGGGAGTGTTTTGGAGCATTTCGCTAACCTTCGGCATATAAATAACTTGTGTTTCGGGCCAGAATACACAGTTACGGGGTACCGAAGTTGCAAAAATGGTTTTGCAACAAAAGCATCCGTTCTACTCCATTAGACTCAAAATGATGTTTGGGAGTGTTTTGGAGCATTTCGCTAACTTTCAGCACGTAATAACTTGTGTTTCGGGCCTGAATGCACAGTTACGGTGTACCGAAGTTGCAAAAATGGTTTTGCAACAAAAGCATCCGTTCTACTCCATTAGACTCAAAATGATGTTTGGGAGTGTTTTGGAGGATTTCGCAAACCATCACCATGTAAATAACTTGTGTTTCGGGCCTGAATGCACTGTTACGGGGTACCGAAGTTGCAAAAATAGTTTTGCAACAAAAGCATCCGTTCTACTCGATTAGACTCAAAATGATGTTTGTGAGTGTTTTGGAGGATTTCGCAAACCTTCGGCATATAAATAACTTGTGTTTCGGGTCTAATGCACTGTTACAGGGTACCGAAGTTGTAAAAATGGTTTTGCAACAAAACCATTTGTTCTACTCCATTAGACCCAAAATGATGTTTGGGAGTGTTTTGGAGCAATTCGCTAACCTTCGGCATATAAATAACTTGTGTTTCGGGCCTGAATACACAGTTACGGGGTACCGAAGTTGCAAAAATGGTTTTGCAACAAAAGCATCCGTTCTACTCCATTAGACTCAAAATGATGTTTGGGAGTGTTTTGGAGCATTTCGCTAACCTTCGACATATAAATAACTTGTGTTTCGGGCCTGAATACACAGTTACGGGGTACCGAAGTTGCAAAAATGGTTTTCCAACAAAAGCATCCGTTCTACTCCATTAGACTCAAAATGATGTTTGGGAGTGTTTTGGAGCATTTCGCAAACCTTCGGCATGTAAATAACTTGTGTTTCGGGCCTAATGCACTGTTACGGGGTACCGAAGTTGCAAAAATGGTTTTGCAACAAAAGCATCCGTTCTACTCCATTAGACTCAAAATAATGTTTGGGAGTGTTTACGAGGATTTCACAAACCTTCGGCATGTAAATAACTTGTGTTTCGGTCCTAATGCACTGTTACGGGGTACCGAAGTTGCAAAAATGGTTTTGCAACAAAAGCATCCGTTCTACTCCATTGGTCTCAAAATGATGTTTGGTAGTGTTTTGGAGGATTTTGCAAACCTTCGTCATGTAAATAACTCGTGTTTCGGGTCTAATGCACTGTTACAGGGTACCGAAGTTGTAAAAATGGTTTTGCAACAAAACCATTTGTTCTACTCCATTAGACCCAAAATGATGTTTGGGAGTGTTTTGGAGCATTTCGCTAACCTTCGGCATATAAATAACTTGTGTTTCGGGCCTGAATACACAGTTACGGGGTACCGAAGTTGCAAAAATGGTTTTGCAACAAAAGCATCCGTTCTACTCCATTAGACTCAAAATGATGTTTGGGAGTGTTTTGGAGCATTTCGCTAACCTTCGGCATATAAATAACTTGTGTTTCGGGCCAGAATACACAGTTACGGGGTACCGAAGTTGCAAAAATGGTTTTGCAACAAAAGCATCCGTTCTACTCCATTAGACTCAAAATGATGTTTGGGAGTGTTTTGGAGCATTTCGCTAACTTTCAGCACGTAATAACTTGTGTTTCGGGCCTGAATGCACAGTTACGGTGTACCGAAGTTGCAAAAATGGTTTTGCAACAAAAGCATCCGTTCTACTCCATTAGACTCAAAATGATGTTTGGGAGTGTTTTGGAGGATTTCGCAAACCATCACCATGTAAATAACTTGTGTTTCGGGCCTGAATGCACTGTTACGGGGTACCGAAGTTGCAAAAATAGTTTTGCAACAAAAGCATCCGTTCTACTCGATTAGACTCAAAATGATGTTTGTGAGTGTTTTGGAGGATTTCGCAAACCTTCGGCATATAAATAACTTGTGTTTCGGGTCTAATGCACTGTTACAGGGTACCGAAGTTGTAAAAATGGTTTTGCAACAAAACCATTTGTTCTACTCCATTAGACCCAAAATGATGTTTGGGAGTGTTTTGGAGCAATTCGCTAACCTTCGGCATATAAATAACTTGTGTTTCGGGCCTGAATACACAGTTACGGGGTACCGAAGTTGCAAAAATGGTTTTGCAACAAAAGCATCCGTTCTACTCCATTAGACTCAAAATGATGTTTGGGAGTGTTTTGGAGCATTTCGCTAACCTTCGACATATAAATAACTTGTGTTTCGGGCCTGAATACACAGTTACGGGGTACCGAAGTTGCAAAAATGGTTTTCCAACAAAAGCATCCGTTCTACTCCATTAGACTCAAAATGATGTTTGGGAGTGTTTTGGAGCATTTCGCAAACCTTCGGCATGTAAATAACTTGTGTTTCGGGCCTAATGCACTGTTACGGGGTACCGAAGTTGCAAAAATGGTTTTGCAACAAAAGCATCCGTTCTACTCCATTAGACTCAAAATAATGTTTGGGAGTGTTTACGAGGATTTCACAAACCTTCGGCATGTAAATAACTTGTGTTTCGGTCCTAATGCACTGTTACGGGGTACCGAAGTTGCAAAAATGGTTTTGCAACAAAAGCATCCGTTCTACTCCATTGGTCTCAAAATGATGTTTGGTAGTGTTTTGGAGGATTTTGCAAACCTTCGTCATGTAAATAACTCGTGTTTCGGGTCTAATGCACTGTTACAGGGTACCGAAGTTGTAAAAATGGTTTTGCAACAAAACCATTTGTTCTACTCCATTAGACCCAAAATGATGTTTGGGAGTGTTTTGGAGCATTTCGCTAACCTTCGGCATATAAATAACTTGTGTTTCGGGCCTGAATACACAGTTACGGGGTACCGAAGTTGCAAAAATGGTTTTGCAACAAAAGCATCCGTTCTACTCCATTAGACTCAAAATGATGTTTGGGAGTGTTTTGGAGCATTTCGCTAACCTTCGGCATATAAATAACTTGTGTTTCGGGCCAGAATACACAGTTACGGGGTACCGAAGTTGCAAAAATGGTTTTGCAACAAAAGCATCCGTTCTACTCCATTAGACTCAAAATGATGTTTGGGAGTGTTTTGGAGCATTTCGCTAACTTTCAGCACGTAATAACTTGTGTTTCGGGCCTGAATGCACAGTTACGGTGTACCGAAGTTGCAAAAATGGTTTTGCAACAAAAGCATCCGTTCTACTCCATTAGACTCAAAATGATGTTTGGGAGTGTTTTGGAGGATTTCGCAAACCATCAGCATGCAAATAACTTGTGTTTCGGGCCTGAATGCACTGTTACGGGGTACCGAAGTTGCAAAAATAGTTTTGCAACAAAAGCATCCGTTCTACTTGATTAGACTCAAAATGATGTTTGTGAGTGTTTTGGAGGATTTCGCAAACCGTCGGCATATAAATAACTTGTGTTTCGGGTCTAATGCACTGTTACAGGGTACCGAAGTTGTAAAAATGGTTTTGCAACAAAACCATTTGTTCTACTCCATTAGACCCAAAATGATGATTGGGAGTGTTTTGGAGCATTTCGCTAACCTTCGGCATATAAATAACTTGTGTTTCGGGCCTGAATACACAGTTACGGGGTACCGAAGTTGCAAAAATGGTTTTGCAACAAAAGCATCCGTTCTACTCCATTAGACTCAAAATGATGTTTGGGAGTGTTTTGGAGCATTTCGCTAACCTTCGGCATATAAATAACTTGTGTTTCGGGCCTGAATACACAGTTACGGGGTACCGAAGTTGCAAAAATGGTTTTGCAACAAAAGCATCCGTTCTACTCCATTAGACTGAAAATGATGTTTGGGAGTGTTTTGGAGCATTTCGCAAACCTTCAGCATGTAAATAACTTGTGTTTCAGGGCTGAATGCACAGTTACGGGGTACCGAAGTTGCAAAAATGGTTTTGCAACAAAAGCATATGTTCTACTCCATTAGACTCAAAATGATGTTTGGGAGTGTTTTGGAGGATTTCGCAAATCATCGGCATGTAAATCACTTGTGTTTCGGGCCTGAATGCACTGTTACGGGGTACCGAAGTTGGAAAAACAGTTTTGCAACAAAAGCATCCGTTCTACTCGATTAGACTCAAAATGATGTTTGTGAGTGTTTTGGAGGATTTCGCAAACCTTCGGCATGTAAATAACTTGTGTTTCGGGCCTAATGCACTGTTACGGGGTACCGAAGTTGCAAAAATGGTTTTGCAACAAAAGCATCCGTTCTACTGCATTTGACTCAGAATAATGTTTGGGAGTGTTTTGGAGGTTTTCGCAAACCTTCGGCATGTAAATAACTTGTGTTTCGGGCCTAATGCACTGTTACGGGGTACCGAAGTTGCAAAAATGGTTTTGCAACAAAAGCATCCGTTCTACTCCATTGGACTCAAAATGATGTTTGGTAGTGTTTTGGAGGATTTTGCAAACCTTCGTCATGTAAATAACTCGTGTTTCGGGTCTAATGCACTGTTACGGGGTACCGAAGTTGTAAAAATGCAAAACCATTTGTTCTACTCCATTAGACCCAAAATGATATTTGGGAGTGTTTTGGAGCATTTCGCTAACCTTCGGCATATAAATAACTTGTGTTTCGGGCCTGAATACACAGTTACGGGGTACCGAAGTTGCAAAAATGGTTTTGCAACAAAAGCATCCGTTCTACTCCATTAGACTCAAAATGATGTTTGGGAGTGTTTTGGAGCATTTCGCTAACTTTCAGCACGTAATAACTTGTGTTTCGGGCCTGAATGCACAGTTACGGTGTACCGAAGTTGCAAAAATGGTTTTGCAACAAAAGCATCCGTTCTACTCCATTAGACTCAAAATGATGTTTGGGAGTGTTTTGGAGGATTTCGCAAACCATCAGCATGTAAATAACTTGTGTTTCGGGCCTGAATGCACTGTTACGGGGTACCGAAGTTGCAAAAATAGTTTTGCAACAAAAGCATCCGTTCTACTCGATTAGACTCAAAATGATGTTTGTGAGTGTTTTGGAGGATTTCGCAAACCTTCGGCATATAAATAACTTGTGTTTCGGGTCTAATGCACTGTTACAGGGTACCGAAGTTGTAAAAATGGTTTTGCAACAAAACCATTTGTTCTACTCCATTAGACCCAAAATGATGTTTGGGAGTGTTTTGGAGCATTTCGCTAACCTTCGGCATATAAATAACCTGTGTTTCGGGCCTGAATACACAGTTACGGGGTACCGAAGTTGCAAAAATGGTTTTGCAACAAAAGCATCCGTTCTACTCCATTAGACTCAAAATGATGTTTGGGAGTGTTTTGGTGCATTTCGCTAACCTTCGGCATATAAATAACTTGTGTTTCGGGCCTGAATACACAGTTACGGGGTACCGAAGTTGCAAAAATGGTTTTGCAACAAAAGCATCCGTTCTACTCCATTGGACTGAAAATGATGTTTGGGAGTGTTTTGGAGCATTTCGCAAACCTTCGGCATGTAAATAACTTGTGTTTCAGGGCTGAATGCACAGTTACGGGGTACCGAAGTTGCAAAAATGGTTTTGCAACAAAAGCATATGTTCTACTCCATTAGACTCAAAATGATGTTTGGGAGTGTTTTGGAGGATTTCGCAAATCATCGGCATGTAAATAACTTGTGTTTCGGGCCTGAATGCACTGTTACGGGGTAGCGAAGTTGGAAAAACAGTTTTGCAACAAAAGCATCCGTTCTACTCGATTAGACTCAAAATGATGTTTGTGAGTGTTTTGGAGGATTTCGCAAACCTTCGGCATGTAAATAACTTGTGTTTCGGGCCTAATGCACTGTTACGGGGTACCGAAGTTGCAAAAATGGTTTTGCAACAAAAGCATCCGTTCTACTGCATTTGACTCAGAATAATGTTTGGGAGTGTTTTGGAGGTTTTCGCAAACCTTCGGCATGTAAATAACTTGTGTTTCGGGCCTAATGCACTGTTACGGGGTACCGAAGTTGCAAAAATGGTTTTGCAACAAAAGCATCCGTTCTACTCCATTGGACTCAAAATGATGTTTGGTAGTGTTTTGGAGGATTTTTCAAACCTTCGTCATGTAAATAACTCGTGTTTCGGGTCTAATGCACTGTTACGGGGTACCGAAGTTGTAAAAATGCAAAACCATTTGTTCTACTCCATTAGACCCAAAATGATATTTGGGAGTGTTTTGGAGCATTTCGCTAACCTTCGGCATATAAATAACTTGTGTTTCGGGCCTGAATACACAGTTACGGGGTACCGAAGTTGCAAAAATGGTTTTGCAACAAAAGCATCCGTTCTACTCCATTAGACTCAAAATGATGTTTGGGAGTGTTTTGGAGCATTTCGCTAACCTTCGGCATATAAATAACTTGTGTTTCGGGCCAGAATACACAGTTACGGGGTACCGAAGTTGCAAAAATGGTTTTGCAACAAAAGCATCTGTTCTACTCCATTAGACTCAAAATGATGTTTGGGAGTGTTTTGGAGCATTTCGCTAACTTTCAGCACGTAATAACTTGTGTTTCGGGCCTGAATGCACAGTTACGGTGTACCGAAGTTGCAAAAATGGTTTTGCAACAAAAGCATCCGTTCTACTCCATTAGACTCAAAATGATGTTTGGGAGTGTTTTGGAGGATTTCGCAAACCATCACCATGTAAATAACTTGTGTTTCGGGCCTGAATGCACTGTTACGGGGTACCGAAGTTGCAAAAATAGTTTTGCAACAAAAGCATCCGTTCTACTCGATTAGACTCAAAATGATGTTTGTGAGTGTTTTGGAGGATTTCGCAAACCTTCGGCATATAAATAACTTGTGTTTCGGGTCTAATGCACTGTTACAGGGTACCGAAGTTGTAAAAATGGTTTTGCAACAAAACCATTTGTTCTACTCCATTAGACCCAAAATGATGTTTGGGAGTGTTTTGGAGCATTTCGCTAACCTTCGGCATATAAATAACTTGTGTTTCGGGCCTGAATACACAGTTACGGGGTACCGAAGTTGCAAAAATGGTTTTGCAACAAAAGCATCCGTTCTACTCCATTAGACTCAAAATGATGTTTGGGAGTGTTTTGGAGCATTTCGCTAACCTTCGACATATAAATAACTTGTGTTTCGGGCCTGAATACACAGTTACGGGGTACCGAAGTTGCAAAAATGGTTTTCCAACAAAAGCATCCGTTCTACTCTATTAGACTCAAAATGATGTTTGGGAGTGTTTTGGAGCATTTCGCAAACCTTCGGCATGTAAATAACTTGTGTTTCGGGCCTAATGCACTGTTACGGGGTACCGAAGTTGCAAAAATGGTTTTGCAACAAAAGCATCCGTTCTACTCCATTAGACTCAAAATAATGTTTGGGAGTGTTTACGAGGATTTCGCAAACCTTCGGCATGTAAATAACTTGTGTTTCGGTCCTAATGCACTGTTACAGGGTACCGAAGTTGCAAAAATGGTTTTGCAACAAAAGCATCCGTTCTACTCCATTGGTCTCAAAATGATGTTTGGTAGTGTTTTGGAGGATTTTGCAAACCTTCGTCATGTAAATAACTCGTGTTTCGGGTCTAATGCACTGTTACAGGGTACCGAAGTTGTAAAAATGGTTTTGCAACAAAACCATTTGTTCTACTCCATTAGTCCCAAAATGATGTTTGGGAGTGTTTTGGAGCATTTCGCTAACCTTCGGCATATAAATAACTTGTGTTTCGGGCCTGAATACACAGTTACGGGGTACCGAAGTTGCAAAAATGGTTTTGCAACAAAAGCATCCGTTCTACTCCATTAGACTCAAAATGATGTTTGGGAGTGTTTTGGAGCATTTCGCTAACCTTCGGCATATAAATAACTTGTGTTTCGGGCCAGAATACACAGTTACGGGGTACCGAAGTTGCAAAAATGGTTTTGCAACAAAAGCATCCGTTCTACTCCATTAGACTCAAAATGATGTTTGGGAGTGTTTTGGAGCATTTCGCTAACTTTCAGCACGTAATAACTTGTGTTTCGGACCTGAATGCACAGTTACGGTGTACCGAAGTATCAAAAATGGTTTTGCAACAAAAGCATCCGTTCTACTCCATTAGACTCAAAATGATGTTTGGGAGTGTTTTGGAGGATTTCGCAAACCATCACCATGTAAATAACTTGTGTTTCGGGCCTGAATGCACTGTTACGGGGTACCGAAGTTGCAAAAATAGTTTTGCAACAAAAGCATCCGTTCTACTCGATTACACTCAAAATGATGTTTGTGAGTGTTTTGGAGGATTTCGCAAACCTTCGGCATGTAAATAACTTGTGTTTCGGGCCTGAATGCACTGTTACGGGGTACCGAAGTTGCAAAAATAGTTTTGCAACAAAAGCATCCGTTCTACTCGATTAGACTCAAAATGATGTTTGTGAGTGTTTTGGAGGATTTCGCAAACCTTCGGCATATAAATAACTTGTGTTTCGGGTCTAATGCACTGTTACAGGGTACCGAAGTTGTAAAAATGGTTTTGCAACAAAACCATTTGTTCTACTCCATTAGACCCAAAATGATGTTTGGGAGTGTTTTGGAGCAATTCGCTAACCTTCGGCATATAAATAACTTGTGTTTCGGGCCTGAATACACAGTTACGGGGTACCGAAGTTGCAAAAATGGTTTTGCAACAAAAGCATCCGTTCTACTCCATTAGACTCAAAATGATGTTTGGGAGTGTTTTGGAGCATTTCGCTAACCTTCGACATATAAATAACTTGTGTTTCGGGCCTGAATACACAGTTACGGGGTACCGAAGTTGCAAAAATGGTTTTCCAACAAAAGCATCCGTTCTACTCCATTAGACTCAAAATGATGTTTGGGAGTGTTTTGGAGCATTTCGCAAACCTTCGGCATGTAAATAACTTGTGTTTCGGGCCTAATGCACTGTTACGGGGTACCGAAGTTGCAAAAATGGTTTTGCAACAAAAGCATCCGTTCTACTCCATTAGACTCAAAATAATGTTTGGGAGTGTTTACGAGGATTTCGCAAACCTTCGGCATGTAAATAACTTGTGTTTCGGTCCTAATGCACTGTTACGGGGTACCGAAGTTGCAAAAATGGTTTTGCAACAAAAGCATCCGTTCTACTCCATTGGTCTCAAAATGATGTTTGGTAGTGTTTTGGAGGATTTTGCAAACCTTCGTCATGTAAATAACTCGTGTTTCGGGTCTAATGCACTGTTACAGGGTACCGAAGTTGTAAAAATGGTTTTGCAACAAAACCATTTGTTCTACTCCATTAGACCCAAAATGATGTTTGGGAGTGTTTTGGAGCATTTCGCTAACCTTCGGCATATAAATAACTTGTGTTTCGGGCCTGAATACACAGTTACGGGGTACCGAAGTTGCAAAAATGGTTTTGCAACAAAAGCATCCGTTCTACTCCATTAGACTCAAAATGATGTTTGGGAGTGTTTTGGAGCATTTCGCTAACCTTCGGCATATAAATAACTTGTGTTTCGGGCCAGAATACACAGTTACGGGGTACCGAAGTTGCAAAAATGGTTTTGCAACAAAAGCATCCGTTCTACTCCATTAGACTCAAAATGATGTTTGGGAGTGTTTTGGAGCATTTCGCTAACTTTCAGCACGTAATAACTTGTGTTTCGGGCCTGAATGCACAGTTACGGTGTACCGAAGTTGCAAAAATGGTTTTGCAACAAAAGCATCCGTTCTACTCCATTAGACTCAAAATGATGTTTGGGAGTGTTTTGGAGGATTTCGCAAACCATCAGCATGCAAATAACTTGTGTTTCGGGCCTGAATGCACTGTTACGGGGTACCGAAGTTGCAAAAATAGTTTTGCAACAAAAGCATCCGTTCTACTTGATTAGACTCAAAATGATGTTTGTGAGTGTTTTGGAGGATTTCGCAAACCTTCGGCATATAAATAACTTGTGTTTCGGGTCTAATGCACTGTTACAGGGTACCGAAGTTGTAAAAATGGTTTTGCAACAAAACCATTTGTTCTACTCCATTAGACCCAAAATGATGTTTGGGAGTGTTTTGGAGCATTTCGCTAACCTTCGGCATATAAATAACTTGTGTTTCGGGCCTGAATACACAGTTACGGGGTACCGAAGTTGCAAAAATGGTTTTGCAACAAAAGCATCCGTTCTACTCCATTAGACTCAAAATGATGTTTGGGAGTGTTTTGGAGCATTTCGCTAACCTTCGGCATATAAATAACTTGTGTTTCGGGCCTGAATACACAGTTACGGGGTACCGAAGTTGCAAAAATGGTTTTGCAACAAAAGCATCCGTTCTACTCCATTAGACTGAAAATGATGTTTGGGAGTGTTTTGGAGCATTTCGCAAACCTTCAGCATGTAAATAACTTGTGTTTCAGGGCTGAATGCACAGTTACGGGGTACCGAAGTTGCAAAAATGGTTTTGCAACAAAAGCATATGTTCTACTCCATTAGACTCAAAATGATGTTTGGGAGTGTTTTGGAGGATTTCGCAAATCATCGGCATGTAAATCACTTGTGTTTCGGGCCTGAATGCACTGTTACGGGGTACCGAAGTTGGAAAAACAGTTTTGCAACAAAAGCATCCGTTCTACTCGATTAGACTCAAAATGATGTTTGTGAGTGTTTTGGAGGATTTCGCAAACCTTCGGCATGTAAATAACTTGTGTTTCGGGCCTAATGCACTGTTACGGGGTACCGAAGTTGCAAAAATGGTTTTGCAACAAAAGCATCCGTTCTACTGCATTTGACTCAGAATAATGTTTGGGAGTGTTTTGGAGGTTTTCGCAAACCTTCAGCATGTAAATAACTTGTGTTTCGGGCCTAATGCACTGTTACGGGGTACCGAAGTTGCAAAAATGGTTTTGCAACAAAAGCATCCGTTCTACTCCATTGGACTCAAAATGATGTTTGGTAGTGTTTTGGAGGATTTTGCAAACCTTCGTCATGTAAATAACTCGTGTTTCGGGTCTAATGCACTGTTACGGGGTACCGAAGTTGTAAAAATGCAAAACCATTTGTTCTACTCCATTAGACCCAAAATGATATTTGGGAGTGTTTTGGAGCATTTCGCTAACCTTCGGCATATAAATAACTTGTGTTTCGGGCCTGAATACACAGTTACGGGGTACCGAAGTTGCAAAAATGGTTTTGCAACAAAAGCATCCGTTCTACTCCATTAGACTCAAAATGATGTTTGGGAGTGTTTTGGAGCATTTCGCTAACCTTCGGCATATAAATAACTTGTGTTTCGGGCCAGAATACACAGTTACGGGGTACCGAAGTTGCAAAAATGGTTTTGCAACAAAAGCATCCGTTCTACTCCATTAGACTCAAAATGATGTTTGGGAGTGTTTTGGAGCATTTCGCTAACTTTCAGCACGTAATAACTTGTGTTTCGGGCCTGAATGCACAGTTACGGTGTACCGAAGTTGCAAAAATGGTTTTGCAACAAAAGCATCCGTTCTACTCCATTAGACTCAAAATGATGTTTGGGAGTGTTTTGGAGGATTTCGCAAACCATCAGCATGTAAATAACTTGTGTTTCGGGCCTGAATGCACTGTTACGGGGTACCGAAGTTGCAAAAATAGTTTTGCAACAAAAGCATCCGTTCTACTCGATTAGACTCAAAATGATGTTTGGGAGAGTTTTGGAGGATTTCGCAAACCTTCGGCATATAAATAACTTGTGTTTCGGGTCTAATGCACTGTTACAGGGTACCGAAGTTGTAAAAATGGTTTTGCAACAAAACCATTTGTTCTACTCCATTAGACCCAAAATGATGTTTGGGAGTGTTTTGGAGCAGTTCGCTAACCTTCGGCATATAAATAACTTGTGTTTCGGGCCAGAATACACAGTTACGGGGTACCGAAGTTGCAAAAATGGTTTTGCAACAAAAGCATCCGTTCTACTCCATTAGACTCAAAATGATGTTTGGGAGTGTTTTGGAGCATTTCGCTAACTTTCAGCACGTAATAACTTGTGTTTCGGGCCTGAATGCACAGTTACGGTGTACCGAAGTTGCAAAAATGGTTTTGCAACAAAAGCATCCGTTCTACTCCATTAGACTCAAAATGATGTTTGGGAGTGTTTTGGAGGATTTCGCAAACCATCAGCATGCAAATAACTTGTGTTTCGGGCCTGAATGCACTGTTACGGGGTACCGAAGTTGCAAAAATAGTTTTGCAACAAAAGCATCCGTTCTACTCCATTAGACTCAAAATAATGTTTGGGAGTGTTTACGAGGATTTCGCAAACCTTCGGCATGTAAATAACTTGTGTTTCGGTCCTAATGCACTGTTACGGGGTACCGAAGTTGCAAAAATGGTTTTGCAACAAAAGCATCCGTTCTACTCCATTGGTCTCAAAATGATGTTTGGTAGTGTTTTGGAGGATTTTGCAAACCTTCATCATGTAAATAACTCGTGTTTCGGGTCTAATGCACTGTTACAGGGTACCGAAGTTGTAAAAATGGTTTTGCAACAAAACCATTTGTTCTACTCCATTAGACCCAAAATGATGTTTGGGAGTGTTTTGGAGCATTTCGCTAACCTTCGGCATATAAATAACTTGTGTTTCGGGCCTGAATACACAGTTACGGGGTACCGAAGTTGCAAAAATGGTTTTGCAACAAAAGCATCCGTTCTACTCCATTAGACTCAAAATGATGTTTGGGAGTGTTTTGGAGCATTTCGCTAACCTTCGGCATATAAATAACTTGTGTTTCGGGCCTGAATACACAGTTACGGGGTACCGAAGTTGCAAAAATGGTTTTGCAACAAAAGCATCCGTTCTACTCCATTAGACTGAAAATGATGTTTGGGAGTGTTTTGGAGCATTTCGCAAACCTTCAGCATGTAAATAACTTGTGTTTCAGGGCTGAATGCACAGTTACGGGGTACCGAAGTTGCAAAAATGGTTTTGCAACAAAAGCATATGTTCTACTCCATTAGACTCAAAATGATGTTTGGGAGTGTTTTGGAGGATTTCGCAAATCATCGGCATGTAAATCACTTGTGTTTCGGGCCTGAATGCACTGTTACGGGGTACCGAAGTTGGAAAAACAGTTTTGCAACAAAAGCATCCGTTCTACTCGATTAGACTCAAAATGATGTTTGTGAGTGTTTTGGAGGATTTCGCAAACCTTCGGCATGTAAATAACTTGTGTTTCGGGCCTAATGCACTGTTACGGGGTACCGAAGTTGCAAAAATGGTTTTGCAACAAAAGCATCCGTTCTACTGCATTTGACTCAGAATAATGTTTGGGAGTGTTTTGGAGGTTTTCGCAAACCTTCGGCATGTAAATAACTTGTGTTTCGGGCCTAATGCACTGTTACGGGGTACCGAAGTTGCAAAAATGGTTTTGCAACAAAAGCATCCGTTCTACTCCATTGGACTCAAAATGATGTTTGGTAGTGTTTTGGAGGATTTTGCAAACCTTCGTCATGTAAATAACTCGTGTTTCGGGTCTAATGCACTGTTACGGGGTACCGAAGTTGTAAAAATGCAAAACCATTTGTTCTACTCCATTAGACCCAAAATGATATTTGGGAGTGTTTTGGAGCATTTCGCTAACCTTCGGCATATAAATAACTTGTGTTTCGGGCCTGAATACACAGTTACGGGGTACCGAAGTTGCAAAAATGGTTTTGCAACAAAAGCATCCGTTCTACTCCATTAGACTCAAAATGATGTTTGGGAGTGTTTTGGAGGATTTCGCAAACCATCAGCATGCAAATAACTTGTGTTTCGGGCCTGAATGCACTGTTACGGGGTACCGAAGTTGCAAAAATAGTTTTGCAACAAAAGCATCCGTTCTACTCCATTAGACTCAAAATAATGTTTGGGAGTGTTTACGAGGATTTCGCAAACCTTCGGCATGTAAATAACTTGTGTTTCGGTCCTAATGCACTGTTACGGGGTACCGAAGTTGCAAAAATGGTTTTGCAACAAAAGCATCCGTTCTACTCCATTGGTCTCAAATTGATGTTTGGTAGTGTTTTGGAGGATTTTGCAAACCTTCATCATGTAAATAACTCGTGTTTCGGGTCTAATGCACTGTTACAGGGTACCGAAGTTGTAAAAATGGTTTTGCAACAAAACCATTTGTTCTACTCCATTAGACCCAAAATGATGTTTGGGAGTGTTTTGGAGCATTTCGCTAACCTTCGGCATATAAATAACTTGTGTTTCGGGCCTGAATACACAGTTACGGGGTACCGAAGTTGCAAAAATGGTTTTGCAACAAAAGCATCCGTTCTACTCCATTAGACTCAAAATGATGTTTGGGAGTGTTTTGGAGCATTTCGCTAACCTTCGGCATATAAATAACTTGTGTTTCGGGCCGGAATACACAGTTACGGGGTACCGAAGTTGCAAAAATGGTTTTGCAACAAAAGCATCCGTTCTACTCCATTAGACTGAAAATGATGTTTGGGAGTGTTTTGGAGCATTTCGCAAACCTTCAGCATGTAAATAACTTGTGTTTCAGGGCTGAATGCACAGTTACGGGGTACCGAAGTTGCAAAAATGGTTTTGCAACAAAAGCATATGTTCTACTCCATTAGACTCAAAATGATGTTTGGGAGTGTTTTGGAGGATTTCGCAAATCATCGGCATGTAAATCACTTGTGTTTCGGGCCTGAATGCACTGTTACGGGGTACCGAAGTTGGAAAAACAGTTTTGCAACAAAAGCATCCGTTCTACTCGATTAGACTCAAAATGATGTTTGTGAGTGTTTTGGAGGATTTCGCAAACCTTCGGCATGTAAATAACTTGTGTTTCGGGCCTAATGCACTGTTACGGGGTACCGAAGTTGCAAAAATGGTTTTGCAACAAAAGCATCCGTTCTACTGCATTTGACTCAGAATAATGTTTGGGAGTGTTTTGGAGGTTTTCGCAAACCTTCGGCATGTAAATAACTTGTGTTTCAGGCCTAATGCACTGTTACGGGGTACCGAAGTTGCAAAAATGGTTTTGCAACAAAAGCATCCGTTCTACTCCATTGGACTCAAAATGATGTTGGTAGTGTTTTGGAGGATTTTGCAAACCTTCGTCATGTAAATAACTCGTGTTTCGGGTCTAATGCACTGTTACGGGGTACCGAAGTTGTAAAAATGCAAAACCATTTGTTCTACTCCATTAGACCCAAAATGATATTTGGGAGTGTTTTGGAGCATTTCGCTAACCTTCGGCATATAAATAACTTGTGTTTCGGGCCTGAATACACAGTTACGGGGTACCGAAGTTGCAAAAATGGTTTTGCAACAAAAGCATCCGTTCTACTCCATTAGACTCAAAATGATGTTTGGGAGTGTTTTGGAGCATTTCGCTAACCTTCGGCATATAAATAACTTGTGTTTCGGGCCAGAATACACAGTTACGGGGTACCGAAGTTGCAAAAATGGTTTTGCAACAAAAGCATCCGTTCTACTCCATTAGACTCAAAATGATGTTTGGGAGTGTTTTGGAGCATTTCGCTAACTTTCAGCACGTAATAACTTGTGTTTCGGGCCTGAATGCACAGTTACGGTGTACCGAAGTTGCAAAAATGGTTTTGCAACAAAAGCATCCGTTCTACTCCATTAGACTCAAAATGATGTTTGGGAGTGTTTTGGAGGATTTCGCAAACCATCAGCATCTAAATAACTTGTGTTTCGGGCCTGAATGCACTGTTACGGGGTACCGAAGTTGCAAAAATAGTTTTGCAACAAAAGCATCCGTTCTACTCGATTAGACTCAAAATGATGTTTGTGAGTGTTTTGGAGGATTTCGCAAACCTTCGGCATATAAATAACTTGTGTTTCGGGTCTAATGCACTGTTACAGGGTACCGAAGTTGTAAAAATGGTTTCGCAACAAAACCATTTGTTCTACTCCATTAGACCCAAAATGATGTTTGGGAGTGTTTTGGAGCATTTCGCTAACCTTCGGCATATAAATAACTTGTGTTTCGGGCCAGAATACACAGTTACGGGGTACCGAAGTTGCAAAAATGGTTTTGCAACAAAAGCATCCGTTCTACTCCATTAGACTCAAAATGATGTTTGGGAGTGTTTTGGAGCATTTCGCTAACTTTCAGCACGTAATAACTTGTGTTTCGGGCCTGAATGCACAGTTACGGTGTACCGAAGTTGCAAAAATGGTTTTGCAACAAAAGCATCCGTTCTACTCCATTAGACTCAAAATGATGTTTGGGAGTGTTTTGGAGGATTTCGCAAACCATCAGCATGCAAATAACTTGTGTTTCGGGCCTGAATGCACTGTTACGGGGTACCGAAGTTGCAAAAATAGTTTTGCAACAAAAGCATCCGTTCTACTCGATTAGACTCAAAATGATGTTTGTGAGTGTTTTGGAGGATTTCGCAAACCTTCGGCATATAAATAACTTGTGTTTCGGGTCTAATGCACTGTTACAGGGTACCGAAGTTGTAAAAATGGTTTTGCAACAAAACCATTTGTTCTACTCCATTAGACCCAAAATGATGTTTGGGAGTGTTTTGGAGCATTTCGCTAACCTTCGGCATATAAATAACTTGTGTTTCGGGCCTGAATACACAGTTACGGGGTACCGAAGTTGCAAAAATGGTTTTGCAACAAAAGCATCCGTTCTACTCCATTAGACTGAAAATGATGTTTGGGAGTGTTTTGGAGCATTTCGCAAACCTTCAGCATGTAAATAACTTGTGTTTCAGGGCTGAATGCACAGTTACGGGGTACCGAAGTTGCAAAAATGGTTTTGCAACAAAAGCATATGTTCTACTCCATTAGACTCAAAATGATGTTTGGGAGTGTTTTGGAGGATTTCGCAAATCATCGGCATGTAAATCACTTGTGTTTCGGGCCTGAATGCACTGTTACGGGGTACCGAAGTTGGAAAAACATGTTTGCAACAAAAGCATCCGTTCTACTCGATTAGACTCAAAATGATGTTTGTGAGTGTTTTGGAGGATTTCGCAAACCTTCGGCATGTAAATAACTTGTGTTTCGGGCCTAATGCACTGTTACGGGGTACCGAAGTTGCAAAAATGGTTTTGCAACAAAAGCATCCGTTCTACTGCATTTGACTCAGAATAATGTTTGGGAGTGTTTTGGAGGTTTTCGCAAACCTTCGGCATGTAAATAACTTGTGTTTCGGGCCTAATGCACTGTTACGGGGTACCGAAGTTGCAAAAATGGTTTTGCAACAAAAGCATCCGTTCTACTCCATTGGACTCAAAATGATGTTTGGTAGTGTTTTGGAGGATTTTGCAAACCTTCGTCATGTAAATAACTCGTGTTTCGGGTCTAATGCACTGTTACGGGGTACCGAAGTTGTAAAAATGCAAAACCATTTGTTCTACTCCATTAGACCCAAAATGATATTTGGGAGTGTTTTGGAGCATTTCGCTAACCTTCAGCATATAAATAACTTGTGTTTCGGGCCTGAATACACAGTTACGGGGTACCGAAGTTGCAAAAATGGTTTTGCAACAAAAGCATCCGTTCTACTCCATTAGACTCAAAATGATGTTTGGGAGTGTTTTGGAGCATTTCGCTAACCTTCGGCATATAAATAACTTGTGTTTCGGGCCAGAATACACAGTTACGGGGTACCGAAGTTGCAAAAATGGTTTTGCAACAAAAGCATCCGTTCTACTCCATTAGACTCAAAATGATGTTTGGGAGTGTTTTGGAGCATTTCGCTAACTTTCAGCACGTAATAACTTGTGTTTCGGGCCTGAATGCACAGTTACGGTGTACCGAAGTTGCAAAAATGGTTTTGCAACAAAAGCATCCGTTCTACTCCATTAGACTCAAAATGATGTTTGGGAGTGTTTTGGAGGATTTCGCAAACCATCAGCATGTAAATAACTTGTGTTTCGGGCCTGAATGCACTGTTACGGGGTACCGAAGTTGCAAAAATAGTTTTGCAACAAAAGCATCCGTTCTACTCGATTAGACTCAAAATGATGTTTGTGAGTGTTTTGGAGGATTTCGCAAACCTTCGGCATATAAATAACTTGTGTTTCGGGTCTAATGCACTGTTACAGGGTACCGAAGTTGTAAAAATGGTTTTGCAACAAAACCATTTGTTCTACTCCATTAGACCCAAAATGATGTTTGGGAGTGTTTTGGAGCATTTCGCTAACCTTCGGCATATAAATAACTTGTGTTTCGGGCCTGAATACACAGTTACGGGGTACCGAAGTTGCAAAAATGGGTTTGCAACAAAAGGATCCGTTCTACTCCATTAGACTCAAAATGATGTTTGGGAGTGTTTTGGAGCATTTCGCTAACCTTCGGCATATAAATAACTTGTGTTTCGGGCCTGAATACACAGTTACGGGGTACCGAAGTTGCAAAAATGGTTTTGCAACAAAAACATCCGTTCTACTCCATTAGAATGAAAATGATGTTTGGGAGTGTTTTGGAGCATTTCGCAAACCTTCGGCATGTAAATAACTTGTGTTTCAGGGCTGAATGCACAGTTACGGGGTACCGAAGTTGCAAAAATGGTTTTGCAACAAAAGCATATGTTCTACTCCATTAGACTCAAAATGATGTTTGGGAGTGTTTTGGAGGATTTCGCAAATCATCGGCATGTAAATAACTTGTGTTTCGGGCCTGAATGCACTGTTACGGGGTACCGAAGTTGGAAAAACAGTTTTGCAACAAAAGCATCCGTTCTACTCGATTAGACTCAAAATGATGTTTGTGAGTGTTTTGGAGGATTTCGCAAACCTTCGGCATGTAAATAACTTGTGTTTCGGGCCTAATGCACTGTTACGGGGTACCGAAGTTGCAAAAATGGTTTTGCAACAAAAGCATCCGTTCTACTGCATTTGACTCAGAATAATGTTTGGGAGTGTTTTGGAGGTTTTCGCAAACCTTCGGCATGTAAATAACTTGTGTTTCGGGCCTAATGCACTGTTACGGGGTACCGAAGTTGCAAAAATGGTTTTGCAACAAAAGCATCCGTTCTACTCCATTGGACTCAAAATGATGTTTGGTAGTGTTTTGGAGGATTTTGCAAACCTTCGTCATGTAAATAACTCGTGTTTCGGGTCTAATGCACTGTTACGGGGTACCGAAGTTGTAAAAATGCAAAACCATTTGTTCTACTCCATTAGACCCAAAATGATATTTGGGAGTGTTTTGGAGCATTTCGCTAACCTTCGGCATATAAATAACTTGTGTTTCGGGCCTGAATACACAGTTACGGGGTACCGAAGTTGCAAAAATGGTTTTGCAACAAAAGCATCCGTTCTACTCCATTAGACTCAAAATGATGTTTGGGAGTGTTTTGGAGCATTTCGCTAACCATCGGCATATAAATAACTTGTGTTTCGGGCCTGAATACACAGTTACGGGGTACAGAAGTTGCAAAAATGGTTTTGCAACAAAAGCATCCGTTCTACTCCATTAGACTCAAAATGATGTTTGGGAGTGTTTTGGAGCATTTCGCAAACCTTCGGCATGTAAATAACTTGTGTTTCAGGGCTGAATGCACAGTTACGGGGTACCGAAGTTGCAAAAATGGTTTTGCAACAAAAGCATATGTTCTACTCCATTAGACTCAAAATGATGTTTCGGAGTGTTTTGGAGGATTTCGCAAACCATCAGCATGTAAATAACTTGTGTTTCGGGCCTGAATGCACTGTTACGGGGTACCGAAGTTGCAAAAATAGTTTTGCAACAAAAGCATCCGTTCTACTCGATTAGACTCAAAATGATGTTTGTGAGTGTTTTGGAGGATTTCGCAAACCTTCGGCATGTAAATAACTTGTGTTTCGGGCCTAATGCACTGTTACGGGGTACCGAAGTTGCAAAAATGGTTTTGCAACAAAAGCATCCGTTCTACTGCATCTGACTCAAAATAATGTTTGGGAGTGTTTTGGAGGTTTTCGCAAACCTTCGGCATGTAAATAACTTGTGTTTCGGGCCTAATGCACTGTTACGGGGTACCGAAGCGGTAAAAATAGTTTTGCAACAAAAGCATCCGTTCTACTCGATTAGACTCAAAATGAAGTTTGTGAGTGTTTTGGAGGATTTCGCAAACCTTCGGCATGTAAATAACTTGTGTTTCGGGCCTAATGCACTGTTACGGGGTACCGAAGTTGCAAAAATGGTTTTGCAACAAAAGCATCCGTTCTACTCCATTGGACTCAAAATGATGTTTGGTAGTGTTTTGGAGGATTTTGAAAACCTTCGTCATGTAAATAACTCGTGTTTCGGGTCTAATGCACTGTTACAGGGTACCGAAGTTGTAAAAATGGTTTTGCAACAAAACCATTTGTTCTACTCCATTAGACCCAAAATGATGTTTGGGAGTGTTTTGGAGCATTTCGCTAACCTTCGGCATATAAATAACTTGTGTTTCGGGCCTGAATACATAGTTACGGGGTACCGAAGTTGCAAAAATGGTTTTGCAACAAAAGCATCCGTTCTACTCCATTAGACTCAAAATGATGTTTAGGAGTGTTTTGGAGCATTTCGCTAACCTTCGGCATATAAATAACTTGCGTTTCGAGCCAGAATACACAGTTACGGGGTACCGAAGTTGCAAAAATGGTTTTGCAACAAAAGCATCCGTTCTACTCCATTAGACTCAAAATGATGTTTTGGAGTGTTTTGGAGCATTTCGCTAACATTCAGCACGTAATAACTTGTGTTTCGGGCCTGAATGCACAGTTACGGTGTACCGAAGTTGCAAAAATGGTTTCGCAACAAAAGCATCCGTTCTACTCCATTAGACTCAAAATGATGTTTGGGAGTGTTTTGGAGGATTTCGCAAACCATCAGCATGTAAATAACTTGTGTTTCGGGCCTGAATACACAGTTACGGGGTACCGAAGTTGCAAAAATAGTTTTGCAACAAAAGCATCCGTTCTACTCCATTAGACTCAAAATGATGTTTGGGAGTGTTTTGGAGCATTTCGCTAACCTTCGGCATATAAATAACTTGTGTTTCGGGCCAGAATACACAGTTACGGGGTACCGAAGTTGCAAAAATGGTTTTGCAACAAAAGCATCCGTTCTACTCCATTAGACTCAAAATGATGTTTGGGAGTGTTTTGGAGCATTTCGCTAACTTTCAGCACGTAATAACTTGTGTTTCGGGCCTGAATGCACAGCTACGGTGTACCGAAGTCGCAAAAATGGTTTTGCAACAAAAGCATCCGTTCTACTCCATTAGACTCAAAATAATGTTTGGGAGTGTTTTGGAGGATTTCGCAAACCATCGGCATGTAAATAACTTGTGTTTCGGGCCTGAATGCACTGTTACGGGGTACCGAAGTTGCAAAAATAGTTTTGCAACAAAAGCATCCGTTCTACTCGATTAGACTCAAAATGATGTTTGTGAGTGTTTTGGAGGATTTCGCAAACCTTCGGCATGTAAATAACTTGTGTTTCGGGCCTAATGCACTGTTACGGGGTACCGAAGTTGCAAAAATGGTTTTGCAACAAAAGCATCCGTTCTACTCCATTAGACTCAAAATAATGTTTGGGAGTGTTTTCGAGGATTTCGCAAACCTTCGGCATGTAAATAACTTGTGTTTCGGTCCTAATGCACTGTTACGGGGTACCGAAGTTGCAAAAATGGTTTTGCAACAAAAGCATCCGTTCTACTCCATTGGACTCAAAATGATGTTTGGTAGTGTTTTGGAGGATTTTGCAAACCTTCGTCATGTAAATAACTCGTGTGTCGGGTCTAATGCACTGTTACAGGGTACCGAAGTTGTAAAAATGGTTTTGCAACAAAACCATTTGTTCTACTCCATTAGACCCAAAATGATGTTTGGGAGTGTTTTGGAGCATTTCGCTAACCTTCGGCATATAAATAACTAGTGTTTCGGGCCTGAATACACAGTTACGGGGTACCGAAGTTGCAAAAATGGTTTTGCAACAAAAGCATCCGTTCTACTCCATTAGACTGAAAATGATGTTTAGGAGTGTTTTGGAGCATTTCGCTAACCTTCGGCATATAAATAACTTGTGTTTCGGGCCTGAATACACAGTTACGGGGTACCGAAGTTGCAAAAATGGTTTTGCAACAAAAGCATCCGTTCTACTCCATTAGACTCAAAATGATGTTTGGGAGTGTTTTGGAGCATTTCACTAACCATCGGCATATAAATAACTTGTGTTTCGGGCCTGAATACACAGTTACGGGGTACAGAAGTTGCAAAAATGGTTTTGCAACAAAAGCATCCGTTCTACTCCATTAGACTCAAAATGATGTTTGGGAGTGTTTTGGAGCATTTCGCAAACCTTCGGCATGTAAATAACTTGTGTTTCAGGGCTGAATGCACAGTTACGGGGTACCGAAGTTGCAAAAATGGTTTTGCAACAAAAGCATATGTTCTACTCCATTAGACTCAAAATGATGTTTCGGAGTGTTTTGGAGGATTTCGCAAACCATCGGCATGTAAATAACATGTGTTTCGGGCCTGAATGCACTGTTACGGGGTACCGAAGTTGCAAAAATAGTTTTGCAACAAAAGCATCCGTTCTACTCGATTAGACTCAAAATGATGTTTGTGAGTGTTTTGGAGGATTTCGCAAACCTTCGGCATGTAAATAACTTGTGTTTCGGGCCTAATGCACTGTTACGGGGTACCGAAGTTGCAAAAATGGTTTTGCAACAAAAGCATCCGTTCTACTGCATCTGACTCAAAATAATGTTTGGGAGTGTTTTGGAGGTTTTCGCAAACCTTCGGCATGTAAATAACTTGTGTTTCGGGCCTAATGCACTGTTACGGGGTACCGAAGTGGTAAAAATAGTTTTGCAACAAAAGCATCCGTTCTACTCGATTAGACTCAAAATGAAGTTTGTGAGTGTTTTGGAGGATTTCGCAAACCTTCGGCATGTAAATAACTTGTGTTTCGGGCCTAATGCACTGTTACGGGGTACCGAAGTTGCAAAAATGGTTTTGCAACAAAAGCATCCGTTCTACTCCATTAGACTCAAAATAATGTTTGGGAGTGTTTTGGAGGATTTCGCAAACCCGCGGCATGTAAATAACTTGTGTTTCGGTCCTAATGCACTGTTACGGGGTACCGAAGTTGCAAAAATGGTTTTGCAACAAAAGCATCCGTTCTACTCCATTGGACTCAAAATGATGTTTGGTAGTGTTTTGGAGGATTTTGCAAACCTTCGTCATGTAAATAACTCGTGTTTCGGGTCTAATGCACTGTTACAGGGTACCGAAGTTGTAAAAATGGTTTTGCAACAAAACCATTTGTTCTACTCCATTAGACCCAAAATGATGTTTGGGAGTGTTTTGGAGCATTTCGCTAACCTTCGGCATATAAATAACTTGTGTTTCGGGCCTGAATACATAGTTACGGGGTACCGAAGTTGCAAAAATGGTTTTGCAACAAAAGCATCCGTTCTACTCCATTAGACTCAAAATGATGTTTAGGAGTGTTTTGGAGCATTTCGCTAACCTTCGGCATATAAATAACTTGCGTTTCGGGCCAGAATACACAGTTACGGGGTACCGAAGTTGCAAAAATGGTTTTGCAACAAAAGCATCCGTTCTACTCCATTAGACTCAAAATGATGTTTGGGAGTGTTTTGGAGCATTTCGCTAACATTCAGCACGTAATAACTTGTGTTTCGGGCCTGAATGCACAGTTACGGTGTACCGAAGTTGCAAAAATGGTTTTGCAACAAAAGCATCCGTTCTACTCCATTAGACTCAAAATGATGTTTGGGAGTGTTTTGGAGGATTTCGCAAACCATCAGCATGTAAATAACTTGTGTTTCGGGCCTGAATACACAGTTACGGGGTACCGAAGTTGCAAAAATAGTTTTGCAACAAAAGCATCCGTTCTACTCCATTAGACTCAAAATGATGTTTGGGAGTGTTTTGGAGCATTTCGCTAACCTTCGGCATATAAATAACTTGTGTTTCGGGCCAGAATACACAGTTACGGGGTACCGAAGTTGCAAAAATGGTTTTGCAACAAAAGCATCCGTTCTACTCCATTAGACTCAAAATGATGTTTGGGAGTGTTTTGGAGCATTTCGCTAACTTTCAGCACGTAATAACTTGTGTTTCGGGCCTGAATGCACAGTTGCGGTGTACCGAAGTCGCAAAAATGGTTTTGCAACAAAAGCATCCGTTCTACTCCATTAGACCCAAAATAATGTTTGGGAGTGTTTTGGAGGATTTCGCAAACCATCGGCATGTAAATAACTTGTGTTTCGGGCCTGAATGCACTGTTACGGGGTACCGAAGTTGCAAAAATAGTTTTGCAACAAAAGCATCCGTTCTACTCGATTAGACTCAAAATGATGTTTGTGAGTGTTTTGGAGGATTTCGCAAACCTTCGGCATGTAAATAACTTGTGTTTCAGGCCTAATGCACTGTTACGGGGTACCGAAGTTGCAAAAATGGTTTTGCAACAAAAGCATCCGTTCTACTCCATTAGACTCAAAATAATGTTTGGGAGTGTTTTCGAGGATTTCGCAAACCTTCGGCATGTAAATAACTTGTGTTTCGGTCCTAATGCACTGTTACGGGGTACCGAAGTTGCAAAAATGGTTTTGCAACAAAAGCATCCGTTCTACTCCATTGGACTCAAAATGATGTTTGGTAGTGTTTTGGAGTATTTTGCAAACCTTCGTCTTGTAAATAACTCGTGTTTCGGGTCTAATGCACTGTTACAGGGTACCGAAGTTGTAAAAATGGTTTTGCAACAAAACCATTTGTTCTACTCCATTAGACCCAAAATGATGTTTGGGTGTGTTTTGGAGCATTTCGCTAACCTTTGGCATATAAATAACTAGTGTTTCGGGCCTGAATACACAGTTACGGGGTACCGAAGTTGCAAAAATGGTTTTGCAACAAAAGCATCCGTTCTACTCCATTAGACTCAAAATGATGTTTAGGAGTGTTTTGGTGCATTTCGCTAACCTTCGGCATATAAATAACTTGTGTTTCGGGCCAGAATACACAGTTACGGGGTACCGAAGTTGCAAAAATGGTTTTGCAACAAAAGCATCCGTTCTACTCCATTAGACTCAAAATGATGTTTGGGAGTGTTTTGGAGCATTTCGCTAACATTCAGCACGTAATAACTTGTGTTTCGGGCCTGAATGCACAGTTACGGTGTACCGAAGTTGCAAAAATGGTTTTGCAACAAAAGCATCCGTTCTACTCCATTAGACTCAAAATGATGTTTGGGAGTGTTTTGGAGGATTTCGCAAACCATCAGCATGTAAATAACTTGTGTTTCGGGCCTGAATACACAGTTACGGGGTACCGAAGTTGCAAAATAGTTTTGCAACAAAAGCATCCGTTCTACTCCATTAGACTCAAAATGATGTTTGGGAGTGTTTTGGAGCATTTCGCTAACCTTCGGCATATAAATAACTTGTGTTTCGGGCCAGAATACACAGTTACGGGGTACCGAAGTTGCAAAAATGGTTTTGCAACAAAAGCATCCGTTCTACTCCATTAGACTCAAAATGATGTTTGGGAGTGTTTTGGAGCATTTCGCTAACTTTCAGCACGTAATAACTTGTGTTTCGGGCCTGAATGCACAGTTGCGGTGTACCGAAGTCGCAAAAATGGTTTTGCAACAAAAGCATCCGTTCTACTCCATTAGACCCAAAATAATGTTTGGGAGTGTTTTGGAGGATTTCGCAAACCATCGGCATGTAAATAACTTGTGTTTCGGGCCTGAATGCACTGTTACGGGGTACCGAAGTTGCAAAAATAGTTTTGCAACAAAAGCATCCGTTCTACTCGATTAGACTCAAAATGATGTTTGTGAGTGTTTTGGAGGATTTCGCAAACCTTCGGCATGTAAATAACTTGTGTTTCAGGCCTAATGCACTGTTACGGGGTACCGAAGTTGCAAAAATGGTTTTGCAACAAAAGCATCCGTTCTACTCCATTAGACTCAAAATAATGTTTGGGAGTGTTTTCGAGGATTTCGCAAACCTTCGGCATGTAAATAACTTGTGTTTCGGTCCTAATGCACTGTTACGGGGTACCGAAGTTGCAAAAATGGTTTTGCAACAAAAGCATCCGTTCTACTCCATTGGACTCAAAATGATGTTTGGTAGTGTTTTGGAGTATTTTGCAAACCTTCGTCTTGTAAATAACTCGTGTTTCGGGTCTAATGCACTGTTACAGGGTACCGAAGTTGTAAAAATGGTTTTGCAACAAAACCATTTGTTCTACTCCATTAGACCCAAAATGATGTTTGGGTGTGTTTTGGAGCATTTCGCTAACCTTCGGCATATAAATAACTAGTGTTTCGGGCCTGAATACACAGTTACGGGGTACCGAAGTTGCAAAAATGGTTTTGCAACAAAAGCATCCGTTCTACTCCATTAGACTCAAAATGATGTTTAGGAGTGTTTTGGTGCGTTTCGCTAACCTTCGGCATATAAATAACTTGTGTTTCGGGCCAGAATACACAGTTACGGGGTACCGAAGTTGCAAAAATGGTTTTGCAACAAAAGCATCCGTTCTACTCCATTAGACTCAAAATGATGTTTGGGAGTGTTTTGGAGCATTTCGCTAACATTCAGCACGTAATAACTTGTGTTTCGGGCCTGAATGCACAGTTACGGTGTACCGAAGTTGCAAAAATGGTTTTGCAACAAAAGCATCCGTTCTACTCCATTAGACTCAAAATGATGTTTGGGAGTGTTTTGGAGGATTTCGCAAACCATCAGCATGTAAATAACTTGTGTTTCGGGCCTGAATACACAGTTACGGGGTACCGAAGTTGCAAAAATAGTTTTGCAACAAAAGCATCCGTTCTACTCCATTAGACTCAAAATGATGTTTGGGAGTGTTTTGGAGCATTTCGCTAACCTTCGGCATATAAATAACTTGTGTTTCGGGCCAGAATACACAGTTACGGGGTACCGAAGTTGCAAAAATGGTTTTGCAACAAAAGCATCCGTTCTACTCCATTAGACTCAAAATGATGTTTGGGAGTGTTTTGGAGCATTTCGCTAACTTTCAGCACGTAATAACTTGTGTTTCGGGCCTGAATGCACAGTTGCGGTGTACCGAAGTCGCAAAAATGGTTTTGCAACAAAAGCATCCGTTCTACTCCATTAGACCCAAAATAATGTTTGGGAGTGTTTTGGAGGATTTCGCAAACCATCGGCATGTAAATAACTTGTGTTTCGGGCTTGAATGCACTGTTACGGGGTACCGAAGTTGCAAAAATAGTTTTGCAACAAAAGCATCCGTTCTACTCGATTAGACTCAAAATGATGTTTGTGAGTGTTTTGGAGGATTTCGCAAACCTTCGGCATGTAAATAACTTGTGTTTCAGGCCTAATGCACTGTTACGGGGTACCGAAGTTGCAAAAATGGTTTTGCAACAAAAGCATCCGTTCTACTCCATTAGACTCAAAATAATGTTTGGGAGTGTTTTCGAGGATTTCGCAAACCTTCGGCATGTAAATAACTTGTGTTTCGGTCCTAATGCACTGTTACGGGGTACCGAAGTTGCAAAAATGGTTTTGCAACAAAAGCATCCGTTCTACTCCATTGGACTCAAAATGATGTTTGGTAGTGTTTTGGAGTATTTTGCAAACCTTCGTCTTGTAAATAACTCGTGTTTCGGGTCTAATGCACTGTTACAGGGTACCGAAGTTGTAAAAATGGTTTTGCAACAAAACCATTTGTTCTACTCCATTAGACCCAAAATGATGTTTGGGTGTGTTTTGGAGCATTTCGCTAACCTTCGGCATATAAATAACTAGTGTTTCGGGCCTGAATACACAGTTACGGGGTACCGAAGTTGCAAAAATGGTTTTGCAACAAAAGCATCCGTTCTACTCCATTAGACTCAAAATGATGTTTAGGAGTGTTTTGGTGCATTTCGCTAACCTTCGGCATATAAATAACTTGTGTTTCGGGCCAGAATACACAGTTACGGGGTACCGAAGTTGCAAAAATGGTTTTGCAACAAAAGCATCCGTTCTACTCCATTAGACTCAAAATGATGTTTGGGAGTGTTTTGGAGCATTTCGCTAACTTTCAGCACGTAATAACTTGTGTTTCGGGCCTGAATGCACAGTTACGGTGTACCGAAGTCGCAAAAATGGTTTTGCAACAAAAGCATCCGTTCTACTCCATTAGACTCAAAATAATGTTTGGGAGTGTTTTGGAGGATTTCGCAAACCATGGGCATGTAAATAACTTGTGTTTCGGGCCTGAATGCACTGTTACGGGGTACCGAAGTTGCAAAAATAGTTTTGCAACAAAAGCATCCGTTCTACTCGATTAGACTCAAAATGATGTTTGTGAGTGTTTTGGAGGATTTCGCAAACCTTCGGCATGTAAATAACTTGTGTTTCGGGCCTAATGCACTGTTACGGGGTACCGAAGTTGCAAAAATGGTTTTGCAACAAAAGCATCCGTTCTACTCCATTAGACTCAAAATAATGTTTGGGAGTGTTTTCGAGGATTTCGCAAACCTTCGGCATGTAAATAACTTGTGTTTCGGTCCTAATGCACTGTTACGGGGTACCGAAGTTGCAAAAATGGTTTTTGCAACAAAAGCATCCGTTCTACTCCATTGGACTCAAAATGATGTTTGGTAGTGTTTTGGAGGATTTTGCAAACCTTCGTCATGTAAATAACTCGTGTTTCGGGTCTAATGCACTGTTACAGGGTACCGAAGTTGTAAAAATGGTTTCGCAACAAAACCATTTGTTCTACTCCATTAGACCCAAAATGATGTTTGGGAGTGTTTTGGAGCATTTCGCTAACCTTCGGCATATAAATAACTAGTGTTTCGGGCCTGAATACACAGTTACGGGGTACCGAAGTTGCAAAAATGGTTTTGCAACAAAAGCATCCGTTCTACTCCATTGGACTCAAAATGATGTTTGGTAGTGTTTTGGAGTATTTTGCAAACCTTCGTCTTGTAAATAACTCGTGTTTCGGGTCTAATGCACTGTTACAGGGTACCGAAGTTGTAAAAATGGTTTTGCAACAAAACCATTTGTTCTACTCCATTAGACCCAAAATGATGTTTGGGTGTGTTTTGGAGCATTTCGCTAACCTTCGGCATATAAATAACTAGTGTTTCGGGCCTGAATACACAGTTACGGGGTACCGAAGTTGCAAAAATGGTTTTGCAACAAAAGCATCCGTTCTACTCCATTAGACTCAAAATGATGTTTAGGAGTGTTTTGGTGCATTTCGCTAACCTTCGGCATATAAATAACTTGTGTTTCGGGCCAGAATACACAGTTACGGGGTACCGAAGTTGCAAAAATGGTTTTGCAACAAAAGCATCCGTTCTACTCCATTAGACTCAAAATGATGTTTGGGAGTGTTTTGGAGCATTTCGCTAACTTTCAGCACGTAATAACTTGTGTTTCGGGCCTGAATGCACAGTTACGGTGTACCGAAGTCGCAAAAATGGTTTTGCAACAAAAGCATCCGTTCTACTCCATTAGACTCAAAATAATGTTTGGGAGTGTTTTGGAGGATTTCGCAAACCATGGGCATGTAAATAACTTGTGTTTCGGGCCTGAATGCACTGTTACGGGGTACCGAAGTTGCAAAAATAGTTTTGCAACAAAAGCATCCGTTCTACTCGATTAGACTCAAAATGATGTTTGTGAGTGTTTTGGAGGATTTCGCAAACCTTCGGCATGTAAATAACTTGTGTTTCGGGCCTAATGCACTGTTACGGGGTACCGAAGTTGCAAAAATGGTTTTGCAACAAAAGCATCCGTTCTACTCCATTAGACTCAAAATAATGTTTGGGAGTGTTTTCGAGGATTTCGCAAACCTTCGGCATGTAAATAACTTGTGTTTCGGTCCTAATGCACTGTTACGGGGTACCGAAGTTGCAAAAATGGTTTTTGCAACAAAAGCATCCGTTCTACTCCATTGGACTCAAAATGATGTTTGGTAGTGTTTTGGAGGATTTTGCAAACCTTCGTCATGTAAATAACTCGTGTTTCGGGTCTAATGCACTGTTACAGGGTACCGAAGTTGTAAAAATGGTTTCGCAACAAAACCATTTGTTCTACTCCATTAGACCCAAAATGATGTTTGGGAGTGTTTTGGAGCATTTCGCTAACCTTCGGCATATAAATAACTAGTGTTTCGGGCCTGAATACACAGTTACGGGGTACCGAAGTTGCAAAAATGGTTTTGCAACAAAAGCATCCGTTCTACTCCATTGGACTCAAAATGATGTTTGGTAGTGTTTTGGAGTATTTTGCAAACCTTCGTCTTGTAAATAACTCGTGTTTCGGGTCTAATGCACTGTTACAGGGTACCGAAGTTGTAAAAATGGTTTTGCAACAAAACCATTTGTTCTACTCCATTAGACCCAAAATGATGTTTGGGTGTGTTTTGGAGCATTTCGCTAACCTTCGGCATATAAATAACTAGTGTTTCGGGCCTGAATACACAGTTACGGGGTACCGAAGTTGCAAAAATGGTTTTGCAACAAAAGCATCCGTTCTACTCCATTAGACTCAAAATGATGTTTAGGAGTGTTTTGGTGCATTTCGCTAACCTTCGGCATATAAATAACTTGTGTTTCGGGCCAGAATACACAGTTACGGGGTACCGAAGTTGCAAAAATGGTTTTGCAACAAAAGCATCCGTTCTACTCCATTAGACTCAAAATGATGTTTGGGAGTGTTTTGGAGCATTTCGCTAACTTTCAGCACGTAATAACTTGTGTTTCGGGCCTGAATGCACAGTTACGGTGTACCGAAGTCGCAAAAATGGTTTTGCAACAAAAGCATCCGTTCTACTCCATTAGACTCAAAATAATGTTTGGGAGTGTTTTGGAGGATTTCGCAAACCATGGGCATGTAAATAACTTGTGTTTCGGGCCTGAATGCACTGTTACGGGGTACCGAAGTTGCAAAAATAGTTTTGCAACAAAAGCATCCGTTCTACTCGATTAGACTCAAAATGATGTTTGTGAGTGTTTTGGAGGATTTCGCAAACCTTCGGCATGTAAATAACTTGTGTTTCGGGCCTAATGCACTGTTACGGGGTACCGAAGTTGCAAAAATGGTTTTGCAACAAAAGCATCCGTTCTACTCCATTAGACTCAAAATAATGTTTGGGAGTGTTTTCGAGGATTTCGCAAACCTTCGGCATGTAAATAACTTGTGTTTCGGTCCTAATGCACTGTTACGGGGTACCGAAGTTGCAAAAATGGTTTTTGCAACAAAAGCATCCGTTCTACTCCATTGGACTCAAAATGATGTTTGGTAGTGTTTTGGAGGATTTTGCAAACCTTCGTCATGTAAATAACTCGTGTTTCGGGTCTAATGCACTGTTACAGGGTACCGAAGTTGTAAAAATGGTTTCGCAACAAAACCATTTGTTCTACTCCATTAGACCCAAAATGATGTTTGGGAGTGTTTTGGAGCATTTCGCTAACCTTCGGCATATAAATAACTAGTGTTTCGGGCCTGAATACACAGTTACGGGGTACCGAAGTTGCAAAAATGGTTTTGCAACAAAAGCATCCGTTCTACTCCATTGGACTCAAAATGATGTTTGGTAGTGTTTTGGAGTATTTTGCAAACCTTCGTCTTGTAAATAACTCGTGTTTCGGGTCTAATGCACTGTTACAGGGTACCGAAGTTGTAAAAATGGTTTTGCAACAAAACCATTTGTTCTACTCCATTAGACCCAAAATGATGTTTGGGTGTGTTTTGGAGCATTTCGCTAACCTTCGGCATATAAATAACTAGTGTTTCGGGCCTGAATACACAGTTACGGGGTACCGAAGTTGCAAAAATGGTTTTGCAACAAAAGCATCCGTTCTACTCCATTAGACTCAAAATGATGTTTAGGAGTGTTTTGGTGCATTTCGCTAACCTTCGGCATATAAATAACTTGTGTTTCGGGCCAGAATACACAGTTACGGGGTACCGAAGTTGCAAAAATGGTTTTGCAACAAAAGCATCCGTTCTACTCCATTAGACTCAAAATGATGTTTGGGAGTGTTTTGGAGCATTTCGCTAACTTTCAGCACGTAATAACTTGTGTTTCGGGCCTGAATGCACAGTTACGGTGTACCGAAGTCGCAAAAATGGTTTTGCAACAAAAGCATCCGTTCTACTCCATTAGACTCAAAATAATGTTTGGGAGTGTTTTGGAGGATTTCGCAAACCATGGGCATGTAAATAACTTGTGTTTCGGGCCTGAATGCACTGTTACGGGGTACCGAAGTTGCAAAAATAGTTTTGCAACAAAAGCATCCGTTCTACTCGATTAGACTCAAAATGATGTTTGTGAGTGTTTTGGAGGATTTCGCAAACCTTCGGCATGTAAATAACTTGTGTTTCGGGCCTAATGCACTGTTACGGGGTACCGAAGTTGCAAAAATGGTTTTGCAACAAAAGCATCCGTTCTACTCCATTAGACTCAAAATAATGTTTGGGAGTGTTTTCGAGGATTTCGCAAACCTTCGGCATGTAAATAACTTGTGTTTCGGTCCTAATGCACTGTTACGGGGTACCGAAGTTGCAAAAATGGTTTTTGCAACAAAAGCATCCGTTCTACTCCATTGGACTCAAAATGATGTTTGGTAGTGTTTTGGAGGATTTTGCAAACCTTCGTCATGTAAATAACTCGTGTTTCGGGTCTAATGCACTGTTACAGGGTACCGAAGTTGTAAAAATGGTTTCGCAACAAAACCATTTGTTCTACTCCATTAGACCCAAAATGATGTTTGGGAGTGTTTTGGAGCATTTCGCTAACCTTCGGCATATAAATAACTAGTGTTTCGGGCCTGAATACACAGTTACGGGGTACCGAAGTTGCAAAAATGGTTTTGCAACAAAAGCATCCGTTCTACTCCATTAGACTCAAAATGATGTTTTGGAGTGTTTTGGTGCATTTCGCTAACCTTCGGCATATAAATAACTTGTGTTTCGGGCCAGAATACACAGTTACGGGGTACCGAAGTTGCAAAAATGGTTTTGCAACAAAAGCATCCGTTCTACTCCATTAGACTCAAAATGATGTTTGGGAGTGTTTTGGAGCATTTCGCTAACTTTCAGCACGTAATAACTTGTGTTTCGCGCCTGAATGCACAGTTACGGTGTACCGAAGTTGCAAAAATGGTTTTGCAACAAAAGCATCCGTTCTACTCCATTAGACTCAAAATGATGTTTGGGAGTGTTTTGGAGGATTTCGCAAACCATCAGCATGTAAATAACTTGTGTTTCGGGCCTGAATGCACTGTTACGGGGTACCGAAGTTGCTGAAATAGTTTTGCAACAAAAGCATCCGTTCTACTCGATTAGACTCAACATGATGTTTGTGAGTGTTTTGGAGGATTTCGCAAACCTTCGGCATGTAAATAACTTGTGTTTCGGTCCTAATGCACTGTTACGGGCTACCGAAGTTGCAAAAATTGTTTTGCAACAAAAGCATCCGTTCTACTCCATTAGACTCAAAATAATGTTTGGGAGTGTTTTGGAGGATTTCGCAAACCTTCGGCATGTTAATTACTTGTGTTTCGGGCCTAATGCACTGTTACGGGGTACCGAAGTTGCAAAAATGGTTTTGCAACAAAAGCATCCGTTCTACTCCATTGGACTCAAAATGATGTTTGGTAGTGTTTTGGAGGATTTTGCAAACCTTCGTCATGTAAACAACTCGTGTTTCGGGTCTAATGCACTGTTACAGGGTACCGAAGTTGTGAAAATGGTTTTGCAACAAAACCATTTGTTCTACTCCATTAGACCCAAAATGATGTTTGGGAGTGTTTTGGAGCATTTCGCTAACCTTCGGCATATAAATAACTAGTGTTTCGGGCCTGAATACACAGTTACGGGGTACCGAAGTTGCAAAAATGGTTTTGCAACAAAAGCATCCGTTCTACTCCATTAGACTCAAAATGATGTTTGGGAGTGTTTTGGAGCATTTCGCTAACCTTCGGCATATAAATAACTTGTGTTTCGGGCCAGAATACACAGTTACGGGGTACCGAAGTTGCAAAAATGGTTTTGCAACAAAAGCATCCGTTCTACTCCAGTAGACTCAAAATGATGTTTGGGAGTGTTTTGGAGCATTTCGCTAACTTTCAGCACGTAATAACTTGTGTTTCGGGCCTGAATGCACAGTTACGGTGTACCGAAGTTGCAAAAATGGTTTTGCAACAAAAGCATCCGTTCTACTCCGTTAGACTCAAAATGATGTTTGGGAGTGTTTTGGAGGATTTCGCAAACCATCAGCATGTAAATAACTTGTGTTTCGGGCCTGAATGCACTGTTACGGGGTACCGAAGTTGCTAAAATAGTTTTGCAACAAAAGCATCTGTTCTACTCGATTAGACTCAAAATGATGTTTGTGAGTGTTTTGGAGGATTTCGCAAACCTTCGGCATGTAAATAACTTGTGTTTCGGTCCTAATGCACTGTTACGGGGTACCGAAGTTGCAAAAATGGTTTTTGCAACAAAAGCATCCGTTCTACTCCATTGGACTCAAAATGATGTTTGGTAGTGTTTTGGAGGATTTTGCAAACCTTCGTCATGTAAATAACTCGTGTTTCGGGTCTAATGCACTGTTACAGGGTACCGAAGTTGTAAAAATGGTTTCGCAACAAAACCATTTGTTCTACTCCATTAGACCCAAAATGATGTTTGGGAGTGTTTTGGAGCATTTCGCTAACCTTCGGCATATAAATAACTAGTGTTTCGGGCCTGAATACACAGTTACGGGGTACCGAAGTTGCAAAAATGGTTTTGCAACAAAAGCATCCGTTCTACTCCATTAGACTCAAAATGATGTTTAGGAGTGTTTTGGTGCATTTCGCTAACCTTCGGCATATAAATAACTTGTGTTTCGGGCCAGAATACACAGTTACGGGGTACCGAAGTTGCAAAAATGGTTTTGCAACAAAAGCATCCGTTCTACTCCATTAGACTCAAAATGATGTTTGGGAGTGTTTTGGAGCATTTCGCTAACTTTCAGCACGTAATAACTTGTGTTTCGCGCCTGAATGCACAGTTACGGTGTACCGAAGTTGCAAAAATGGTTTTGCAACAAAAGCATCCGTTCTACTCCATTAGACTCAAAATGATGTTTGGGAGTGTTTTGGAGGATTTCGCAAACCTTCGGCATGTAAATAACTTGTGTTTCGGTCCTAATGCACTGTTACGGGGTACCGAAGTTGCTGAAATAGTTTTGCAACAAAAGCATCCGTTCTACTCGATTAGACTCAACATGATGTTTGTGAGTGTTTTGGAGGATTTCGCAAACCTTCGGCATGTAAATAACTTGTGTTTCGGTCCTAATGCACTGTTACGGGCTACCGAAGTTGCAAAAATTGTTTTGCAACAAAAGCATCCGTTCTACTCCATTAGACTCAAAATAATGTTTGGGAGTGTTTTGGAGGATTTCGCAAACCTTCGGCATGTTAATTACTTGTGTTTCGGGCCTAATGCACTGTTACGGGGTACCGAAGTTGCAAAAATGGTTTTGCAACAAAAGCATCCGTTCTACTCCATTGGACTCAAAATGATGTTTGGTAGTGTTTTGGAGGATTTTGCAAACCTTCGTCATGTAAACAACTCGTGTTTCGGGTCTAATGCACTGTTACAGGGTACCGAAGTTGTGAAAATGGTTTTGCAACAAAACCATTTGTTCTACTCCATTAGACCCAAAATGATGTTTGGGAGTGTTTTGGAGCATTTCGCTAACCTTCGGCATATAAATAACTAGTGTTTCGGGCCTGAATACACAGTTACGGGGTACCGAAGTTGCAAAAATGGTTTTGCAACAAAAGCATCCGTTCTACTCCATTAGACTCAAAATGATGTTTGGGAGTGTTTTGGAGCATTTCGCTAACCTTCGGCATATAAATAACTTGTGTTTCGGGCCAGAATACACAGTTACGGGGTACCGAAGTTGCAAAAATGGTTTTGCAACAAAAGCATCCGTTCTACTCCAGTAGACTCAAAATGATGTTTGGGAGTGTTTTGGAGCATTTCGCTAACTTTCAGCACGTAATAACTTGTGTTTCGGGCCTGAATGCACAGTTACGGTGTACCGAAGTTGCAAAAATGGTTTTGCAACAAAAGCATCCGTTCTACTCCGTTAGACTCAAAATGATGTTTGGGAGTGTTTTGGAGGATTTCGCAAACCATCAGCATGTAAATAACTTGTGTTTCGGGCCTGAATGCACTGTTACGGGGTACCGAAGTTGCTAAAATAGTTTTGCAACAAAAGCATCTGTTCTACTCGATTAGACTCAAAATGATGTTTGTGAGTGTTTTGGAGGATTTCGCAAACCTTCGGCATGTAAATAACTTGTGTTTCGGTCCTAATGCACTGTTACGGGGTACCGAAGTTGCAAAAATGGTTTTTGCAACAAAAGCATCCGTTCTACTCCATTGGACTCAAAATGATGTTTGGTAGTGTTTTGGAGGATTTTGCAAACCTTCGTCATGTAAATAACTCGTGTTTCGGGTCTAATGCACTGTTACAGGGTACCGAAGTTGTAAAAATGGTTTCGCAACAAAACCATTTGTTCTACTCCATTAGACCCAAAATGATGTTTGGGAGTGTTTTGGAGCATTTCGCTAACCTTCGGCATATAAATAACTAGTGTTTCGGGCCTGAATACACAGTTACGGGGTACCGAAGTTGCAAAAATGGTTTTGCAACAAAAGCATCCGTTCTACTCCATTAGACTCAAAATGATGTTTAGGAGTGTTTTGGTGCATTTCGCTAACCTTCGGCATATAAATAACTTGTGTTTCGGGCCAGAATACACAGTTACGGGGTACCGAAGTTGCAAAAATGGTTTTGCAACAAAAGCATCCGTTCTACTCCATTAGACTCAAAATGATGTTTGGGAGTGTTTTGGAGCATTTCGCTAACTTTCAGCACGTAATAACTTGTGTTTCGCGCCTGAATGCACAGTTACGGTGTACCGAAGTTGCAAAAATGGTTTTGCAACAAAAGCATCCGTTCTACTCCATTAGACTCAAAATGATGTTTGGGAGTGTTTTGGAGGATTTCGCAAACCTTCGGCATGTAAATAACTTGTGTTTCGGTCCTAATGCACTGTTACGGGGTACCGAAGTTGCTGAAATAGTTTTGCAACAAAAGCATCCGTTCTACTCGATTAGACTCAACATGATGTTTGTGAGTGTTTTGGAGGATTTCGCAAACCTTCGGCATGTAAATAACTTGTGTTTCGGTCCTAATGCACTGTTACGGGCTACCGAAGTTGCAAAAATTGTTTTGCAACAAAAGCATCCGTTCTACTCCATTAGACTCAAAATAATGTTTGGGAGTGTTTTGGAGGATTTCGCAAACCTTCGGCATGTTAATTACTTGTGTTTCGGGCCTAATGCACTGTTACGGGGTACCGAAGTTGCAAAAATGGTTTTTGCAACAAAAGCATCCGTTCTACTCCATTGGACTCAAAATGATGTTTGGTAGTGTTTTGGAGGATTTTGCAAACCTTCGTCATGTAAATAACTCGTGTTTCGGGTCTAATGCACTGTTACAGGGTACCGAAGTTGTAAAAATGGTTTCGCAACAAAACCATTTGTTCTACTCCATTAGACCCAAAATGATGTTTGGGAGTGTTTTGGAGCATTTCGCTAACCTTCGGCATATAAATAACTAGTGTTTCGGGCCTGAATACACAGTTACGGGGTACCGAAGTTGCAAAAATGGTTTTGCAACAAAAGCATCCGTTCTACTCCATTAGACTCAAAATGATGTTTAGGAGTGTTTTGGTGCATTTCGCTAACCTTCGGCATATAAATAACTTGTGTTTCGGGCCAGAATACACAGTTACGGGGTACCGAAGTTGCAAAAATGGTTTTGCAACAAAAGCATCCGTTCTACTCCATTAGACTCAAAATGATGTTTGGGAGTGTTTTGGAGCATTTCGCTAACTTTCAGCACGTAATAACTTGTGTTTCGCGCCTGAATGCACAGTTACGGTGTACCGAAGTTGCAAAAATGGTTTTGCAACAAAAGCATCCGTTCTACTCCATTAGACTCAAAATGATGTTTGGGAGTGTTTTGGAGGATTTCGCAAACCTTCGGCATGTAAATAACTTGTGTTTCGGTCCTAATGCACTGTTACGGGGTACCGAAGTTGCTGAAATAGTTTTGCAACAAAAGCATCCGTTCTACTCGATTAGACTCAACATGATGTTTGTGAGTGTTTTGGAGGATTTCGCAAACCTTCGGCATGTAAATAACTTGTGTTTCGGTCCTAATGCACTGTTACGGGCTACCGAAGTTGCAAAAATTGTTTTGCAACAAAAGCATCCGTTCTACTCCATTAGACTCAAAATAATGTTTGGGAGTGTTTTGGAGGATTTCGCAAACCTTCGGCATGTTAATTACTTGTGTTTCGGGCCTAATGCACTGTTACGGGGTACCGAAGTTGCAAAAATGGTTTTTGCAACAAAAGCATCCGTTCTACTCCATTGGACTCAAAATGATGTTTGGTAGTGTTTTGGAGGATTTTGCAAACCTTCGTCATGTAAATAACTCGTGTTTCGGATCTAATGCACTGTTACAGGGTACCGAAGTTGTAAAAATGGTTTCGCAACAAAACCATTTGTTCTACTCCATTAGACCCAAAATGATGTTTGGGAGTGTTTTGGAGCATTTCGCTAACCTTCGGCATATAAATAACTAGTGTTTCGGGCCTGAATACACAGTTACGGGGTACCGAAGTTGCAAAAATGGTTTTGCAACAAAAGCATCCGTTCTACTCCATTAGACTCAAAATGATGTTTAGGAGTGTTTTGGTGCATTTCGCTAACCTTCGGCATATAAATAACTTGTGTTTCGGGCCAGAATACACAGTTACGGGGTACCGAAGTTGCAAAAATGGTTTTGCAACAAAAGCATCCGTTCTACTCCATTAGACTCAAAATGATGTTTGGGAGTGTTTTGGAGCATTTCGCTAACTTTCAGCACGTAATAACTTGTGTTTCGCGCCTGAATGCACAGTTACGGTGTACCGAAGTTGCAAAAATGGTTTTGCAACAAAAGCATCCGTTCTACTCCATTAGACTCAAAATGATGTTTGGGAGTGTTTTGGAGGATTTCGCAAACCTTCGGCATGTAAATAACTTGTGTTTCGGTCCTAATGCACTGTTACGGGGTACCGAAGTTGCTGAAATAGTTTTGCAACAAAAGCATCCGTTCTACTCGATTAGACTCAACATGATGTTTGTGAGTGTTTTGGAGGATTTCGCAAACCTTCGGCATGTAAATAACTTGTGTTTCGGTCCTAATGCACTGTTACGGGCTACCGAAGTTGCAAAAATTGTTTTGCAACAAAAGCATCCGTTCTACTCCATTAGACTCAAAATAATGTTTGGGAGTGTTTTGGAGGATTTCGCAAACCTTCGGCATGTTAATTACTTGTGTTTCGGGCCTAATGCACTGTTACGGGGTACCGAAGTTGCAAAAATGGTTTTGCAACAAAAGCATCCGTTCTACTCCATTGGACTCAAAATGATGTTTGGTAGTGTTTTGGAGGATTTTGCAAACCTTCGTCATGTAAACAACTCGTGTTTCGGGTCTAATGCACTGTTACAGGGTACCGAAGTTGTGAAAATGGTTTTGCAACAAAACCATTTGTTCTACTCCATTAGACCCAAAATGATGTTTGGGAGTGTTTTGGAGCATTTCGCTAACCTTCGGCATATAAATAACTAGTGTTTCGGGCCTGAATACACAGTTACGGGGTACCGAAGTTGCAAAAATGGTTTTGCAACAAAAGCATCCGTTCTACTCCATTAGACTCAAAATGATGTTTGGGAGTGTTTTGGAGCATTTCGCTAACCTTCGGCATATAAATAACTTGTGTTTCGGGCCAGAATACACAGTTACGGGGTACCGAAGTTGCAAAAATGGTTTTGCAACAAAAGCATCCGTTCTACTCCAGTAGACTCAAAATGATGTTTGGGAGTGTTTTGGAGCATTTCGCTAACTTTCAGCACGTAATAACTTGTGTTTCGGGCCTGAATGCACAGTTACGGTGTACCGAAGTTGCAAAAATGGTTTTGCAACAAAAGCATCCGTTCTACTCCGTTAGACTCAAAATGATGTTTGGGAGTGTTTTGGAGGATTTCGCAAACCATCAGCATGTAAATAACTTGTGTTTCGGGCCTGAATGCACTGTTACGGGGTACCGAAGTTGCTAAAATAGTTTTGCAACAAAAGCATCTGTTCTACTCGATTAGACTCAAAATGATGTTTGTGAGTGTTTTGGAGGATTTCGCAAACCTTCGGCATGTAAATAACTTGTGTTTCGGTCCTAATGCACTGTTACGGGCTACCGAAGTTGCAAAAATTGTTTTGCAACAAAAGCATCCGTTCTACTCCATTAGACTCAAAATAATGTTTGGGAGTGTTTTGGAGGATTTCGCAAACCTTCGGCATGTTAATAACTTGTGTTTCGGGCCTAATGCACTGTTACGGGGTACCAAAGTTGCAAAAATGGTTTTGCAACAAAAGCATCCGTTCTACTCCATTGGACTCAAAATGATGTTTGGTAGTGTTTTGGAGGATTTTGCAAACCTTCGTCATGTAAATAACTCGTGTTTCGGGTCTAATGCACTGTTACAGGGTACCGAAGTTGTAAAAATGGTTTTGCAACAAAACCATTTGTTCTACTCCATTAGACCCAAAATGATGTTTGGGAGTGTTTTGGAGCATTTCGCTAACCTTCGGCATATAATTAACTTGTGTTTCAGGCCTGAATACATAGTTACGGGGTACCGAAGTTGCAAAAATGGTTTTGCAACAAAAGCATCCGTTCTACTCCATTAGACTCAAAATGATGTTTAGGAGTGTTGTGGAGCATTTCGCTAACCTTCGGCATATAAATAACTTGTGTTTCGGGCCAGAATACACAGTTACGGGGTACCGAAGTTGCAAAAATGGTTTTGCAACAAAAGCATCCGTTGTACTCCATTAGACTCAAAATGATGTTTGGGAGTGTTTTGGAGCATTTCGCTAACTTTCAGCACGTAATAACTTGTGTTTCAGGCCTGAATGCACAGTTACGGTGTACCGAAGTTACAAAAATGGTTTTGCAACAACAGCATCCGTTTTACTCCATTAGACTCAAAATGATGTTTGGGAGTGTTTTGGAGTATTTCGCAAACCATCAGCATGTAAATAATTTGTGTTTCGGGCCTGAATACACAGTTACGGGGTACCGAAGTTGCAAAAATAGTTTTGCAACAAAAGCATCCGTTCTACTCCATTAGACTCAAAATGATGTTTAGGAGTGTTTTGGAGCATTTCGCTAACCTTCGGCATATAAATAACTTGTGTTTCGGGCCAGAATACACAGTTACGGGGTACCGAAGTTGCAAAAATGGTTTTGCAACAAAAGCATCCATTCTACTCCATTAGACTCAAAATGATGTTTCGGAGTGTTTTGGAGCATTTCGCTAACTTTCAGCACGTAATAACTTGTGTTTCGGGCCTGAATGCACAGTTACGGTGTACCGAAGTCGCAAAAATGGTTTTGCAACAAAAGCATCCGTTCTACTCCATTAGACTCAAAATGATGTTTGGGAGTGTTTTGGAGGATTTCGCAAACCATCGGCATGTAAATAACTTGTGTTTCGGGCCTGAATGCACTGTTACGGGGTACCGAAGTTGCAAAAATAGTTTTGCAACAAAAGCATCCGTTCTACTCGATTAGACTCAAAATGATGTTTGTGAGTGTTTTGGAGGATTTCGCAAACCTTCGGCATGTAAATAACTTGTGTTTCGGGCCTAATGCACTGTTACGGGGTACCGAAGTTGCAAAAATGGTTTTGCAACAAAAGCATCCGTTCTACTCCATTGGACTCTAAATGATGTTTGGTAGTGTTTTGGAGGATTTTGCAAACCTTCGTCATGTAAATAACTCGTGTTTCGGGTCTAATGCACTGTTATAGGGTACCGAAGTTGTAAAAATGGTTTTGCAACAAAACCATTTGTTCTACTCCATTAGACCCAAAATGATGTTTGGGAGTGTTTTGGAGCATTTCGCTAACCTTCGGCATATAAATAACTAGTGTTTCGAGCCTGAATACACAGTTACGGGTTACCGAAGTTGCAAAAATGGTTTTGCAACAAAAGCATCCGTTCTACTCCATTAGACTCAAAATGATGTTTAGGAGTGTTTTGGAGCATTTCGCTAACCTTCGGCATATAAATAACTTGTGTTTCGGGCCAGAATACACAGTTACGGGGTACCGAAGTTGCAAAAATGGTTTTGCAACAAAAGCATCCGTTCTACTCCATTAGACTCAAAATGATGTTTAGGAGTGTTTTGGAGCATTTCGCTAACCTTCGGCATATAAATAACTTGTGTTTCGGGCCTGAATGCACTGTTACGGGGTACCGAAGTTGCAAAAATAGTTTTGCAACAAAAGCATCGGTTCTACTCGATTAGACTCAAAATGATGTTTGTGAGTGTTTTGGAGGATTTCGCAAACCTTCGGCATGTAAATAACTTGTGTTTCAGGGCTGAATGCACTGTTACGGGGTACCGAAGTTGCAAAAATTGTTTTGCAACAAAAGCATCCGTTCTACTCCATTAGACTCAAAATGATGTTTCGGAGTGTTTTGGAGGATTTCGCAAACCTTCGGCATGTTAATAACTTGTGTTTCGGGCCTAATGCACTGTTACGGGGTACCGAAGTTGCAAAAATTGTTTTGCAACAAAAGCATCCGTTCTACTCCATTAGACTCAAAATGATGTTTGGGAGTGTTTTGGAGGATTTCAGAAACCTACGGCATGTAAATAACTTGTGTTTCGGGCCTGAATGCACAGTTACGGGGTACCGAAGTTGCAAAAATGGTATTGCAACAAAAGCATATGTTCTACTCCATTAGACTGAAAATGATGCTTGGGAGTGTTTTGGAGCATTTCGCTAACCTTCGGCATGTAAATAACTTGTGTTTCAGGGCTGAATGCACAGTTACGGGGTACCGAAGTTGCAAAAATGGTTTTGCAACAAAAGCAAATGTTCTACTCCATTAGACTCAAAATGATGTTTCGGAGTGTTTTGGAGGATTTCGCAAACCTTCGGCATGTAAATAACTTGTGTTTCGGGCCTAATGCACTATTACGGGGTACCGAAGTTGCAAAAATTGTTTTGCAACAAAAGCATCCGTTCTACTCCATTGGACTCAAAATGATGTTTGGTAGTGTTTTGGAGGATTTTGCAAACCTTCGGCATGTAAATAACTCGTGTTTCGGGTCTAATGCACTGTTACGGGGTACCGACGTTGTAAAAATTGTTTTGCAACAAAACCATTTGTTCTACTCCATTAGACCCAAAATGATGTTTGGGAGTGTTTTGGAGCATTTGGCTAACCTTCGGCATATAAATAACTTGTGTTTCGGGCCTGAATACACAGTTACGGGGTACCGAAGTTGCAAAAATGGTTTTGCAACAAAAGCATCTGTTCTACTCCATTAGAATCAAAATGATGTTTGGGAGTGTTTTGGAGCATTTCGCTAACTTTCGGCATGTAATAACTTGTGTTTCGGGCCTGAATGCACAGTTACGGTGTACCGAAGTTGCAAAAATGGTTTTGCAACAAAAGCATCCGTTCTACTCCATTAGACTCAAAATGATGTTTGGGAGTGTTTTGGAGGATTTCGCAAACCATCAGCATGTAAATAACTTGTGTTTCGGGCCTCAATGCACTGTTACGGGGTACCGAAGTTGCAAAAATAGTTTTGCAACAAAAGCATCCGTTCTACTCGATTAGACTCAAAATGATGTTTGTGAGTGTTTTGGAGGATTTCGCAAACCTTCGGCATGTAAACAACTTGTGTTTCGGGCCTAATGCACTGTTACGGGGTACCGAAGTTGCAAAAATGGTTTTGCAACAAAAGCATCCGTTCTAGTCCATTAGACTCAAAATAATGTTTGGGAGTGTTTTGGAGGATTTCGCAAACCTTCGGCATGTAAATAACTTGTGTTTCGGGCCTAATGCACTGTTACGGGGTACCGAAGTTGCTAAAATGGTTTTGCAACAAAAGCATCCGTTCTACTCCATTGGACTCAAAATGATGTTTGGTAGTATTTTGGAGGATTTTGCAAACCTTCGTCATGTACATAACTCGTGTTTCGGGTCTAATGCACTGTTACAGGGTACCGAAGTTGTAAAAATGGTTTTGCAACAAAACCATTTGTTCTACTCCATTAGACCCAAAATGATGTTTGGGAGTGTTTTGGAGCATTTCGCTAACCTTCGGCATATAAATAACTTGTGTTTCGGGCCTGAATACACAGTTACGGGGTACCGAAGTTGCAAAAATGGTTTTGCAACAAAAGCATCCGTTCTACTCCATTAGACTCAAAATGATGTTTAGGAGTGTTTTGGAGCATTTCGCTAACCTTCGGCATATAAATAACTTGTGTTTCGGGCCTGAATACACAGTTACGGGGTACCGAAGTTGCAAAAATGGTTTTGCAACAAAAGCATCCGTTCTACTCCATTAGACTCAAAATGATGTTTGGGAGTGTTTTGGAGCATTTCGCTAACTTTCGGCACGTAATAACTTGTGTTTCGGGCCTGAATGCACAGTTACGGGGTACCGAAGTTGCAAAAATGGTTTTGCAACAAAAGCATCCGTTCTACTCCATTAGACTCAAAATGATGTTTGGGAGTGTTTTGGAGGATTTCGCAAACCATCAGCATGTAAATAACTTGTGTTTCGGGCCTGAATGCACTGTTACGGGGTACCGAAGTTGCAAAAATGGTTTTGCAACAAAAGCATCCGTTCTACTCCATTAGACTCAAAATGATGTTTGGGAGTGTTTTGTTGGATTTCGCAAACCATCAGCATGTAAATAACTTGTGTTTCGGGCCTGAATGCACTGTTACGGGGTACCGAAGTTGCAAAAATAGTTTTGCAACAAAAGCATCCGTTCTACTCGATTAGACTCAAAATGATGTTTGTGAGTGTTTTGGAGGATTTCGCAAACCTTCGGCATGTAAATAACTTGTGTTTCGGGCCTAATGCACTATTACGGGGTACCGAAGTTGCAAAAATGGTTTTGCAACAAAAGCATCCGTTCTACTCCATTAGACTCAAAATAATGTTTGGGAGTGTTTTGGAGGATTTCGCAAACCTTCGGCATGTAAATAACTTGTGTTTCGGGCCTAATGCACTGTTACGGGGTACCGAAGTTGCAAAAATGGTTTTGCAACAAAAGCATCCGTTCTACTCCATTGGACTCAAAATGATGTTTGGTAGTGTTTTGGAGGATTTTGCAAACCTTCGTCATGTAAATAACTCGTGTTTCGGGTCTAATGCACTATTACAGGGTACCGAAGTTGTAAAAATGGTTTTGCAACAAAACCATTTGTTCTACTCCATTAGACCCAAAATGATGTTTGGGAGTATTTTGGAGCATTTCGCTAACCTTCGGCATATAAATAACTTGTGTTTCGGGCCTGAATACACAGTTACGCGGTACCGAAGTTGCAAAAATGGTTTTGCAACAAAAGCATCCGTTCTACTCCATTAGACTCAAAATGATGTTTAGGAGTGTTTTGGAGCATTTCGCTAACCTTCGGCATATAAATAACTTGTGTTTCGGGCCTGAATACACAGTTACGCGGTACCGAAGTTGCAAAAATGGTTTTGCAACAAAAGCATCCATTCTACTCCATTAGACTCAAAATGATGTTTGGGAGTGTTTTGGAGCATTTCGCTAACTTTCGGCACGTAATAACTTGTGTTTCGGGCCTGAATGCACAGTTACGGTGTACCGAAGTTGCAAAAATGGTTTTGCAACAAAAGCATCCGTTCTACTCCATTAGACTCAAAATGATGTTTGGGAGTGTTTTGGAGGATTTCGCAAACCATCAGCATGTAAATAACTTGTGTTTCGGGCCTGAATGCACTGTTACGGGGTACCGATGTTGCAAAAATAGTTTTGCAACAAAAGCATCCGTTCTACTCGATTAGACTCAAAATGATGTTTGTGAGTGTTTTGGAGGATTTCGCAAACCTTCGGCATGTAAATAACTTGTGTTTCGGGCCTAATGCACTGTTACGGGGTACCGAAGTTGCAAAAATGGTTTTGCAACAAAAGCATCCGTTCTACTCCATTGGACTCAAAATGATGTTTGGTAGTGTTTTGGAGGATTTTGCAAACCTTCGTCATGTAAATAACTCGTGTTTCGGGTCTAATGCACTGTTACAGGGTACCGAAGTTGTAAAAATGGTTTTGCAACAAAACCATTTGTTCTACTCCATTAGACCCAAAATGATGTTTGGGAGTGTTTTGGAGCATTTCGCTAACCTTCGGCATATAAATAACTTGTGTTTCGGGCCTGAATACACAGTTACGGGGTACCGAAGTTGCAAAAATGGTTTTGAAACAAAAGCATCCGTTCTACTCCATTAGACTCAAAATGACGTTTGGGAGTGTTTTGGAGCATTTCGCTAACCTTCAGCATATAAATAACTTGTGTTTCGGGCCTGAATACACAGTTACGGGGTACCGAAGTTGCAAAAATGGTTTTGCAACAAAAGCATCCGTTCTACTCCATTAGACTCAAAATGATGTTTGGGAGTGTTTTGGAGCATTTCGCAAACCTTCGGCATGTAAATAACTTGTGTTTCAGGGCTGAATGCACAGTTACAGGGTACCGAAGTTGCAAAAATGGTTTTAAAACAAAAGCATATGTTCTACTCCATTAGACTCAAAATGATGTTTCGGAATGTTTTGGAGGATTTCGCAAACCTTCGGCATGTAAATAACTTGTGTTTCGTGCCTAATGCACTGTTACGGGGTACCGAAGTTGCAAAAATGATTTTGCAACAAAAGCATCCGTTCTACTCCATTAGACTCAAAATGATGTTTGGGAGTGTTTTGGAGGATTACGGAAACCTACGGCATGTAAATAACTTTTGTTTCGGGCCTGAATGCACAGTTACGGGGTACCGAAGTTGCAAAAATGGTTTTGCAACAAAAGCATATGTTCTACTCCATTAGGCAGAAAATGATGCTTGGGAGTGTTTTGGAGCATTTCGCAAACCTTCGGCATGTAAATAACTTGTGTCTCGGGCCTAATGCACTGTTACGGGGTACCGAAGTTGCAAAAATGGTTTTGCAACAAAAGCATCCGTTCTACTCCATTGGACTCAAAATGATGTTTGGTAGTGTTTGGAGGATTTTGCAAACCTTCGGCATGTAAATAACTCGTGTTTCGGGTCTAATGCACTGTTACGGGGTACCGACGTTGTAAAAATGGTTTTGCAACAAAACCATTTGTTCTACTCCATTAGACCCACAATGATGTTTGGGAGTGTTTTGGAGCATTTCGCTAACCTTCGGCATATAAATAACTTGTGTTTCGGGCCTGAATACACAGTTACGGGGTACCGAAGTTGCAAAAATGGTTTTGCAACAAAAGCATCCGTTCTACTCCATTAGACTCAAAATGATGTTTGGGAGTGTTTTGGAGCATTTCGCTAACCTTCGGCATGTAAATAACTTGTGTTTCAGGCCTGAATGCACTGTTACGGGGTACCGAAGTTGCAAAAATGGTTTTGCAACAAAAGCATATGTTCTACTCCATTAGACTCAAAATGATGTTTGGGAGTGTTTTGGAGCATTTCGCTAACTTTCGGCACGTAACAACCTGTGTTTCGGGCCTGAATGTACAGTTACGGTGTACCGAAGTTGCAAAAATGGTTTTGCAACAAAAGCATCCGTTCTACTCCATTAGACTCAAAATGATGTTTGGGAGTGTTTTGGAGGATTTCACAAACCATCGGCATGTAAATAACTTGTGTTTCGGGCCTGAATGCACTGTTATGGGGTACCGAAGTTGCAAAAATGGTTTTGCAACAAAAGCATCCGTTCTACTCGATTAGACTCAAATTGATGTTTGTGAGTGTTTTGGAGGATTTCGCAAACCTTCGGCATGTAAATAACTTGTGTTTCGGGCCTAATGCACTGTTACGGGTACCGAAGTTGCAAAAATGGTTTTGCAACAAAAGCATCCGTTCTACTCCATTAGACTCAAAATAATGTTTGGGAGTGTTTTGGAGGATTTCGGAAACCTTCGGCATGTAAATAACTTGTGTTTCGGGCCTGAATGCACAGTTACTGGGTACCGAAGTTGCAAAAATAGTTTTGCAACAAAAGCATCCGTTCTACTCCATTAGACTCAAAATAATGTTTGGGAGTGTTTTGGAGGATTTCGCAAACCTTCGGCATGTAAATAACTTGTGTTTCAGGCCTAATGCACTGTTACGGGGTACCGAAGTTGCAAAAATGGTTTTGCAACAAAAGCATCCGTTCTACTCCATTGGACTCAAAATGATGTTTGGTAGTGTTTTGGAGGATTTTGCAAACCTTCGTCATGTAAATAACTCGTGTTTCGGGTCTAATGCACTGTTACAGGGTACCGAAGTTGTAAAAATAGTTTGGCAACAAAACCATTTGTTCTACTCCATTAGACCCAAAATGATGTTTGGGAGTGTTTTGGAGCATTTCGCTAACCTTCGGCATATAAATAACTTGTGTTTCGGGCCTGAATACACAGTTACGGGATACCGAAGTTGCAAAAATGGTTTTGCAACAAAAGCATCCGTTCTACTCCATTAGACTCAAAATGATGTTTGGGAGTGTTTTGGAGCATTTCGCTAACCTTCGGCATATAAATAACTTGTGTTTCGGGCCTGAATACACAGTTACGGGGTACCGAAGTTGCAAAAATGGTTTTGCAACAAAAGCATCCGTTCTACTCCATTAGACTCAAAATGATGTTTGGGAGTGTTTTGGAGCATTTCGCTAACTTTCGGCACGTAACAACCTGTGTTTCGGGCCTGAATGTACAGTTACGGTGTACCGAAGTTGCAAAAATGGTTTTGCAACAAAAGCAACCGTTCTACTCCATTAGACTCAAAATGATGTTTGGGAGTGTTTTGGAGGATTTCACAAACCATCGGCATGTAAATAACTTGTGTTTCGGGCCTGAATGCACTGTTACGGGGTACCGAAGTTGCAAAAATGGTTTTGCAACAAAAGCATCCGTTCTACTCGATTAGACTCAAATTGATGTTTGTGAGCGTTTTGGAGGATTTCGCAAACCTTCGGCATGTAAATAACTTGTGTTTCGGGCCTAATGCACTGTTACGGGTACCGAAGTTGCAAAAATGGTTTTGCTACAAAAGCATCCGTTCTACTCCATTAGACTCAAAATAATGTTTGGGAGTGTTTTGGAGGATTTCGGAAACCTTCGGCATGTAAATAACTTGTGTTTCGGGCCTGAATGCACAGTTACTGGGTACCGAAGTTGCAAAAATAGTTTTGCAACAAAAGCATCCATTCTACTCCATTAGACTCAAAATAATGTTTGGGAGTGTTTTGGAGGATTTCGCAAACCTTCGGCATGTAAATAACTTGTGTTTCAGGCCTAATGCACTGTTACGGGGTACCGAAGTTGCAAAAATGGTTTTCCAACAAAAGCATCCGTTCTACTCCATTGGACTCAAAATGATGTTTGGTAGTGTTTTGGAGGATTTTGCAAACCTTCGTCATGTAAATAACTCGTGTTTCGGGTCTAACGCACTGTTACAGGGTACCGAAGTTGTAAAAATAGTTTTGCAACAAAACCATTTGTTCTACTCCATTAGACCCAAAATGATGTTTGGGAGTGTTTTGGAGCATTTCGCTAACCTTCGGCATATAAATAACTTGTGTTTCGGGCCTGAATACACAGTTACGGGATACCGAAGTTGCAAAAATGGTTTTGCAACAAAAGCATCCGTTCTACTCCATTAGACTCAAAATGATGTTTGGGAGTGTTTTGGAGCATTTCGCTAACCTTCGGCATATAAATAACTTGTGTTTCGGGCCTGAATACACAGTTACGTGGTACCGAAGTTGCAAAAATGGTTTTGCAACAAAAGCATCCGTTCTACTCCATTAGACTCAAAATGATGTTTGGGAGTGTTTTGGAGCATTTCGCAAACCTTCGGCATGTAAATAACTTGTGTTTCAGGGCTGAATGCACAGTTACGGGGTACCGAAGTTGCAAAAATGGTTTTGCAACAAAAGCATATGTTCTACTCCATTAGACTCAAAATGATGTTTCGGAGTGTTATGGAGGATTTCGCAAACCTTCGGCATGTAAATAACTTGTGTTTCGGGCCTAATGCACTGTTACGGGGTACCGAAGTTGCAAAAATTGTTTTGCAACAAAAGCATCCGTTCTACTCCATTAGACTCAAAATAATGTTTGGGAGTGTTTTGGAGGATTTCGCAAACCTTCGGCATGTAAATAACTTGTGTTTCAGGCCTAATGCACTGTTACGGGGTACCGAAGTTGCAAAAATGGTTTTGCAACAAAAGCATCCGTTCTACTCCATTGGACTCAAAATGATGTTTGGTAGTGTTTTGGAGGATTTTGCAAACCTTCGTCATGTAAATAACTCGTGTTTCGGGTCTAATGCACTGTTACAGGGTACCGAAGTTGTAAAAATGGTTTTGCAACAAAACCATTTGTTCTACTCCATTAGACCCAAAATGATGTTTGGGAGTGTTTTGGAGCATTTCGCTAACCTTCGGCATATAAATAACTTGTGTTTCGGGCCTGAATACACAGTTACGGGGTACCGAAGTTGCAAAAATGGTTTTGCAACAAAAGCATCCGTTCTACTCCATTAGACTCAAAATGATGTTTGGGAGTGTTTTGGAGCATTTCGCTAACCTTCGGCATATAAATAACTTGTGTTTCGGGCCTGAATACACAGTTACGGGGTACCGAAGTTGAAAAAATGGTTTTGCAACAAAAGCATCCGTTCTACTCCATTGGACTCAAAATGATGTTTGGTAGTGTTTTGGAGGATTTTGCAAACCTTCGTCATGTAAATAACTCGTGTTTCGGGTCTAATGCACTGTTACAGGGTACCGAAGTTGTAAAAATGGTTTTGCAACAAAACCATTTGTTCTACTCCATTAGACCCAAAATGATGTTTGGGAGTGTTTTGGAGCATTTCGCTAACCTTCGGCATATAAATAACTTGTGTTTCGGGCCTGAATACACAGTTACGGGGTACCGAAGTTGCAAAAATGGTTTTGCAACAAAAGCATCCGTTCTACTCCATTAGACTCAAAATGATGTTTGGGAGTGTTTTGGAGCATTTCGCTAACCTTCGGCATATAAATAACTTGTGTTTCGGGCCTGAATACACAGTTACGGGGTACCGAAGTTGCAAAAATGGTTTTGCAACAAAAGCATCCGTTCTACTCCATTAGACTCAAAATGATGTTTGGGAGTGTTTTGGAGCATTTCGCTAACCTTCGGCATATAAATAACTTGTGTTTCGGGCCTGAATACACAGTTACGGGGTACCGAAGTTGCAAAAATGGTTTTGCAACAAAAGCATCCGTTCTACTCCATTAGACTCAAAATGATGTTTGGGAGTGTTTTGGAGCATTTCGCAAACCTTCGGCATGTAAATAACTTGTGTTTCAGGGCTGAATGCACAGTTACGGGGTACCGAAGTTGCAAAAATGGTTTTGCAACAAAAGCATCCGTTCTACTCGATTAGACTCAAATTGATGTTTGTGAGTGTTTTGGAGGATTTCGCAAACCTTCGGCATGTAAATAACTTGTGTTTCGGGCCTAATGCACTGTTACGGGTACCGAAGTTGCAAAAATGGTTTTGCAACAAAAGCATCCGTTCTACTCCATTAGACTCAAAATAATGTTTGGGAGTGTTTTGGAGGATTTCGGAAACCTTCGGCATGTAAATAACTTGTGTTTCGGGCCTGAATGCACAGTTACTGGGTACCGAAGTTGCAAAAATAGTTTTGCAACAAAAGCATCCGTTCTACTCCATTAGACTCAAAATAATGTTTGGGAGTGTTTTGGAGGATTTCGCAAACCTTCGGCATGTAAATAACTTGTGTTTCAGGCCTAATGCACTGTTACGGGGTACCGAAGTTGCAAAAATGGTTTTGCAACAAAAGCATCCGTTCTACTCCATTAGACTCAAAATGATGTTTGGGAGTGTTTTGGAGCATTTCGCTAACCTTCGGCATATAAATAACTTGTGTTTCGGGCCTGAATACACAGTTACGGGGTACCGAAGTTGCAAAAATGGTTTTGCAACAAAAGCATCCGTTCTACTCCATTAGACTCAAAATGATGTTTGGGAGTGTTTTGGAGCATTTCGCAAACCTTCGGCATGTAAATAACTTGTGTTTCAGGGCTGAATGCACAGTTACGGGGTACCGAAGTTGCAAAAATGGTTTTGCAACAAAAGCATATGTTCTACTCCATTAGACTCAAAATGATGTTTCGGAGTGTTTTGGAGGATTTCGCAAACCTTCGGCATGTAAATAACTTGTGTTTCGGGCCTAATGCACTGTTACGGGGTACCGAAGTTGCAAAAATTGTTTTGCAACAAAAGCATCCGTTCTACTCCATTAGACTCAAAATAATGTTTGGGAGTGTTTTGGAGGATTTCGCAAACCTTCGGCATGTAAATAACTTGTGTTTCGGGCCTAATGCACTGTTACGGGTACCGAAGTTGCAAAAATGGTTTTGCTACAAAAGCATCCGTTCTACTCCATTAGACTCAAAATAATGTTTGGGAGTGTTTTGGAGGATTTCGGAAACCTTCGGCATGTAAATAACTTGTGTTTCGGGCCTGAATGCACAGTTACTGGGTACCGAAGTTGCAAAAATAGTTTTGCAACAAAAGCATCCATTCTACTCCATTAGACTCAAAATAATGTTTGGGAGTGTTTTGGAGGATTTCGCAAACCTTCGGCATGTAAATAACTTGTGTTTCAGGCCTAATGCACTGTTACGGGGTACCGAAGTTGCAAAAATGGTTTTGCAACAAAAGCATCCGTTCTACTCGATTAGACTCAAATTGATGTTTGTGAGTGTTTTGGAGGATTTCGCAAACCTTCGGCATGTAAATAACTTGTGTTTCGGGCCTAATGCACTGTTACGGGGTACCGAAGTTGCAAAAATGGTTTTGCAACAAAAGCATCCGTTCTACTCCATTGGACTCAAAATGATGTTTGGTAGTGTTTTGGAGGATTTTGCAAACCTTCGTCATGTAAATAACTCGTGTTTCGGGTCTAATGCACTGTTACAGGGTACCGAAGTTGTAAAAATGGTTTTGCAACAAAACCATTTGTTCTACTCCATTAGACCCAAAATGATGTTTGGGAGTGTTTTGGAGCATTTCGCTAACCTTCGGCATATAAATAACTTGTGTTTCGGGCCTGAATACACAGTTACGGGGTACCGAAGTTGCAAAAATGGTTTTGAAACAAAAGCATCCGTTCTACTCCATTAACTCAAAATGACGTTTGGGAGTGTTTTGGAGCATTTCGCTAACCTTCAGCATATAAATAACTTGTGTTTCGGGCCTGAATACACAGTTACGGGGTACCGAAGTTGCAAAAATGGTTTTGCAACAAAAGCATCCGTTCTACTCCATTAGACTCAAAATGATGTTTGGGAGTGTTTTGGAGCATTTCGCAAACCTTCGGCATGTAAATAACTTGTGTTTCAGGGCTGAATGCACAGTTACAGGGTACCGAAGTTGCAAAAATGGTTTTAAAACAAAAGCATATGTTCTACTCCATTAGACTCAAAATGATGTTTCGGAGTGTTTTGGAGGATTTCGCAAACCTTCGGCATGTAAATAACTTGTGTTTCGTGCCTAATGCACTGTTACGGGGTACCGAAGTTGCAAAAATGATTTTGCAACAAAAGCATCCGTTCTACTCCATTAGACTCAAAATGATGTTTGGGAGTGTTTTGGAGGATTTCGGAAACCTACGGCATGTAAATAACTTTTGTTTCGGGCCTGAATGCACAGTTACGGGGTACCGAAGTTGCAAAAATGGTTTTGCAACAAAAGCATATGTTCTACTCCATTAGGCAGAAAATGATGCTTGGGAGTGTTTTGGAGCATTTCGCAAACCTTCGGCATGTAAATAACTTGTGTCTCGGGCCTAATGCACTGTTACGGGGTACCGAAGTTGCAAAAATGGTTTTGCAACAAAAGCATCCGTTCTACTCCATTGGACTCAAAATGATGTTTGGTAGTGTTTGGAGGATTTTGCAAACCTTCGGCATGTAAATAACTCGTGTTTCGGGTCTAATGCACTGTTACGGGGTACCGACGTTGTAAAAATGGTTTTGCAACAAAACCATTTGTTCTACTCCATTAGACCCACAATGATGTTTGGGAGTGTTTTGGAGCATTTCGCTAACCTTCGGCATATAAATAACTTGTGTTTCGGGCCTGAATACACAGTTACGGGGTACCGAAGTTGCAAAAATGGTTTTGCAACAAAAGCATCCGTTCTACTCCATTAGACTCAAAATGATGTTTGGGAGTGTTTTGGAGCATTTCGCTAACCTTCGGCATGTAAATAACTTGTGTTTCAGGCCTGAATGCACTGTTACGGGGTACCGAAGTTGCAAAAATGGTTTTGCAACAAAAGCATATGTTCTACTCCATTAGACTCAAAATGATGTTTGGGAGTGTTTTGGAGCATTTCGCTAACTTTCGGCACGTAACAACCTGTGTTTCGGGCCTGAATGTACAGTTACGGTGTACCGAAGTTGCAAAAATGGTTTTGCAACAAAAGCATCCGTTCTACTCCATTAGACTCAAAATGATGTTTGGGAGTGTTTTGGAGGATTTCACAAACCATCGGCATGTAAATAACTTGTGTTTCGGGCCTGAATGCACTGTTATGGGGTACCGAAGTTGCAAAAATGGTTTTGCAACAAAAGCATCCGTTCTACTCGATTAGACTCAAATTGATGTTTGTGAGTGTTTTGGAGGATTTCGCAAACCTTCGGCATGTAAATAACTTGTGTTTCGGGCCTAATGCACTGTTACGGGTACCGAAGTTGCAAAAATGGTTTTGCAACAAAAGCATCCGTTCTACTCCATTAGACTCAAAATAATGTTTGGGAGTGTTTTGGAGGATTTCGGAAACCTTCGGCATGTAAATAACTTGTGTTTCGGGCCTGAATGCACAGTTACTAGGTACCGAAGTTGCAAAAATAGTTTTGCAACAAAAGCATCCGTTCTACTCCATTAGACTCAAAATAATGTTTGGGAGTGTTTTGGAGGATTTCGCAAACCTTCGGCATGTAAATAACTTGTGTTTCAGGCCTAATGCACTGTTACGGGGTACCGAAGTTGCAAAAATGGTTTTGCAACAAAAGCATCCGTTCTACTCCATTGGACTCAAAATGATGTTTGGTAGTGTTTTGGAGGATTTTGCAAACCTTCGTCATGTAAATAACTCGTGTTTCGGGTCTAATGCACTGTTACAGGGTACCGAAGTTGTAAAAATAGTTTGGCAACAAAACCATTTGTTCTACTCCATTAGACCCAAAATGATGTTTGGGAGTGTTTTGGAGCATTTCGCTAACCTTCGGCATATAAATAACTTGTGTTTCGGGCCTGAATACACAGTTACGGGATACCGAAGTTGCAAAAATGGTTTTGCAACAAAAGCATCCGTTCTACTCCATTAGACTCAAAATGATGTTTGGGAGTGTTTTGGAGCATTTCGCTAACCTTCGGCATATAAATAACTTGTGTTTCGGGCCTGAATACACAGTTACGGGGTACCGAAGTTGCAAAAATGGTTTTGCAACAAAAGCATCCGTTCTACTCCATTAGACTCAAAATGATGTTTGGGAGTGTTTTGGAGCATTTCGCTAACTTTCGGCACGTAACAACCTGTGTTTCGGGCCTGAATGTACAGTTACGGTGTACCGAAGTTGCAAAAATGGTTTTGCAACAAAAGCATCCGTTCTACTCCATTAGACTCAAAATGATGTTTGGGAGTGTTTTGGAGGATTTCACAAACCATCGGCATGTAAATAACTTGTGTTTCGGGCCTGAATGCACTGTTACGGGGTACCGAAGTTGCAAAAATGGTTTTGCAACAAAAGCATCCGTTCTACTCGATTAGACTCAAATTGATGTTTGTGAGTGTTTTGGAGGATTTCGCAAACCTTCGGCATGTAAATAACTTGTGTTTCGGGCCTAATGCACTGTTACGGGTACCGAAGTTGCAAAAATGGTTTTGCTACAAAAGCATCCGTTCTACTCCATTAGACTCAAAATAATGTTTGGGAGTGTTTTGGAGGATTTCGGAAACCTTCGGCATGTAAATAACTTGTGTTTCGGGCCTGAATGCACAGTTACTGGGTACCGAAGTTGCAAAAATAGTTTTGCAACAAAAGCATCCATTCTACTCCATTAGACTCAAAATAATGTTTGGGAGTGTTTTGGAGGATTTCGCAAACCTTCGGCATGTAAATAACTTGTGTTTCAGGCCTAATGCACTGTTACGGGGTACCGAAGTTGCAAAAATGGTTTTGCAACAAAAGCATCCGTTCTACTCCATTGGACTCAAAATGATGTTTGGTAGTGTTTTGGAGGATTTTGCAAACCTTCGTCATGTAAATAACTCGTGTTTCGGGTCTAACGCACTGTTACAGGGTACCGAAGTTGTAAAAATAGTTTTGCAACAAAACCATTTGTTCTACTCCATTAGACCCAAAATGATGTTTGGGAGTGTTTTGGAGCATTTCGCTAACCTTCGGCATATAAATAACTTGTGTTTCGGGCCTGAATACACAGTTACGGGATACCGAAGTTGCAAAAATGGTTTTGCAACAAAAGCATCCGTTCTACTCCATTAGACTCAAAATGATGTTTGGGAGTGTTTTGGAGCATTTCGCTAACCTTCGGCATATAAATAACTTGTGTTTCGGGCCTGAATACACAGTTACGTGGTACCGAAGTTGCAAAAATGGTTTTGCAACAAAAGCATCCGTTCTACTCCATTAGACTCAAAATGATGTTTGGGAGTGTTTTGGAGCATTTCGCAAACCTTCGGCATGTAAATAACTTGTGTTTCAGGGCTGAATGCACAGTTACGGGGTACCGAAGTTGCAAAAATGGTTTTGCAACAAAAGCATATGTTCTACTCCATTAGACTCAAAATGATGTTTCGGAGTGTTATGGAGGATTTCGCAAACCTTCGGCATGTAAATAACTTGTGTTTCGGGCCTAATGCACTGTTACGGGGTACCGAAGTTGCAAAAATTGTTTTGCAACAAAAGCATCCGTTCTACTCCATTAGACTCAAAATAATGTTTGGGAGTGTTTTGGAGGATTTCGCAAACCTTCGGCATGTAAATAACTTGTGTTTCAGGCCTAATGCACTGTTACGGGGTACCGAAGTTGCAAAAATGGTTTTGCAACAAAAGCATCCGTTCTACTCCATTGGACTCAAAATGATGTTTGGTAGTGTTTTGGAGGATTTTGCAAACCTTCGTCATGTAAATAACTCGTGTTTCGGGTCTAATGCACTGTTACAGGGTACCGAAGTTGTAAAAATGGTTTTGCAACAAAACCATTTGTTCTACTCCATTAGACCCAAAATGATGTTTGGGAGTGTTTTGGAGCATTTCGCTAACCTTCGGCATATAAATAACTTGTGTTTCGGGCCTGAATACACAGTTACGGGGTACCGAAGTTGCAAAAATGGTTTTGCAACAAAAGCATCCGTTCTACTCCATTAGACTCAAAATGATGTTTGGGAGTGTTTTGGAGCATTTCGCTAACCTTCGGCATATAAATAACTTGTGTTTCGGGCCTGACTACACAGTTACGGGGTACCGAAGTTGCAAAAATAGTTTTGCAACAAAAGCATCCGTTCTACTCCATTGGACTCAAAATGATGTTTGGTAGTGTTTTGGAGGATTTTGCAAACCTTCGTCATGTAAATAACTCGTGTTTCGGGTCTAATGCACTGTTACAGGGTACCGAAGTTGTAAAAATGGTTTTGCAACAAAACCATTTGTTCTACTCCATTAGACCCAAAATGATGTTTGGGAGTGTTTTGGAGCATTTCGCTAACCTTCGGCATATAAATAACTTGTGTTTCGGGCCTGAATACACAGTTACGGGGTACCGAAGTTGCAAAAATGGTTTTGCAACAAAAGCATCCGTTCTACTCCATTAGACTCAAAATGATGTTTGGGAGTGTTTTGGAGCATTTCGCTAACCTTCGGCATATAAATAACTTGTGTTTCGGGCCTGAATACACAGTTACGGGGTACCGAAGTTGCAAAAATGGTTTTGCAACAAAAGCATCCGTTCTACTCCATTAGACTCAAAATGATGTTTGGGAGTGTTTTGGAGCATTTCGCAAACCTTCGGCATGTAAATAACTTGTGTTTCAGGGCTGAATGCACAGTTACGGGGTACCGAAGTTGCAAAAATGGTTTTGCAACAAAAGCATCCGTTCTACTCGATTAGACTCAAATTGATGTTTGTGAGTGTTTTGGAGGATTTCGCAAACCTTCGGCATGTAAATAACTTGTGTTTCGGGCCTAATGCACTGTTACGGGTACCGAAGTTGCAAAAATGGTTTTGCAACAAAAGCATCCGTTCTACTCCATTAGACTCAAAATAATGTTTGGGAGTGTTTTGGAGGATTTCGGAAACCTTCGGCATGTAAATAACTTGTGTTTCGGGCCTGAATGCACAGTTACTGGGTACCGAAGATGCAAAAATAGTTTTGCAACAAAAGCATCCGTTCTACTCCATTAGACTCAAAATAATGTTTGGGAGTGTTTTGGAGGATTTCGCAAACCTTCGGCATGTAAATAACTTGTGTTTCAGGCCTAATGCACTGTTACGGGGTACCGAAGTTGCAAAAATGGTTTTGCAACAAAAGCATCCGTTCTACTCCATTAGACTCAAAATGATGTTTGGGAGTGTTTTGGAGCATTTCGCTAACCTTCGGCATATAAATAACTTGTGTTTCGGGCCTGAATACACAGTTACGGGGTACCGAAGTTGCAAAAATGGTTTTGCAACAAAAGCATCCGTTCTACTCCATTAGACTCAAAATGATGTTTGGGAGTGTTTTGGAGCATTTCGCAAACCTTCGGCATGTAAATAACTTGTGTTTCAGGGCTGAATGCACAGTTACGGGGTACCGAAGTTGCAAAAATGGTTTTGCAACAAAAGCATATGTTCTACTCCATTAGACTCAAAATGATGTTTCGGAGTGTTTTGGAGGATTTCGCAAACCTTCGGCATGTAAATAACTTGTGTTTCGGGCCTAATGCACTGTTACGGGGTACCGAAGTTGCAAAAATTGTTTTGCAACAAAAGCATCCGTTCTACTCCATTAGACTCAAAATAATGTTTGGGAGTGTTTTGGAGGATTTCGCAAACCTTCGGCATGTAAATAACTTGTGTTTCGGGCCTAATGCACTGTTACGGGTACCGAAGTTGCAAAAATGGTTTTGCTACAAAAGCATCCGTTCTACTCCATTAGACTCAAAATAATGTTTGGGAGTGTTTTGGAGGATTTCGGAAACCTTCGGCATGTAAATAACTTGTGTTTCGGGCCTGAATGCACAGTTACTGGGTACCGAAGTTGCAAAAATAGTTTTGCAACAAAAGCATCCATTCTACTCCATTAGACTCAAAATAATGTTTGGGAGTGTTTTGGAGGATTTCGCAAACCTTCGGCATGTAAATAACTTGTGTTTCAGGCCTAATGCACTGTTACGGGGTACCGAAGTTGCAAAAATGGTTTTGCAACAAAAGCATCCGTTCTACTCGATTAGACTCAAATTGATGTTTGTGAGTGTTTTGGAGGATTTCGCAAACCTTCGGCATGTAAATAACTTGTGTTTCGGGCCTAATGCACTGTTACGGGTACCGAAGTTGCAAAAATGGTTTTGCTACAAAAGCATCCGTTCTACTCCATTAGACTCAAAATAATGTTTGGGAGTGTTTTGGAGGATTTCGGAAACCTTCGGCATGTAAATAACTTGTGTTTCGGGCCTGAATGCACAGTTACTGGGTACCGAAGTTGCAAAAATAGTTTTGCAACAAAAGCATCCATTCTACTCCATTAGACTCAAAATAATGTTTGGGAGTGTTTTGGAGGATTTCGCAAACCTTCGGCATGTAAATAACTTGTGTTTCAGGCCTAATGCACTGTTACGGGGTACCGAAGTTGCAAAAATGGTTTTGCAACAAAAGCATCCGTTCTACTCCATTGGACTCAAAATGATGTTTGGTAGTGTTTTGGAGGATTTTGCAAACCTTCGTCATGTAAATAACTCGTGTTTCGGGTCTAACGCACTGTTACAGGGTACCGAAGTTGTAAAAATAGTTTTGCAACAAAACCATTTGTTCTACTCCATTAGACCCAAAATGATGTTTGGGAGTGTTTTGGAGCATTTCGCTAACCTTCGGCATATAAATAACTTGTGTTTCGGGCCTGAATACACAGTTACGGGATACCGAAGTTGCAAAAATGGTTTTGCAACAAAAGCATCCGTTCTACTCCATTAGACTCAAAATGATGTTTGGGAGTGTTTTGGAGCATTTCGCTAACCTTCGGCATATAAATAACTTGTGTTTCGGGCCTGAATACACAGTTACGGGGTACCGAAGTTGCAAAAATGGTTTTGCAACAAAAGCATCCGTTCTACTCCATTAGACTCAAAATGATGTTTGGGAGTGTTTTGGAGCATTTCGCAAACCTTCGGCATGTAAATAACTTGTGTTTCAGGGCTGAATGCACAGTTACGGGGTACCGAAGTTGCAAAAATGGTTTTGCAACAAAAGCATATGTTCTACTCCATTAGACACAAAATGATGTTTCGGAGTGTTATGGAGGATTTCGCAAACCTTCGGCATGTAAATAACTTGTGTTTCGGGCCTAATGCACTGTTACGGGGTACCGAAGTTGCAAAAATTGTTTTGCAACAAAAGCATCCGTTCTACTCCATTAGACTCAAAATAATGTTTGGGAGTGTTTTGGAGGATTTCGCAAACCTTCGGCATGTAAATAACTTGTGTTTCAGGCCTAATGCACTGTTACGGGGTACCGAAGTTGCAAAAATGGTTTTGCAACAAAAGCATCCGTTCTACTCCATTGGACTCAAAATGATGTTTGGTAGTGTTTTGGAGGATTTTGCAAACCTTCGTCATGTAAATAACTCGTGTTTCGGGTCTAATGCACTGTTACAGGGTACCGAAGTTGTAAAAATGGTTTTGCAACAAAACCATTTGTTCTACTCCATTAGACCCAAAATGATGTTTGGGAGTGTTTTGGAGCATTTCGCTAACCTTCGGCATATAAATAACTTGTGTTTCGGGCCTGAATACATAGTTACGGGGTACCGAAGTTGCAAAAATGGTTTTGCAACAAAAGCATCCGTTCTACTCCATTAGACTCAAAATGATGTTTGGGAGTGTTTTGGAGCATTTCGCTAACCTTCGGCATATAAATAACTTGTGTTTCGGGCCTGAATACACAGTTACGGGGTACCGAAGTTGCAAAAATGGTTTTGCAACAAAAGCATCCGTTCTACTCCATTGGACTCAAAATGATGTTTGGTAGTGTTTTGGAGGATTTTGCAAACCTTCGTCATGTAAATAACTCGTGTTTCGGGTCTAATGCACTGTTACAGGGTACCGAAGTTGTAAAAATGGATTTGCAACAAAACCATTTGTTCTACTCCATTAGACCCAAAATGATGTTTGGGAGTGTTTTGGAGCATTTCGCTAACCTTCGGCATATAAATAACTTGTGTTTCGGGCCTGAATACACAGTTACGGGGTACCGAAGTTGCAAAAATGGTTTTGCAACAAAAGCATCCGTTCTACTCCATTAGACTCAAAATGATGTTTGGGAGTGTTTTGGAGCATTTCGCTAACCTTCGGCATATAAATAACTTGTGTTTCGGGCCTGAATACACAGTTACGGGGTACCGAAGTTGCAAAAATGGTTTTGCAACAAAAGCATCCGTTCTACTCCATTAGACTCAAAATGATGTTTGGGAGTGTTTTGGAGCATTTCGCAAACCTTCGGCATGTAAATAACTTGTGTTTCAGGGCTGAATGCACAGTTACGGGGTACCGAAGTTGCAAAAATGGTTTTGCAACAAAAGCATATGTTCTACTCCATTAGACTCAAAATGATGTTTCGGAGTGTTTTGGAGGATTTCGCAAACCTTCGGCATGTAAATAACTTGTGTTTCGGGCCTAATGCACTGTTACGGGGTACCGAAGTTGCAAAAATTGTTTTGCAACAAAAGCATCCGTTCTACTCCATTAGACTCAAAATAATGTTTGGGAGTGTTTTGGAGGATTTCGCAAACCTTCGGCATGTAAATAACTTGTGTTTCAGGCCTAATGCACTGTTACGGGGTACCGAAGTTGCAAAAATGGTTTTGCAACAAAAGCATCCGTTCTACTCCATTGGACTCAAAATGATGTTTGGTAGTGTTTTGGAGGATTTTGCAAACCTTCCTCATGTAAATAACTCGTGTTTCGGGTCTAATGCACTGTTACAGGGTACCGAAGTTGTAAAAATGGTTTTGCAACAAAACCATTTGTTCTACTCCATTAGACCCAAAATGATGTTTGGGAGTGTTTTGGAGCATTTCGCTAACCTTCGGCATATAAATAACTTGTGTTTCGGGCCTGAATACACAGTTACGGGGTACCGAAGTTGCAAAAATGGTTTTGCAACAAAAGCATCCGTTCTACTCCATTAGACTCAAAATGATGTTTGGGAGTGTTTTGGAGCATTTCGCTAACCTTCGGCATATAAATAACTTGTGTTTCGGGCCTGAATACACAGTTACGGGGTACCGAAGTTGCAAAAATGGTTTTGCAACAAAAGCATCCGTTCTACTCCATTAGACTCAAAATGATGTTTGGGAGTGTTTTGGAGCATTTCGCAAACCTTCGGCATGTAAATAACTTGTGTTTCAGGGCTGAATGCACAGTTACGGGGTACCGAAGTTGCAAAAATGGTTTTGCAACAAAAGCATCCGTTCTACTCGATTAGACTCAAATTGATGTTTGTGAGTGTTTTGGAGGATTTCGCAAACCTTCGGCATGTAAATAACTTGTGTTTCGGGCCTAATGCACTGTTACGGGTACCGAAGTTGCAAAAATGGTTTTGCAACAAAAGCATCCGTTCTACTCCATTAGACTCAAAATAATGTTTGGGAGTGTTTTGGAGGATTTCGGAAACCTTCGGCATGTAAATAACTTGTGTTTCGGGCCTGAATGCACAGTTACTGGGTACCGAAGTTGCAAAAATAGTTTTGCAACAAAAGCATCCGTTCTACTCCATTAGACTCAAAATAATGTTTGGGAGTGTTTTGGAGGATTTCGCAAACCTTCGGCATGTAAATAACTTGTGTTTCAGGCCTAATGCACTGTTACGGGGTACCGAAGTTGCAAAAATGGTTTTGCAACAAAAGCATCCGTTCTACTCCATTAGACTCAAAATGATGTTTGGGAGTGTTTTGGAGCATTTCGCTAACCTTCGGCATATAAATAACTTGTGTTTCGGGCCTGAATACACAGTTACGGGGTACCGAAGTTGCAAAAATGGTTTTGCAACAAAAGCATCCGTTCTACTCCATTAGACTCAAAATGATGTTTGGGAGTGTTTTGGAGCATTTCGCAAACCTTCGGCATGTAAATAACTTGTGTTTCAGGGCTGAATGCACAGTTACGGGGTACCGAAGTTGCAAAAATGGTTTTGCAACAAAAGCATATGTTCTACTCCATTAGACTCAAAATGATGTTTCGGAGTGTTTTGGAGGATTTCGCAAACCTTCGGCATGTAAATAACTTGTGTTTCGGGCCTAATGCACTGTTACGGGGTACCGAAGTTGCAAAAATTGTTTTGCAACAAAAGCATCCGTTCTACTCCATTAGACTCAAAATAATGTTTGGGAGTGTTTTGGAGGATTTCGCAAACCTTCGGCATGTAAATAACTTGTGTTTCGGGCCTAATGCACTGTTACGGGTACCGAAGTTGCAAAAATGGTTTTGCTACAAAAGCATCCGTTCTACTCCATTAGACTCAAAATAATGTTTGGGAGTGTTTTGGAGGATTTCGGAAACCTTCGGCATGTAAATAACTTGTGTTTCGGGCCTGAATGCACAGTTACTGGGTACCGAAGTTGCAAAAATAGTTTTGCAACAAAAGCATCCATTCTACTCCATTAGACTCAAAATAATGTTTGGGAGTGTTTTGGAGGATTTCGCAAACCTTCGGCATGTAAATAACTTGTGTTTCAGGCCTAATGCACTGTTACGGGGTACCGAAGTTGCAAAAATGGTTTTGCAACAAAAGCATCCGTTCTACTCGATTAGACTCAAATTGATGTTTGTGAGTGTTTTGGAGGATTTCGCAAACCTTCGGCATGTAAATAACTTGTGTTTCGGGCCTAATGCACTGTTACGGGTACCGAAGTTGCAAAAATGGTTTTGCTACAAAAGCATCCGTTCTACTCCATTAGACTCAAAATAATGTTTGGGAGTGTTTTGGAGGATTTCGGAAACCTTCGGCATGTAAATAACTTGTGTTTCGGGCCTGAATGCACAGTTACTGGGTACCGAAGTTGCAAAAATAGTTTTGCAACAAAAGCATCCATTCTACTCCATTGGACTCAAAATAATGTTTGGGAGTGTTTTGGAGGATTTCGCAAACCTTCGGCATGTAAATAACTTGTGTTTCAGGCCTAATGCACTGTTACGGGGTACCGAAGTTGCAAAAATGGTTTTGCAACAAAAGCATCCGTTCTACTCGATTAGACTCAAATTGATGTTTGTGAGTGTTTTGGAGGATTTCGCAAACCTTCGGCATGTAAATAACTTGTGTTTCGGGCCTAATGCACTGTTACGGGTACCGAAGTTGCAAAAATGGTTTTGCTACAAAAGCATCCGTTCTACTCCATTAGACTCAAAATAATGTTTGGGAGTGTTTTGGAGGATTTCGGAAACCTTCGGCATGTAAATAACTTGTGTTTCGGGCCTGAATGCACAGTTACTGGGTACCGAAGTTGCAAAAATAGTTTTGCAACAAAAGCATCCATTCTACTCCATTAGACTCAAAATAATGTTTGGGAGTGTTTTGGAGGATTTCGCAAACCTTCGGCATGTAAATAACTTGTGTTTCAGGCCTAATGCACTGTTACGGGGTACCGAAGTTGCAAAAATGGTTTTGCAACAAAAGCATCCGTTCTACTCCATTGGACTCAAAATGATGTTTGGTAGTGTTTTGGAGGATTTTGCAAACCTTCGTCATGTAAATAACTCGTGTTTCGGGTCTAACGCACTGTTACAGGGTACCGAAGTTGTAAAAATAGTTTTGCAACAAAACCATTTGTTCTACTCCATTAGACCCAAAATGATGTTTGGGAGTGTTTTGGAGCATTTCGCTAACCTTCGGCATATAAATAACTTGTGTTTCGGGCCTGAATACACAGTTACGGGATACCGAAGTTGCAAAAATGGTTTTGCAACAAAAGCATCCGTTCTACTCCATTAGACTCAAAATGATGTTTGGGAGTGTTTTGGAGCATTTCGCTAACCTTCGGCATATAAATAACTTGTGTTTCGGGCCTGAATACACAGTTACGGGGTACCGAAGTTGCAAAAATGGTTTTGCAACAAAAGCATCCGTTCTACTCCATTAGACTCAAAATGATGTTTGGGAGTGTTTTGGAGCATTTCGCAAACCTTCGGCATGTAAATAACTTGTGTTTCAGGGCTGAATGCACAGTTACGGGGTACCGAAGTTGCAAAAATGGTTTTGCAACAAAAGCATATGTTCTACTCCATTAGACTCAAAATGATGTTTCGGAGTGTTATGGAGGATTTCGCAAACCTTCGGCATGTAAATAACTTGTGTTTCGGGCCTAATGCACTGTTACGGGGTACCGAAGTTGCAAAAATTGTTTTGCAACAAAAGCATCCGTTCTACTCCATTAGACTCAAAATAATGTTTGGGAGTGTTTTGGAGGATTTCGCAAACCTTCGGCATGTAAATAACTTGTGTTTCAGGCCTAATGCACTGTTACGGGGTACCGAAGTTGCAAAAATGGTTTTGCAACAAAAGCATCCGTTCTACTCCATTGGACTCAAAATGATGTTTGGTAGTGTTTTGGAGGATTTTGCAAACCTTCGTCATGTAAATAACTCGTGTTTCGGGTCTAATGCACTGTTACAGGGTACCGAAGTTGTAAAAATGGTTTTGCAACAAAACCATTTGTTCTACTCCATTAGACCCAAAATGATGTTTGGGAGTGTTTTGGAGCATTTCGCTAACCTTCGGCATATAAATAACTTGTGTTTCGGGCCTGAATACACAGTTACGGGGTACCGAAGTTGCAAAAATGGTTTTGCAACAAAAGCATCCGTTCTACTCCATTAGACTCAAAATGATGTTTGGGAGTGTTTTGGAGCATTTAGCTAACCTTCGGCATATAAATAACTTGTGTTTCGGGCCTGAATACACAGTTACGGGGTACCGAAGTTGCAAAAATGGTTTTGCAACAAAAGCATCCGTTCTACTCCATTGGACTCAAAATGATGTTTGGTAGTGTTTTGGAGGATTTTGCAAACCTTCGTCATGTAAATAACTCGTGTTTCGGGTCTAATGCACTGTTACAGGGTACCGAAGTTGTAAAAATGGTTTTGCAACAAAACCATTTGTTCTACTCCATTAGACCCAAAATGATGTTTGGGAGTGTTTTGGAGCATTTCGCTAACCTTCGGCATATAAATAACTTGTGTTTCGGGCCTGAATACACAGTTACGGGGTACCGAAGTTGCAAAAATGGTTTTGCAACAAAAGCATCCGTTCTACTCCATTAGACTCAAAATGATGTTTGGGAGTGTTTTGGAGCATTTCGCTAACCTTCGGCATATAAATAACTTGTGTTTCGGGCCTGAATACACAGTTACGGGGTACCGAAGTTGCAAAAATGGTTTTGCAACAAAAGCATCCGTTCTACTCCATTAGACTCAAAATGATGTTTGGGAGTGTTTTGGAGCATTTCGCAAACCTTCGGCATGTAAATAACTTGTGTTTCAGGGCTGAATGCACAGTTACGGGGTACCGAAGTTGCAAAAATGGTTTTGCAACAAAAGCATATGTTCTACTCCATTAGACTCAAAATGATGTTTCGGAGTGTTTTGGAGGATTTCGCAAACCTTCGGCATGTAAATAACTTGTGTTTCGGGCCTAATGCACTGTTACGGGGTACCGAAGTTGCAAAAATTGTTTTGCAACAAAAGCATCCGTTCTACTCCATTAGACTCAAAATAATGTTTGGGAGTGTTTTGGAGGATTTCGCAAACCTTCGGCATGTAAATAACTTGTGTTTCAGGCCTAATGCACTGTTACGGGGTACCGAAGTTGCAAAAATGGTTTTGCAACAAAAGCATCCGTTCTACTCCATTGGACTCAAAATGATGTTTGGTAGTGTTTTGGAGGATTTTGCAAACCTTCCTCATGTAAATAACTCGTGTTTCGGGTCTAATGCACTGTTACAGGGTACCGAAGTTGTAAAAATGGTTTTGCAACAAAACCATTTGTTCTACTCCATTAGACCCAAAATGATGTTTGGGAGTGTTTTGGAGCATTTCGCTAACCTTCGGCATATAAATAACTTGTGTTTCGGGCCTGAATACACAGTTACGGGGTACCGAAGTTGCAAAAATGGTTTTGCAACAAAAGCAACCGTTCCACTCCATTAGACTCAAAATGATGTTTGGGAGTGTTTTGGAGCATTTCGCTAACCTTCGGCATATAAATAACTTGTGTTTCGGGCCTGAATACACAGTTACGGGGTACCGAAGTTGCAAAAATGGTTTTGCAACAAAAGCATCCGTTCTACTCCATTAGACTCAAAATGATGTTTGGGAGTGTTTTGGAGCATTTCGCAAACCTTCGGCATGTAAATAACTTGTGTTTCAGGGCTGAATGCACAGTTACGGGGTACCGAAGTTGCAAAAATGGTTTTGCAACAAAAGCATATGTTCTACTCCATTAGACTCAAAATGATGTTTCGGAGTGTTTTGGAGGATTTCGCAAACCTTCGGCATGTAAATAACTTGTGTTTCGGGCCTAATGCACTGTTACGGGGTACCGAAGTTGCAAAAATTGTTTTGCAACAAAAGCATCCGTTCTACTCCATTAGACTCAAAATAATGTTTGGGAGTGTTTTGGAGGATTTCGCAAACCTTCGGCATGTAAATAACTTGTGTTTCAGGCCTAATGCACTGTTACGGGGTACCGAAGTTGCAAAAATGGTTTTGCAACAAAAGCATCCGTTCTACTCCATTGGACTCAAAATGATGTTTGGTAGTGTTTTGGAGGATTTTGCAAACCTTCCTCATGTAAATAACTCGTGTTTCGGGTCTAATGCACTGTTACAGGGTACCGAAGTTGTAAAAATGGTTTTGCAACAAAACCATTTGTTCTACTCCATTAGACCCAAAATGATGTTTGGGAGTGTTTTGGAGCATTTCGCTAACCTTCGGCATATAAATAACTTGTGTTTCGGGCCTGAATACACAGTTACGGGGTACCGAAGTTGCAAAAATGGTTTTGCAACAAAAGCAACCGTTCCACTCCATTAGACTCAAAATGATGTTTGGGAGTGTTTTGGAGCATTTCGCTAACCTTCGGCATATAAATAACTTGTGTTTCGGGCCTGAATACACAGTTACGGGGTACCGAAGTTGCAAAAATGGTTTTGCAACAAAAGCATCCATTCTACTCCATTAGACTCAAAATGATGTTTGGGAGTGTTTTGGAGCATTTCGCAAACCTTCGGCATGTAAATAACTTGTGTTTCAGGGCTGAATGCACAGTTACGGGGTACCGAAGTTGCAAAAATGGTTTTGCAACAAAAGCATATGTTCTACTCCATTAGACTCAAAATGATGTTTCGGAGTGTTTTGGAGGATTTCGCAAACCTTCGGCATGTAAATAACTTGTGTTTCGTGCCTAATGCACTGTTACGGGGTACCGAAGTTGCAAAAATGATTTTGCAACAAAAGCATCCGTTCTACTCCATTAGACTTAAAATGATGTTTGGGAGTGTTTTGGAGGATTTCGGAAACCTACGGCATGTAAATAACTTTTGTTTCGGGCCTGAATGCACAGTTACGGGGTACCGAAGTTGCAAAAATGGTTTTGCAACAAAAGCATATGTTCTACTCCATTAGGCTGAAAATGATGCTTGGGAGTGTTTTGGAGCATTTCGCAAACCTTCGGCATGTAAATAACTTGTGTTTCAGGGCTGAATGCACAGTTACGGGGTACCGAAGTTGCAAAAATGGTTTTGCAACAAAAGCATATGTTCTGCTCCATTAGACTCAAAATGATGTTTCGGAGTGTTTTGGAGGATTTCGCAAACCTTCGGCATGTAAATAACTTGTGTCTCGGGCCTAATGCACTGTTACGGGGTACCGAAGTTGCAAAAATGGTTTTGCAACAAAAGCATCCGTTCTACTCCATTGGACTCAAAATGATGTTTGGTAGTGTTTTGGAGGATTTTGCAAACCTTCGGCATGTAAATAACTCGTGTTTCGGGTCTAATGCACTGTTACGGGGTACCGACGTTGTAAAAATGGTTTTGCAACAAAACCATTTGTTCTACTCCATTAGACCCAAAATGATGTTTGGGAGTGTTTTGGAGCATTTTGGGCCTATAAATAACTTGTGTTTCGGGCCTGAATACACAGTTACGGGGTACCGAAGTTGCAAAAATGGTTTTGCAACAAAAGCATCTGTTCTACTCCATTAGACTCAAAATGATGTTTGGGAGTGTTTTGGAGCATTTCGCTAACTTTCGGCACGTAACAACCTGTGTTTCGGGCCTGAATGTACAGTTACGGTGTACCGAAGTTGCAAAAATGATTTTGCAACAAAAGCATCCGTTCTACTCCATTAGACTCAAAATGATGTTTGGGAGTGTTTTGGAGGATTTCACAAACCATCGGCATGTAAATAACTTGTGTTTCGGGCCTGAATGCACTGTTACGGGGTACCGAAGTTGCAAAAATGGTTTTGCAACAAAAGCATCCGTTTTACTCGATTAGACTCAAATTGATGTTTGTGAGTGTTTTGGAGGATTTCGCAAACCTACGGCATGTAAATAACTTGTGTTTCGGGCCTAATGCACTGTTACGGGTACCGAAGTTGCAAAAATGGTTTTGCAACAAAAGCATCCGTTCTACTCCATTAGACTCAAAATAATGTTTGGGAGTGTTTTGGAGGATTTCGGAAACCTTCGGCATGTAAATAACTTGTGTTTCGGGCCTGAATGCACAGTTACGGGGTACCGAAGTTGCAAAAATAGTTTTGCAACAAAAGCATATGTTCTACTCCATTAGACTGAAAATGATGCTTGGGAGTGTTTTGGAGCATTTCGCAAACCTTCGGCATGTAAATAACTTGTGTTTCGGGCCTAATGTGCTGTTACGGGGTACCGAAGTTGCAAAAATGGTTTTGCAACAATAGCATATGTGTACTCCATTAGACTCAAAATGATGTTTCGGAGTGTTTTGGAGGACTTCGCAAACCTTCGGCATGTAAATAACTTGTGTTTCGGGCGAAATGAACAGTTACGGGGTACCGAAGTTGCAAAAATGGTTTTGCAACAAAAGCATATGTTCTACTCCATTAGACTCAAAATGATGTTTCGGAGTGTTTTGGAGGATTTCGCAAACCTTCGGCATGTAAATAACTTGTGTTTCGGGCCTAATGCACTGTTACGGGGTACCGAAGTTGCAAAAATTGTTTTGCAACAAAAGCATCCGTTCTACTCCATTAGACTCAAAATAATGTTTGGGAGTGTTTTGGAGGATTTCGCAAACCTTCGGCATGTAAATAACTTGTGTTTCAGGCCTAATGCACTGTTACGGGGTACCGAAGTTGCAAAAATGGTTTTGCAACAAAAGCATCCGTTCTACTCCATTGGACTCAAAATGATGTTTGGTAGTGTTTTGGAGGATTTTGCAAACCTTCCTCATGTAAATAACTCGTGTTTCGGGTCTAATGCACTGTTACAGGGTACCGAAGTTGTAAAAATGGTTTTGCAACAAAACCATTTGTTCTACTCCATTAGACCCAAAATGATGTTTGGGAGTGTTTTGGAGCATTTCGCTAACCTTCGGCATATAAATAACTTGTGTTTCGGGCCTGAATACACAGTTACGGGGTACCGAAGTTGCAAAAATGGTTTTGCAACAAAAGCAACCGTTCCACTCCATTAGACTCAAAATGATGTTTGGGAGTGTTTTGGAGCATTTCGCTAACCTTCGGCATATAAATAACTTGTGTTTCGGGCCTGAATACACAGTTACGGGGTACCGAAGTTGCAAAAATGGTTTTGCAACAAAAGCATCCATTCTACTCCATTAGACTCAAAATGATGTTTGGGAGTGTTTTGGAGCATTTCGCAAACCTTCGGCATGTAAATAACTTGTGTTTCAGGGCTGAATGCACAGTTACGGGGTACCGAAGTTGCAAAAATGGTTTTGCAACAAAAGCATATGTTCTACTCCATTAGACTCAAAATGATGTTTCGGAGTGTTTTGGAGGATTTCGCAAACCTTCGGCATGTAAATAACTTGTGTTTCGTGCCTAATGCACTGTTACGGGGTACCGAAGTTGCAAAAATGATTTTGCAACAAAAGCATCCGTTCTACTCCATTAGACTTAAAATGATGTTTGGGAGTGTTTTGGAGGATTTCGGAAACCTACGGCATGTAAATAACTTTTGTTTCGGGCCTGAATGCACAGTTACGGGGTACCGAAGTTGCAAAAATGGTTTTGCAACAAAAGCATATGTTCTACTCCATTAGGCTGAAAATGATGCTTGGGAGTGTTTTGGAGCATTTCGCAAACCTTCGGCATGTAAATAACTTGTGTTTCAGGGCTGAATGCACAGTTACGGGGTACCGAAGTTGCAAAAATGGTTTTGCAACAAAACCATATGTTCTGCTCCATTAGACTCAAAATGATGTTTCGGAGTGTTTTGGAGGATTTCGCAAACCTTCGGCATGTAAATAACTTGTGTCTCGGGCCTAATGCACTGTTACGGGGTACCGAAGTTGCAAAAATGGTTTTGCAACAAAAGCATCCGTTCTACTCCATTGGACTCAAAATGATGTTTGGTAGTGTTTTGGAGGATTTTGCAAACCTTCGGCATGTAAATAACTCGTGTTTCGGGTCTAATGCACTGTTACGGGGTACCGACGTTGTAAAAATGGTTTTGCAACAAAACCATTTGTTCTACTCCATTAGACCCAAAATGATGTTTGGGAGTGTTTTGGAGCATTTCGCTAACCTTCGGCATATAAATAACTTGTGTTTCGGGCCTGAATACACAGTTACGGGGTACCGAAGTTGCAAAAATGGTTTTGCAACAAAAGCATCTGTTCTACTCCATTAGACTCAAAATGATGTTTGGGAGTGTTTTGGAGCATTTCGCTAACTTTCGGCACGTAACAACCTGTGTTTCGGGCCTGAATGTACAGTTACGGTGTACCGAAGTTGCAAAAATGGTTTTGCAACAAAAGCATCCGTTCTACTCCATTAGACTCAAAATGATGTTTGGGAGTGTTTTGGAGGATTTCACAAACCATCGGCATGTAAATAACTTGTGTTTCGGGCCTGAATGCACTGTTACGGGGTACCGAAGTTGCAAAAATGGTTTTGCAACAAAAGCATCCGTTTTACTCGATTAGACTCAAATTGATGTTTGTGAGTGTTTTGGAGGATTTCGCAAACCTACGGCATGTAAATAACTTGTGTTTCGGGCCTAATGCACTGTTACGGGTACCGAAGTTGCAAAAATGGTTTTGCAACAAAAGCATCCGTTCTACTCCATTAGACTCAAAATAATGTTTGGGAGTGTTTTGGAGGATTTCGGAAACCTTCGGCATGTAAATAACTTGTGTTTCGGGCCTGAATGCACAGTTACGGGGTACCGAAGTTGCAAAAATAGTTTTGCAACAAAAGCATATGTTCTACTCCATTAGACTGAAAATGATGCTTGGGAGTGTTTTGGAGCATTTCGCAAACCTTCGGCATGTAAATAACTTGTGTTTCGGGCCTAATGTGCTGTTACGGGGTACCGAAGTTGCAAAAATGGTTTTGCAACAATAGCATATGTGTACTCCATTAGACTCAAAATGATGTTTCGGAGTGTTTTGGAGGACTTCGCAAACCTTCGGCATGTAAATAACTTGTGTTTCGGGCCAAATGCACTGTTACGGGGTACCGAAGTTGCAAAAATGGTTTTGCAACAAAAGCATCCGTTCTACTCCATTAGACTCAAAATGATGTTTGGGAGTGTTTTGGAGGATTTCGCAAACCTTCAGCATGTAAATAACTTGTGTTTTGGGCCTAATGTGCTGTTACGGGGTACCAAGTTAAAAAAATAGTTTTGCAACAAAAGCATCTGTTCTACTCCATTATACTCAAAATGATGTTTGGCAGTCTTTTGGAGGTTTTCGCAAACCTTCGGCACGTAATAATTTGTGTTTCAAGCCTGAATGCACTGTTACGGGGTACCGAAGTTGCAAAAATGGTTTTGCAACAAAATCATATGTTCTACTCCATTAGACTCAAAATGATGTTTCGGAGTGTTTTGGAGGATTTTGCAAACCTTCGGCATGTTAATAACTTGTGTTTCGGGCCTAATGCACTGTTACGGGGTACCGAAGTTGCAAAATGGTTTTGCAACAAAATCATCTGTTCTACTCCATTAGACTCAAAATGATGTTTCGGAGTGTTGCATTTCGCTAACCTTCGGCATGTAAATAACTTGTGTTTTGGGCCTGAATCCACTGTTACGGGGTGCCGAAGTTGCAAAAATGGTTTTGCAACAAAAGCATCCGTTCTACTCCATTAGATTCAAAATGATGTTTGGGAGTGTTTTGGAGGATTTAGCAAACCTTCGACATGTAAATAACTTGTGTTTCAGGCCTAATGCAGAGTTACGGGGTACCGAAGTTGCAAAAATGGTTTTGCAACAAAACCATCTGTTCTACTCCATTAGACCCAAAATGATATTTGGGAGTGTTTTGGATCATTTCGCTAACCTTCGGCATATAAATAACTTGTGTTTCGGGCCTGAATACACAGTTACGGCGTACCGAAGTTGCAAAAATGGTTTTGCAACAAAAGCATCCGTTCTACTCCATTAGACTCAAAATGATGTTTGGTAGTGTTTTGGAGCATTTCGCAAACCTTCGGCATATAAATAACTTGTGTTTCGGGCCTGAATGAACTGTTACGGGGTACCGAAGTTGCAAAAATGGTTTTGCAACAAAAGCATATGTTCTACTCCATTAGACTCAAAATGATGTTTCGGAATGTTTTGCAGGATGTCGCAAACCTTCGGCATGTAAATAACTTGTGTTTCGGGCTTAATGCACTGTTACGGGGTACCGAACTTGCAAAAATGATTTTGCAACAAAAGCATCCGTTCTACTCAATTAGACTCAAAATGATGTTTGGGAGTGTTTTGGGGGATTTCGCAAACCATCGGCATGTAAATCGCTTGTCTTTCGGGCCTGAATGCACTGTTACGGGTACCAAATTTGCAAAAATGGTTTTGCAACAAAAGCATCTGTTCTACTCCACTAGACTCAAAATGATGTTTGCGAGTGTTTTAGAGGATTTCGCAAACCATTGGCATGTAAATAACTTGTGTTTCGGACCTAATGCACTGTTACGGGGTACCGAAGTTGCAAAAATGGTTTTGCAACAAAAGCATATGTTCTACTGCATTAGACTCAAAATGATGCTTGGGAGTGTTTTGGAGCATTTCGCAAACCTTCGGCATGTAAATAACTTGTGTTTCGGGCCTGAATGCACAGTTACGGGGTACCGAAGTTGCAAAAATGGTTTTGCAACAAAAGCATATGTTCTACTCCATTAGACTGAAAATGATGCTTGGGAGTGTTTTGGAGCATTTCGCAAACCTTCGGCATGTAAATAACTTGTGTTTCAGGGCTGAATGCACAGTTACGGGGTACCGAAGTTGCAAAAATGGTTTTGCAACAAAAGCATATGTTCTACTCCATTAGACTCAAAATGATGTTTCGGAGTGTTTTGGAGGATTTCGCAAACCTTCGGCGTGTAAATAACTTGTGTTTCGGGCCTAATGCACTGTTACGGGGTACCGAAGTTGCAAAAATGGTTTTGCAACAAAAGCATCTGTTCTACTCCATTGGACTCAAAATGATGTTTGGTAGTGTTTTGGAGGATTTTGCAAACCTTCGGCATGTAAATAACTCGTGTTTCGGGTCTAATGCACTGTTACGGGGTACCGACGTTGTAAAAATGGTTTTGCAACAAAACCATTTGTTCTACTCCATTAGACCCAAAATGATGTTTGGGAGTGTTTTGGAGCATTTCGCTAACCTTCGGCATATAAATAACTTGTGTTTCGGGCCTAAATACACAGTTACGGGGTACCGAAGTTGCAAAAATGGTTTTGCAACAAAAGCATTCGTTCTACTCCATTAGACTCAAAATGATGTTTGGGAGTGTTTTGGAGCATTTCGCTAACTTTCGGCACGTAATAACTTGTGTTTCGGGCCTGAATGCACAGTTACAGGGTACCGAAGTTGCAAAAATAGTTTTGCAACAAAAGCATATGTTCTACTCCATTAGACTGAAAATGATGCTTGGGAGTGTTTTGGAGCATTTCGCAAACCTTCGGCATGTAAATAACTTGTGTTTCGGGCCTAATGTGCTGTTACGGGGTACCGAAGTTGCAAAAATGGTTTTGCAACAAAAGCATATGTGTACTCCATTAGACTCAAAATGATGTTTCGGAGTGTTTTGGAGGACTTCGCAAACCTTCGGCATGTAAATAACTTGTGTTTCGGGCCAAATGCACTGTTACGGGGTACCGAAGTTGCAAAAATGGTTTTGCAACAAAAGCATCCGTTCTACTCCATTAGACTCAAAATGATGTTTGGGAGTGTTTTGGAGGATTTCGCAAACCTTCAGCATGTAAATAACTTGTGTTTTGGGCCTAATGTGCTGTTACGGGGTACCAAGTTAAAAAAATAGTTTTGCAACAAAAGCATCTGTTCTACTCCATTATACTCAAAATGATGTTTGGCAGTCTTTTGGAGGTTTTCGCAAACCTTCGGCACGTAATAATTTGTGTTTCAAGCCTGAATGCACTGTTACGGGGTACCGAAGTTGCAAAAATGGTTTTGCAACAAAATCATATGTTCTACTCCATTAGACTCAAAATGATGTTTCGGAGTGTTTTGGAGGATTTTGCAAACCTTCGGCATGTTAATAACTTGTGTTTCGGGCCTAATGCACTGTTACGGGGTACCGAAGTTGCAAAATGGTTTTGCAACAAAATCATCTGTTCTACTCCATTAGACTCAAAATGATGTTTCGGAGTGTTGCATTTCGCTAACCTTCGGCATGTAAATAACTTGTGTTTTGGGCCTGAATCCACTGTTACGGGGTGCCGAAGTTGCAAAAATGGTTTTGCAACAAAAGCATCCGTTCTACTCCATTAGATTCAAAATGATGTTTGGGAGTGTTTTGGAGGATTTCGCAAACCTTCGACATGTAAATAACTTGTGTTTCAGGCCTAATGCAGAGTTACGGGGTACCGAAGTTGCAAAAATGGTTTTGCAACAAAACCATCTGTTCTACTCCATTAGACCCAAAATGATATTTGGGAGTGTTTTGGATCATTTCGCTAACCTTCGGCATATAAATAACTTGTGTTTCGGGCCTGAATACACAGTTACGGCGTACCGAAGTTGCAAAAATGGTTTTGCAACAAAAGCATCCGTTCTACTCCATTAGACTCAAAATGATGTTTGGTAGTGTTTTGGAGCATTTCGCAAACCTTCGGCATATAAATAACTTGTGTTTCGGGCCTGAATGAACTGTTACGGGGTACCGAAGTTGCAAAAATGGTTTTGCAACAAAAGCATATGTTCTACTCCATTAGACTCAAAATGATGTTTCGGAATGTTTTGCAGGATGTCGCAAACCTTCGGCATGTAAATAACTTGTGTTTCGGGCTTAATGCACTGTTACGGGGTACCGAACTTGCAAAAATGATTTTGCAACAAAAGCATCCGTTCTACTCAATTAGACTCAAAATGATGTTTGGGAGTGTTTTGGGGGATTTCGCAAACCATCGGCATGTAAATCGCTTGTCTTTCGGGCCTGAATGCACTGTTACGGGTACCAAATTTGCAAAAATGGTTTTGCAACAAAAGCATCTGTTCTACTCCACTAGACTCAAAATGATGTTTGCGAGTGTTTTAGAGGATTTCGCAAACCATTGGCATGTAAATAACTTGTGTTTCGGACCTAATGCACTGTTACGGGGTACCGAAGTTGCAAAAATGGTTTTGCAACAAAAGCATATGTTCTACTGCATTAGACTCAAAATGATGCTTGGGAGTGTTTTGGAGCATTTCGCAAACCTTCGGCATGTAAATAACTTGTGTTTCGGGCCTGAATGCACAGTTACGGGGTACCGAAGTTGCAAAAATGGTTTTGCAACAAAAGCATATGTTCTACTCCATTAGACTGAAAATGATGCTTGGGAGTGTTTTGGAGCATTTCGCAAACCTTCGGCATGTAAATAACTTGTGTTTCAGGGCTGAATGCACAGTTACGGGGTACCGAAGTTGCAAAAATGGTTTTGCAACAAAAGCATATGTTCTACTCCATTAGACTCAAAATGATGTTTCGGAGTGTTTTGGAGGATTTCGCAAACCTTCGGCGTGTAAATAACTTGTGTTTCGGGCCTAATGCACTGTTACGGGGTACCGAAGTTGCAAAAATGGTTTTGCAACAAAAGCATCTGTTCTACTCCATTGGACTCAAAATGATGTTTGGTAGTGTTTTGGAGGATTTTGCAAACCTTCGACATGTAAATAACTCGTGTTTCGGGTCTAATGCACTGTTACGGGGTACCGACGTTGTAAAAATGGTTTTGCAACAAAACCATTTGTTCTACTCCATTAGACCCAAAATGATGTTTGGGAGTGTTTTGGAGCATTTCGCTAACCTTCGGCATATAAATAACTTGTGTTTCGGGCCTAAATACACAGTTACGGGGTACCGAAGTTGCAAAAATGGTTTTGCAACAAAAGCATTCGTTCTACTCCATTAGACTCAAAATGATGTTTGGGAGTGTTTTGGAGCATTTCGCTAACTTTCGGCACGTAATAACTTGTGTTTCGGGCCTGAATGCACAGTTACAGGGTACCGAAGTTGCAAAAATAGTTTTGCAACAAAAGCATATGTTCTACTCCATTAGACTGAAAATGATGCTTGGGAGTGTTTTGGAGCATTTCGCAAACCTTCGGCATGTAAATAACTTGTGTTTCGGGCCTAATGTGCTGTTACGGGGTACCGAAGTTGCAAAAATGGTTTTGCAACAAAAGCATATGTGTACTCCATTAGACTCAAAATGATGTTTCGGAGTGTTTTGGAGGACTTCGCAAACCTTCGGCATGTAAATAACTTGTGTTTCGGGCTAAATGCACTGTTACGGGGTACCGAAGTTGCAAAAATGGTTTTGCAACAAAAGCATCCGTTCTACTCCATTAGACTCAAAATGATGTTTGGGAGTGTTTTGGAGGATTTCGCAAACCTTCAGCATGTAAATAACTTGTGTTTTGGGCCTAATGTGCTGTTACGGGGTACCAAGTTAAAAAAATAGTTTTGCAACAAAAGCATCTGTTCTACTCCATTATACTCAAAATGATGTTTGGCAGTCTTTTGGAGGTTTTCGCAAACCTTCGGCACGTAATAATTTGTGTTTCAAGCCTGAATGCACTGTTACGGGGTACCGAAGTTGCAAAAATGATTTTGCAACAAAATCATATGTTCTACTCCATTAGACTCAAAATGATGTTTCGGAGTGTTTTGGAGGATTTCGCAAACCTTCGGCATGTTAATAACTTGTGTTTCGGGCCTAATGCACTGTTACGGGGTACCGAAGTTGCAAAATGGTTTTGCAACAAAAGCATCTGTTCTACTCCATTAGACTCAAAATGATGTTTCGGAGTGTTGCATTTCGCTAACCTTCGGCATGTAAATAACTTGTGTTTTGGGCCTGAATCCACTGTTACGGGGTGCCGAAGTTGCAAAAATGGTTTTGCAACAAAAGCATCCGTTCTACTCCATTAGATTCAAAATGATGTTTGGGAGTGTTTCGGAGGATTTCGCAAACCTTCGACATGTAAATAACTTGTGTTTCAGGCCTAATGCAGAGTTACGGGGTACCGAAGTTGCAAAAATGGTTTTGCAACAAAACCATCTGTTCTACTCCATTAGACCCAAAATGATATTTGGGAGTGTTTTGGACCATTTCGCTAACCTTCGGCATATAAATAACTTGTGTTTCGGGCCTGAATACACAGTTACGGCGTACCGATGTTGCAAAAATGGTTTTGCAACAAAAGCATCCGTTCTACTCCATTAGACTCAAAATGATGTTTGGTAGTGTTTTGGAGCATTTCGCAAACCTTCGGCATATAAATAACTTGTGTTTCGGGCCTGAATGAACTGTTACGGGGTACCGAAGTTGCAAAAATGGTTTTGCAACAAAAGCATATGTTCTAATCCTTTAGACTCAAAATGATGTTTCGGAATGTTTTGCAGGATGTCGCAAACCTTCGGCATGTAAATAACTTGTGTTTCGGGCTTAATGCACTGTTACGGGGTACCGAACTTGCAAAAATGATTTTGCAACAAAAGCATCCGTTCTACTCCATTAGACTCAAAATGATGTTTGGGAGTGTTTTGGGGGATTTCGCAAACCATCGGCATGTAAATCGCTTGTCTTTCGGGCCTGAATGCACTGTTACGGGTACCAAATTTGCAAAAATGGTTTTGCAACAAAAGCATCTGTTCTACTCCACTAGACTCAAAATGATGTTTGCGAGTGTTTTAGAGGATTTCGCAAACCATCGGCATGTAAATAACTTGTGTTTCGGACCTAATGCACTGTTACGGGGTACCGAAGTTGCAAAAATGGTTTTGCAACAAAAGCATATGTTCTAATGCATTAGACTCAAAATGATGCTTGGGAGTGTTTTGGAGCATTTCGCAAACCTTCGGCATGTAAATAACTTGTGTTTCGGGCCTGAATGCACAGTTACGGGGTACCGAAGTTGTAAAAATGGTTTTGCAACAAAAGCATATGTTCTACTCCATTAGACTGAAAATGATGCTTGGGAGTGTTTTGGAGCATTTCGCAAACCTTCGGCATGTAAATAACTTGTGTTTCAGGGCTGAATGCACAGTTACGGGGTACCGAAGTTGCAAAAATGGTTTTGCAACAAAAGCATATGTTCTACTCCATTAGACTCAAAATGATGTTTCGGAGTGTTTTGGAGGATTTCGCAAACCTTCGGCGTGTAAATAACTTGTCTTTCGGGCCTAATGCACTGTTACGGGGTACCGAAGTTGCAAAAATGGTTTTGCAACAAAAGCATCTGTTCTACTCCATTGGACTCAAAATGATGTTTGGTAGTGTTTTGGAGGATTTTGCAAACCTTCGGCATGTAAATAACTCGTGTTTCGGGTCTAATGCACTGTTACGGGGTACCGACGTTGTAAAAATGGTTTTGCAACAAAACCATTTGTTCTACTCCATTAGACCCAAAATGATGTTTGGGAGTGTTTTGGAGCATTTCGCTAACCTTCGGCATATAAATAACTTGTGTTTCGGGCCTAAATACACAGTTACGGGGTACCGAAGTTGCAAAAATGGTTTTGCAACAAAAGCATTCGTTCTACTCCATTAGACTCAAAATGATGTTTGGGAGTGTTTTGGAGCATTTCGCTAACTTTCGGCACGTAATAACTTGTGTTTCGGGCCTGAATGCACAGTTACGGGGTACCGAAGTTGCAAAAATAGTTTTGCAACAAAAGCATATGTTCTACTCCATTAGACTGAAAATGATGCTTGGGAGTGTTTTGGAGCATTTCGCAAACCTTCGGCATGTAAATAACTTGTGTTTCAGGCCTAATGTGCTGTTACGGGGTACCGAAGTTGCAAAAATGGTTTTGCAACAAAAGCATATGTGTACTCCATTAGACTCAAAATGATGTTTCGGAGTGTTTTGGAGGACTTCGCAAACCTTCGGCATGTAAATAACTTGTGTTTCGGGCTAAATGCACTGTTACGGGGTACCGAAGTTGCAAAAATGGTTTTGCAACAAAAGCATCCGTTCTACTCCATTAGACTCAAAATGATGTTTGCGAGTGTTTTGGAGGATTTCGCAAACCTTCAGCATGTAAATAACTTGTGTTTTGGGCCTAATGTGCTGTTACGGGGTACCAAGTTAAAAAAATAGTTTTGCAACAAAAGCATCTGTTCTACTCCATTATACTCAAAATGATGTTTGGCAGTCTTTTGGAGGTTTTCGCAAACCTTCGGCACGTAATAATTTGTGTTTCAAGCCTGAATGCACTGTTACGGGGTACCGAAGTTGCAAAAATGGTTTTGCAACAAAATCATATGTTCTACTCCATTAGACTCAAAATGAGGTTTCGGAGTGTTTTGGAGGATTTCGCAAACCTTCGGCATGTTAATAACTTGTGTTTCGGGCCTAATGCACTGTTACGGGGTACCGAAGTTGCAAAATAGTTTTGCAACAAAAGCATCTGTTCTACTCCTTTAGACTCAAAATGATGTTTCGGAGTGTTGCATTTCGCTAACCTTCGGCATGTAAATAACTTGTGTTTTGGGCCTGAATCCACTGTTACGGGGTGCCGAAGTTGCAAAAATGGTTTTGCAACAAAAGCATCCGTTCTACTCCATTAGATTCAAAATGATGTTTGGGAGTGTTTTGGAGGATTTCGCAAACCTTCGACATGTAAATAACTTGTGTTTCAGGACTAATGCAGAGTTACGGGGTACCGAAGTTGCAAAAATGGTTTTGCAACAAAACCATCTGTTCTACTCCATTAGACCCAAAATGATATTTGGGAGTGTTTTGGACCATTTCGCTAACCTTCGGCATATAAATAACTTGTGTTTCGGGCCTGAATACACAGTTACGGCGTACCGAAGTTGCAAAAATGGTTTTGCAACAAAAGCATCCGTTCTACTCCATTAGACTCAAAATGATGTTTGGTAGTGTTTTGGAGCATTTCGCAAACCTTCGGCATATAAATAACTTGTGTTTCGGGCCTGAATGAACTGTTACGGGGTACCGAAGTTGCAAAAATGGTTTTGCAACAAAAGCATATGTTCTACTGCATTAGACTCAAAATGATGCTTGGGAGTGTTTTGGAGCATTTCGCAAACCTTCGGCATGTAAATAACTTGTGTTTCGGGCCTGAATGCACAGTTACGGGGTACCGAAGTTGCAAAAATGGTTTTGCAACAAAAGCATATGTTCTACTCCATTAGACTGAAAATGATGCTTGGGAGTGTTTTGGAGCATTTCGCAAACCTTCGGCATGTAAATAACTTGTGTTTCAGGGCTGAATGCACAGTTACGGGGTACCGAAGTTGCAAAAATGGTTTTGCAACAAAAGCATATGTTCTACTCCATTAGACTCAAAATGATGTTTCGGAGTGTTTTGGAGGATTTCGCAAACCTTCGGCGTGTAAATAACTTGTGTTTCGGGCCTAATGCACTGTTACGGGGTACCGAAGTTGCAAAAATGGTTTTGCAACAAAAGCATCTGTTCTACTCCATTGGACTCAAAATGATGTTTGGTAGTGTTTTGGAGGATTTTGCAAACTTCGGCATGTAAATAACTCGTGTTTCGGGTCTAATGCACTGTTACGGGGTACCGACGTTGTAAAAATGGTTTTGCAACAAAACCATTTGTTCTACTCCATTAGACCCAAAATGATGTTTGGGAGTGTTTTGGAGCATTTCGCTAACCTTCGGCATATAAATAACTTGTGTTTCGGGCCTGAATGAACTGTTACGGGGTACCGAAGTTGCAAAAATGGTTTTGCAACAAAAGCATCCGTTCTACTCCATTAGACTCAAAATGATGTTTGGTAGTGTTTTGGAGCATTTCGCAAACCTTCGGCATATAAATAACTTGTGTTTCGGGCCTGAATGAACTGTTACGGGGTACCGAAGTTGCAAAAATGGTTTTGCAACAAAAGCATATGTTCTACTCCATTAGACTCAAAATGATGTTTCGGAATGTTTTGCAGGATGTCGCAAACCTTCGGCATGTAAATAACTCGTGTTTCGGGTCTAATGCACTGTTACGGGGTACCGAACTTGCAAAAATGATTTTGCAACAAAACCATCCGTTCTACTCCATTAGACTAAAAATGATGTTTGGGAGTGTTTTGGGGGATTTCGCAAACCATCGGCATGTAAATCGCTTGTCTTTCGGGCCTGAATGCACTGTTATGGGTACCAAATTTGCAAAAATGGTTTTGCAACAAAAGCATCTGTTCTACTCCACTAGACTCAAAATGATGTTTGCGAGTGTTTTAGAGGATTTCGCAAACCATCGGCATGTAAATAACTTGTGTTTCGGACCTAATGCACTGTTACGGGGTACCGAAGTTGCAAAAATGGTTTTGCAACAAAAGCATATGTTCTACTGCATTAGACTCAAAATGATGCTTGGGAGTGTTTTGGAGCATTTCGCAAACCTTCGGCATGTAAATAACTTGTGTTTCGGGCCTGAATGCACAGTTACGGGGTACCGAAGTTGCAAAAATGGTTTTGCAACAAAAGCATATGTTCTACTCCATTAGACTGAAAATGATGCTTGGGAGTGTTTTGGAGCATTTCGCAAACCTTCGGCATGTAAATAACTTCTGTTTCAGGGCTGAATGAACAGTTACGGGGTACCGAAGTTGCAAAAATGGTTTTGCAACAAAAGCATATGTTCTACTCCATTAGACTCAAAATGATGTTTCGGAGTGTTTTGGAGGATTTCGCAAACCTTCGGCGTGTAAATAACTTGTGTTTCGGGCCTAATGCACTGTTACGGGGTACCGAAGTTGCAAAAATGGTTTTGCAACAAAAGCATCTGTTCTACTCCATTGGACTCAAAATGATGTTTGGTAGTGTTTTGGAGGATTTTGCAAACCTTCGGCATGTAAATAACTCGTGTTTCGGGTCTAATGCACTGTTACGGGGTACCGACGTTGTAAAAATGGTTTTGCAACAAAACCATTTGTTCTACTCCATTAGACCCAAAATGATGTTTGGGAGTGTTTTGGAGCATTTCGCTAACCTTCGTCTTATAAATAACTTGTGTTTCGGGCCTAAATACACAGTTACGGGGTACCGAAGTTGCAAAAATGGTTTTGCAACAAAAGCATTTGTTCTACTCCATTAGACTCAAAATGATGTTTGGGAGTGTTTTGGGGGATTTCGCAAACCATCGGCATGTAAATCGCTTGTCTTTCGGGCCTGAATGCACTGTTATGGGTACCAAATTTGCAAAAATGGTTTTGCAACAAAACCATCTGTTCTACTCCACTAGACTCAAAATGATGTTTGCGAGTGTTTTAGAGGATTTCGCAAACCATCGGCATGTAAATAACTTGTGTTTCGGACCTAATGCACTGTTACGGGGTACCGAAGTTGCAAAAATGGTTTTGCAACAAAAGCATATGTTCTACTGCATTAGACTCAAAATGATGCTTGGGAGTGTTTTGGAGCATTTCGCAAACCTTCGGCATGTAAATAACTTGTGTTTCGGGCCTGAATGCACAGTTACGGGGTACCGAAGTTGCAAAAATGGTTTTGCAACAAAAGCATATGTTCTACTCCATTAGACTGAAAATGATGCTTGGGAGTGTTTTGGAGCATTTCGCAAACCTTCGGCATGTAAATAACTTGTGTTTCAGGGCTGAATGCACAGTTACGGGGTACCGAAGTTGCAAAAATGGTTTTGCAACAAAAGCATATGTTCTACTCCATTAGACTCAAAATGATGTTTCGGAGTGTTTTGGAGGACTTCGCAAACCTTCGGCGTGTAAATAACTTGTGTTTCGGGCCTAATGCACTGTTACGGGGTACCGAAGTTGCAAAAATGGTTTTGCAACAAAAGCATCTGTTCTACTCCATTGGACTCAAAATGATGTTTGGTAGTGTTTTGGAGGATTTTGCAAACCTTCGGCATGTTAATAACTTGTGTTTCGGGCCTAATGCACTGTTATGGGGTACCGAAGTTGCAAAATGGTTTTGCAACAAAAGCATCTATTCTACTCCATTAGACTCAAAATGATGTTTCGGAGTGTTGCATTTCGCTAACCTTCGGCATGTAAATAACTTGTGTTTTGGGCCTGAATCCACTGTTACGGGGTGCCGAAGTTGCAAAAATGGTTTTGCAACAAAAGCATCCGTTCTACTCCATTAGATTCAAAATGATGTTTGGGAGTGTTTTGGAGGATTTCGCAAACCTTCGACATGTAAATAACTTGTGTTTCAGGCCTAATGCAGAGTTACGGGGTACCGAAGTTGCAAAAATGGTTTTGCAACAAAACCATCTGTTCTACTCCATTAGACCCAAAATAATATTTGGGAGTGTTTTGGACCATTTCGCTAACCTTCGGCATATAAATAACTTGTGTTTCGGGCCTGAATACACAGTTACGGCGTACCGAAGTTGCAAAAATGGTTTTGCAACAAAACCATCTGTTCTACTCCATTAGACCCAAAATGATATTTGGGAGTGTTTTGGACCATTTCGCTAACCTTCGGCATATAAATAACTTGTGTTTCGGGCCTGAATACACAGTTACGGGGTACCGAAGTTGCAAAAATGGTTTTGCAACAAAAGCATCTGTTCTACTCCATTGGACTCAAAATGATGTTTGGTAGTGTTTTGGAGGATTTTGCAAACCTTCGGCATGTAAATAACTCGTGTTTCGGGTCTAATGCACTGTTACGGGGTACCGACGTTGTAAAAATGGTTTTGCAACAAAACCATTTGTTCTACTCCATTAGACCCAAAATGATGTTATGGAGTGTTTTGGAGCATTTCGCTAACCTTCGGCATATAAATAACTTGTGTTTCGGGCCTAAATACACAGTTACGGGGTACCGAAGTTGCAAAAATGGTTTTGCAACAAAAGCATTCGTTCTACTCCATTAGACTCAAAATGATGTTTGGGAGTGTTTTGGAGCATTTCGCTAACTTTCGGCACGTAATAACTTGTGTTTCGGGCCTGAATGCACAGTTACGGGGTACCGAAGTTGCAAAAATAGTTTTGCAACAAAAGCATATGTTCTACTCCATTAGACTGAAAATGATGCTTGGGAGTGTTTTGGAGCATTTCGCAAACCTTCGGCATGTAAATAACTTGTGTTTCGGGCCTAATGTGCTGTTACGGGGTACCGAAGTTGCAAAAATGGTTTTGCAACAAAAGCATATGTGTACTCCATTAGACTCAAAATGATGTTTCGGAGTGTTTTGGAGGACTTCGCAAACCTTCGGCATGTAAATAACTTGTGTTTCGGGCTAAATGCACTGTTACGGGGTACCGAAGTTGCAAAAATGGTTTTGCAACAAAAGCATCCGTTCTACTCCATTAGACTCAAAATGATGTTTGGGAGTGTTTTGGAGGATTTCGCAAACCTTCGGCATGTAAATAATTTGTGTTTCAGGGCTGAATGCACAGTTACGGGGTACCGAAGTTGCAAAAATGGTTTTGCAACAAAAGCATATGTTCTACTCCATTAGACTCAAAATGATGTTTCGGAGTGTTTTGGAGGATTTCGCAAACCTTCGGCGTGTAAATAACTTGTGTTTCGGGCCTAATGCACTGTTACGGGGTACCGAAGTTGCAAAAATGGTTTTGCAACAAAAGCATCTGTTCTACTCCATTGGACTCAAAATGATGTTTGGTAGTGTTTTGGAGGATTTTGCAAACCTTCGGCATGTAAATAACTCGTGTTTCGGGTCTAATGCACTGTTACGGGGTACCGACGTTGTAAAAATGGTTTTGCAACAAAACCATTTGTTCTACTCCATTAGACCCAAAATGATGTTTGGGAGTGTTTTGGAGCATTTCGCTAACCTTCGTCTTATAAATAACTTGTGTTTCGGGCCTAAATACACAGTTACGGGGTACCGAAGTTGCAAAAATGGTTTTGCAACAAAAGCATTTGTTCTACTCCATTAGACTCAAAATGATGTTTGGGAGTGTTTTGGAGCATTTCGCTAACTTTCGGCACGTAATAACTTGTGTTTCGGGCCTGAATGCACTGTTACGGGGTACCGAAGTTGCAAAAATAGTTTTGCAACAAAAGCATCCGTTCTACTCGATTAGACTCAAAATGAAGTTTGTGAGTGTTTTGGAGGATTTCGCAAACCTTCGGCATGTTAATAACTTGTGTTTCGGGCCTAATGCACTGTTACGGGGTACCGAAGTTGCAAAAATGGTTTTGCAACAAAAGCATCTGTTCTACTCCATTAGACTCAAAATAATGTTTGGGAGTGTTTTGGAGGATTTCACAAACCTTCGGCATGTAAATAACTTGTGTTTCGAGCCTAATGCACTGTTACGGGGTACCGAAGTTGCAAAAATGGTTTTGCAACAAAAGCATCCGTACTACTCCATTGGACTCAAAATGATGTTTGGTAGTGTTTTGGAGGATTTTGCAATCCTTCGTCATGTAAATAACTCGTGTTTCGGGTCTAATGCACTGTTACGGGGTACCGAAGTTGCAAAAATGGTTTTGCAACAAAAGCATCCGTTCTACTCCATTAGACTCAAAATGATGTTTGGGAGTGTTTTGGAGGATTTCGCAAACCTTCAGCATGTAAATAACTTGTGTTTTGGGCCTAATGTGCTGTTACGGGGTACCAAGTTAAAAAAATAGTTTTGCAACAAAAGCATCTGTTCTACTCCATTATACTCAAAATGATGTTTGGCAGTCTTTTGGAGGTTTTCGCAAACCTTCGGCACGTAATAATTTGTGTTTCAAGCCTGAATGCACTGTTACGGGGTACCGAAGTTGCAAAAATGGTTTTGCAACAAAATCATATGTTCTACTCCATTAGACTCAAAATGATGTTTCGGAGTGTTTTGGAGGATTTCGCAAACCTTCGGCATGTTAATAACTTGTGTTTCGGGCCTAATGCACTGTTACGGGGTACCGAAGTTGCAAAATGGTTTTGCAACAAAAGCATCTGTTCTACTCCATTAGACTCAAAATGATGTTTCGGAGTGTTGCATTTCGCTAACCTTCGGCATGTAAATAACTTGTGTTTTGGGCCTGAATCCACTGTTACGAGGTGCCGAAGTTGCAAAAATGGTTTTGCAACAAAAGCATCCGTTCTACTCCATTAGATTCAAAATGATGTTTGGGAGTGTTTTGGAGGATTTCGCAAACCTTCGACATGTAAATAACTTGTGTTTCAGGCCTAATGCAGAGTTACGGGGTACCGAAGTTGCAAAAATGGTTTTGCAACAAAACCATCTGTTCTACTCCATTAGACCCAAAATGATATTTGGGAGTGTTTTGGACCATTTCGCTAACCTTCGGCATATAAATAACTTGTGTTTCGGGCCTGAATACACAGTTACGGCGTACCGAAGTTGCAAAAATGGTTTTGCAACAAAAGCATCCGTTCTACTCCATTAGACTCAAAATGATGTTTGGTAGTGTTTTGGAGCATTTCGCAAACCTTCGGCATATAAATAACTTGTGTTTCGGGCCTGAATGAACTGTTACGGGGTACCGAAGTTGCAAAAATGGTTTTGCAACAAAAGCATATGTTCTACTCCATTAGACTCAAAATGATGTTTCGGAATGTTTTGCAGGATGTCGCAAACCTTCGGCATGTAAATAACTTGTGTTTCGGGCTTAATGCACTGTTACGGGGTACCGAACTTGCAAAAATGATTTTGCAACAAAAGCATCCGTTCTACTCCATTAGACTCAAAATGATGTTTAGGAGTGTTTTGGGGGATTTCGCAAACCATCGGCATGTAAATCGCTTGTCTTTCGGGCCTGAATGCACTGTTACGGGTACCAAATTTGCAAAAATGGTTTTGCAACAAAAGCATCTGTTCTACTCCACTAGACTCAAAATGATGTTTGCGAGTGTTTTAGAGGATTTCGCAAACCTTCGGCATGTAAATAACTTGTGTTTCGGACCTAATGCACTGTTACGGGGTACCGAAGTTGCAAAAATGGTTTTGCAACAAAAGCATATGTTCTACTTCATTAGACTCAAAATGATGTTTCGGAGTGTTTTGGAGGATTTCGCAAACCTTCGGCATGTAAATAATTTGTGTTTCAGGGCTGAATGCACAGTTACGGGGTACCGAAGTTGCAAAAATGGTTTTGCAACAAAAGCATATGTTCTACTCCATTAGACTCAAAATGATGTTTCGGAGTGTTTTGGAGGATTTCGCAAACCTTCGGCATGTAAATAACTTGTGTTTCGGGCTAAATGCACTGTTACGGGGTACCGAAGTTGCAAAAATGGTTTTGCAACAAAAGCATCCGTTCTACTCCATTAGACTCAAAATGATGTTTGGGAGAGTTTTGGAGGATTTCGCAAACCTTCGGCATGTAAATAATTTGTGTTTCAGGGCTGAATGCACAGTTACGGGGTACCGAAGTTGCAAAAATGGTTTTGCAACAAAAGCATATGTTCTACTCCATTAGACTCAAAATGATGTTTCGGAGTGTTTTGGAGGATTTCGCAAACCTTCGGCGTGTAAATAACTTGTGTTTCGGGCCTAATGCACTGTTATGGGGTACCGAAGTTGCAAAAATGGTTTTGCAACAGAAGCATCTGTTCTACTCCATTGGACTCAAAATGATGTTTGGTAGTGTTTTGGAGGATTTTGCAAACCTTCGGCATGTAAATAACTCGTGTTTCGGGTCTAATGCACTGTTACGGGGTACCGACGTTGTAAAAATGGTTTTGCAACAAAACCATTTGTTTTACTCCATTAGACCCAAAATGATGTTTGGGAGTGTTTTGGAGCATTTTGCTAACCTTCGTCTTATAAATAACTTGTGTTTCGGGCCTAAATACACAGTTACGGGGTACCGAAGTTGCAAAAATGGTTTTGCAACAAAAGCATTTGTTCTACTCCATTAGACTCAAAATGATGTTTGGGAGTGTTTTGGAGCATTTCGCTAACATTCGGCACGTAATAACTTGTGTTTCGGGCCTGAATGCACTGTTACGGGGTACCGAAGTTGCAAAAATAGTTTTGCAACAAAAGCATCCGTTCTACTCGATTAGACTCAAAATGAAGTTTGTGAGTGTTTTGGAGGATTTCGCAAACCTTCGGCATGTTAATAACTTGTGTTTCGGGCCTAATGCACTGTTACGGGGTACCGAAGTTGCAAAAATGGTTTTGCAACAAAAGCATCCGTTCTACTCCATTAGACTCAAAATAATGTTTGGGAGTGTTTTGGAGGATTTCGCAAACCTTCGGCATGTAAATAACTTGTGTTTCGAGCCTAATGCACTGTTACGGGGTACCGAAGTTGCAAAAATGGTTTTGCAACAAAAGCATCCGTACTACTCCATTGGACTCAAAATGATGTTTGGTAGTGTTTTGGAGGATTTTGCAATCCTTCGTCATGTAAATAACTCGTGTTTCGGGTCTAATGCACTGTTACGGGGTACCGAAGTTGCAAAAATGGTTTTGCAACAAAAGCATCCGTTCTACTCCATTAGACTCAAAATGATGTTTGGGAGTGTTTTGGAGGATTTCGCAAACCTTCAGCATGTAAATAACTTGTGTTTTGGGCCTAATGTGCTGTTACGGGGTACCAAGTTAAAAAAATAGTTTTGCAACAAAAGCATCTGTTCTACTCCATTATACTCAAAATGATGTTTGGCAGTCTTTTGGAGGTTTTCGCAAACCTTCGGCACGTAATAATTTGTGTTTCAAGCCTGAATGCACTGTTACGGGGTACCGAAGTTGCAAAAATGGTTTTGCAACAAAATCATATGTTCTACTCCATTAGACTCAAAATGATGTTTCGGAGTGTTTTGGAGGATTTCGCAAACCTTCGGCATGTTAATAACTTGTGTTTCGGGCCTAATACACTGTTACGGGGTACCGAAGTTGCAAAATGGTTTTGCAACAAAAGCATCTGTTCTACTCCATTAGACTCAAAATGATGTTTCGGAGTGTTGCATTTCGCTAACCTTCGGCATCTAAATAACTTGTGTTTTGGGCCTGAATCCACTGTTACGGGGTGCCGAAGTTGCAAAAATGGTTTTGCAACAAAAGCATCCGTTCTACTCCATTAGATTCAAAATGATGTTTGGGAGTGTTTTGGAGGATTTCGCAAACCTTCGACATGTAAATAACTTGTGTTTCAGGCCTAATGCAGAGTTACGGGGTACCGAAGTTGCAAAAATGGTTTTGCAACAAAACCATCTGTTCTACTCCATTAGACCCAAAATGATATTTGGGAGTGTTTTGGACCATTTCGCTAACCTTCGGCATATAAATAACTTGTGTTTCGGGCCTGAATACACAGTTACGGCGTACCGAAGTTGCAAAAATGGTTTTGCAACAAAAGCATCCGTTCTACTCCATTAGACTCAAAATGATGTTTGGTAGTGTTTTGGAGAATTTCGCAAACCTTCGGCATATAAATAACTTGTGTTTCGGGCCTGAATGAACTGTTACGGGGTACCGAAGTTGCAAAAATGGTTTTGCAACAAAAGCATATGTTCTACTCCATTAGACTCAAAATGATGTTTCGGAATGTTTTGCAGGATGTCGCAAACCTTCGGCATGTAAATAACTTGTGTTTCGGGCTTAATGCACTGTTACGGGGTACCGAACTTGCAAAAATGATTTTGCAACAAAAGCATCCGTTCTACTCCATTAGACTCAAAATGATGTTTGGGAGTGTTTTGGGGGATTTCGCAAACCATCGGCATGTAAATCGCTTGTCTTTCGGGCCTGAATGCACTGTTACGGGTACCAAATTTGCAAAAATGGTTTTGCAACAAAAGCATCTGTTCTACTCCACTAGACTCAAAATGATGTTTGCGAGTGTTTTAGAGGATTTCGCAAACCATCGGCATGTAAATAACTTGTGTTTCGGACCTAATGCACTGTTACGGGGTACCGAAGTTGCAAAAATGGTTTTGCAACAAAAGCATATGTTCTACTGCATTAGACTCAAAATGATGCTTGGGAGTGTTTTGGAGCATTTCGCAAACCTTCGGCATGTAAATAACTTGTGTTTCGGGCCTGAATGCACAGTTACAGGGTACCGAAGTTGCAAAAATGGTTTTGCAACAAAAGCATATGTTCTACTCCATTAGACTGAAAATGATGCTTGGGAGTGTTTTGGAGCATTTCGCAAACCTTCAGCATCTAAATAACTTGTGTTTCAGGGCTGAATGCACAGTTACGGGGTACCGAAGTTGCAAAAATGGTTTTGCAACAAAAGCATATGTTCTACTCCATTAGACTCAAAATGATGTTTCGGAGTGTTTTGGAGGATTTCGCAAACCTTCGGCGTGTAAATAACTTGTGTTTCGGGCCTAATGCACTGTTACGGGTACCGAAGTTGCAAAAATTGTTTTGCAACAAAAGCATCCGTTCTACTCCATTAGACTCAAAATAATGTTTGGGTGTGTTTTGGAGGATTTCGGAAACCTTCGGCATGTAAATAACTTGTATTTCGGGCCTGAATGCACAGTTACGGGGTACCGAAGTAGCAAAAATAGTTTTGCAACAAAAGCATATGTTCTACTCCATTAGACTGAAAATGATGCTTGGGAGTGTTTTGGAGCATTTCGCAAACCTTCGGCATGTAAATAACTTGTGTTTCGGGCCTAATGTGCTGTTACGGGGTACCGAAGTTGCAAAAATGGTTTTGCAACAAAAGCATATGTGTACTCCATTAGACTCAAAATGATGTTTCGGAGTGTTTTTGAGGACTTCGCAAACCTTCGGCATGTAAATAACTTGTGTTTCGGGCCAAATGCACTGTTACGGGGTACCGAAGTTGCAAAAATGGTTTTGCAACAAAAGCATCCGTTCTACTCCATTAGACTCAAAATGATGTTTGGGAGTGTTTTGGAGGATTTCGCAAACCTTCAACATGTAAATAACTTGTGTTTTGGGCCTAATGTGCTGTTACGGGGTACCAAGTTAAAAAAATAGTTTTGCAACAAAAGCATTTGTTCTACTCCATTATACTCAAAATGATGTTTGGCAGTCTTTTGGAGGTTTTCGCAAACCTTCGGCACGTAATAATTTGTGTGTCAAGCCTGAATGCACTGTTACGGGGTACCGAAATTGCAAAAATGGTTTTGCAACAAAATCATATGTTCTACTCCATTAGACTCAAAATGATGTTTCGGAGTGTTTTGGAGGATTTCGCAAACCTTCGGCATGTTAATAACTTGTGTTTCGGGCCTAATGCACTGTTACGGGGTACCGAAGTTGCAAAATGGTTTTGCAACAAAAGCATCTATTCTACTCCATTAGACTCAAAATGATGTTTCGGAGTGTTGCATTTCGTTAACCTTCGGCATGTAAATAACTTGTGTTTTGGGCCTGAATCCACTGTTACGAGGTGCCGAAGTTGCAAAATTGGTTTTGCAACAAAAGCATCCGTTCTACTCCATTAGATTCAAAATGATGTTTGGGAGTGTTTTGGAGGATTTCGCAAACCTTCGACATGTAAATAACTTGTGTTTCAGGCCTAATGCAGAGTTACGGGGTACCGAAGTTGCAAAAATGGTTTTGCAACAAAACCATCTGTTCTACTCCATTAGACCCAAAATGATATTTGGGAGTGTTTTGGACCATTTCGCTAACCTTCGGCATATAAATAACTTGTGTTTCGGGCCTGAATACACAGTTACGGCGTACCGAAGTTGCAAAAATGGTTTTGCAACAAAAGCATCCGTTCTACTCCATTAGACTCAAAATGATGTTTGGTAGTGTTTTGGAGCATTTCGCAAACCTTCGGCATATAAATAACTTGTGTTTCGGGCCTGAATGAACTGTTACGGGGTACCGAAGTTGCAAAAATGGTTTTGCAACAAAAGCATATGTTCTACTCCATTAGACTCAAAATGATGTTTCGGAATGTTTTGCAGGATGTCGCAAACCTTCGGCATGTAAATAACTTGTGTTTCGGGCTTAATGCACTGTTACGGGGTACCGAACTTGCAAAAATGATTTTGCAACAAAAGCATCCGTTCTACTCCATTAGACTCAAAATGATGTTTAGGAGTGTTTTGGGGGATTTCGCAAACCATCGGCATGTAAATCGCTTGTCTTTCGGGCCTGAATGCACTGTTACGGGTACCAAATTTGCAAAAATGGTTTTGCAACAAAAGCATCTGTTCTACTCCACTAGACTCAAAATGATGTTTGCGAGTGTTTTAGAGGATTTCGCAAACCATCGGCATGTAAATAACTTGTGTTTCGGACCTAATGCACTGTTACGGGGTACCGAAGTTGCAAAAATGGTTTTGCAACAAAAGCATATGTTCTAATGCATTAGACTCAAAATGATGCTTGGGAGTGTTTTGGAGCATTTCGCAAACCTTCGGCATGGAAATAACTTGTGTTTCAGGGATAAATGCACAGTTACGGGGTACCGAAGTTGCAAAAATGGTTTTGCAACAAAAGCATATGTTCTACTCCATTAGACTCAAAATGATGTTTCGGAGTGTTTTGGAGGATTTCGCAAACCTTCGGCGTGTAAATAACTTGTGTTTCGGGCCTAATGCACTGTTACGGGGTACCGAAGTTGCAAAAATGGTTTTGCAACAAAAGCATCTGTTCTACTCCATTGGACTCAAAATGATGTTTGGTAGTGTTTTGGAGGATTTTGCAAACCTTCGGCATGTAAATAACTCGTGTTTCGGGTCTAATGCACTGTTACGGGGTACCGACGTTGTAAAAATGGTTTTGCAACAAAACCATTTGTTCTACTCCATTAGACCCAAAATGATGTTTGGGAGTGTTTTGGAGCATTTCGCTAACCTTCGGCATATAAATAACTTGTGTTTCGGGCCTAAATACACAGTTACGGGGTACCGAAGTTGCAAAAATGGTTTTGCAACAAAAGCATTCGTTCTACTCCATTAGATTCAAAATGATGTTTGGGAGTGTTTTGGAGCATTTCGCTAACTTTCGGCACGTAATAACTTGTGTTTCGGGCCTGAATGCACAGTTACGGTGTACCGAAGTTGCAAAAATGGTTTTGCAACAAAAGCATCCGTTCTACTCCATTAGACTCAAAATGATGTTTGGGAGTGTTTTTGAGGATTTCGCAAACCATCGGCATGTAAATAACTTGTGTTTCGGGCCTGAATGCACTGTTACGGGGTACCGAAGTTGCAAAAATAGTTTTGCAACAAAAGCATCCGTTCTACTCGATTAGACTCAAAATGAAGTTTGTGAGTGTTTTGGAGGATTTCGCAAACCTTCGGCATGTTAATAACTTGTGTTTCGGGCCTAATGCACTGTTACGGGGTATCGAAGTTGCAAAAATGGTTTTGCAACAAAAGCATCCGTTCTACTCCATTAGACTCAAAATAATGTTTGGGAGTGTTTTGGAGGATTTCGCAAACCTTCGGCATGTAAATAACTTGTGTTTCGAGCCTAATGCACTGTTACGGGGTACCGAAGTTGCAAAAATGGTTTTGCAACAAAAGCATCCGTTCTACTCCTTTGGACTCAAAATGATGTTTGGTAGTGTTTTGGAGGATTTTGCAATCCTTCGTCATGTAAATAAATCGTGTTTCGGGTCTAATGCACTGTTACGGGGTACCGAAGTTGTAAAAATGGTTTTGCAACAAAACCATTTGTTCTACTCCATTAGAATCAAAATGATGTTTCAGAGTGTTTTGGAGGATTCGCAAACCTTCGGCATGTAAATAACTTGTGTTTCGGGCCTAATGCACGGTTACAGGGTACCGAACTTGCAAAAATGATTTTGCAACAAAAGCATCCGTTCTACTCCATTAGACTCAAAATGATGTTTGGGAGTGTTTTGGAGGATTTCGCAAACCTTCGGCATGTAAATAACTTGTCTTTCGGGCCTGAATGCACTGTTACGCGGTACCAAAGTTGCAAAAATGGTTTTGCAACAAAAGCATCTGTTCTATTCCATTAGACTCAAAATGATGTTTGCGAGTGTTTTGGAGGATTTCGCAAACCATCGGCTTGTAAATAACTTGTGTTTCGGGCCTAATGCACTATTACGGGGTACCGAAGTTGCAAAAATGGTTTTGCAACAAAAGCATATGTTCTACTCCATTAGACTCAAAATGATGCTTGGGATTGTTTTGGAGCATTTCGGATACCTTCGGCATGTAAATAACTTGTGTTTCGGGCCTGAATGCACAGTTACGGGGTACCGAAGTTGCAAAAATGGTTTTGCAACAAAAGCATATGTTCTACTTCATTAGACTCAAAATGATGTTTCGGAGTGTTTTGGAGGATTTCGCAAACCTTCGGCATGTAAATAACTTGTGTTTCGGGCCTGAATACACAGTTACGGGGTACCGAAGTTGCAAAAATGGTTTTGTAACAAAAGCATCCGTTCATTGGACCCAAAATGATGCTTGGGAGTGTTTTGGAGCATTTCGCTAACCTTCGGCATATAAATAACTTGTGTTTCGGGCCTAATGCGCTGTTACGGGGTTCCGAAGTTGCAAAAACGGTTTTGCAACAAAAGCATCCGTTCAACTCCATCAGACTCAGAATGACGTTCGGGAGTGTTTTGGAGGATTTCGGAAACCTTCGGCATGTAAATAACTTGTGTTTCGGGCCTGAATGCACTGTTACGGGGTACCGAAGTTGCAAAAATGGTTTTTCAACAAAAGCATATGTTCTACTCCATTAGACTGAAAATGATGCTTGGGAGTGTTTTGGAGCATTTCGCAAACCTTCGGCATGTAAATAACTTGTGTTTCAGGGCTGAATGCACAGTTACGGCATACCGAAGTTGCAAAAATGGTTTTGCAACAAAAGCATATGTGTACTCCATTAGACTCAAAATGATGTTTCGGAGTGTTTTGGAGGATTTCGCAAACCTTCGGCATGTAAATAACTTGTGTTTCGGGCCTAATGCACTGTTACGGTGTACCGAAGTTGCAAAAATAGTTTTGCAACAAAAGCATCCGTTCTACTCCATTAGACTCAAAATGATGTTTGGGAGTGTTTTGGAGGATTTCGCAAACCTTCGACATGTCAATAACTTGTGTTTCGGGCCTAATGTGCTGTTACGGGGTACCGAAGTTAAAAAAATAGTTTTGCAACAAAAGCATCTGTTCTACTCCATTGTACTCAAAATGATGTTTGGCAGTCTTTTGGAGGTTTTCGCGAACCTTCGGCACGTAATAACTTGTGTTTCGGGCCTGAATGCACTATTACGGGGTACCGAAGTTGCAAAAATTGTTTTGCAACAAATGCATATGTTCTACTCCATTAGACTCAAAATGATGTTTCAGAGTGTTTTGGAGGATTTCGCAAACGTTCGGCATGTAAATAACTTGTGTTTCGGGCCTAATGCACGGTTACAGGGTACCAAACTTGCAAAAATGATTTTCTAACAAAAGCATCCGTTCTACTCCATTAGAGTCAAAATGATGTTTGGGAGTGTTTTGGAGGATTTCGCAAACCTTCGGCATGTAAATAACTTGTCTTTCGGGCCTGAATGCACTGTTACGCGGTACCAAAGTTGCAAAAATGGTTTTGCAACAAAAGTATCTGTTCTATTCCATTAGACTCAAAATGATGTTTGCGAGTGTTTTGGGGGATTTCGCAAACCATCGGCATGTAAATAACTTGTGTTTCGGGCCTAATGCACTATTACGGGGTACCGAAGTTGCAAAAATGGTTTTGCAACAAAAGCATATGTTCTACTCCATTAGACTCAAAATGATGCTTGGGATTGTTTTGGAGCATTTCGGAAACCTTCGGCATGTAAATAACTTGTGTTTCGGGCCTGAATGCACAGTTACGGGGTACCGAAGTTGCAAAAATGGTTTTGCAACAAAAGCATATGTTCTACTTCATTAGACTCAAAATGATGTTTCGGAGTGTTTTGGAGGATTTCGCAAACCTTCGGCTTGTAAATAACTTATGTTTCGGGCCTAATGCACTGTTACGGGGTACCGAAGTTGCAAAAATGGTTTTGCAACAAAAGCATCCGTTCTACTCCATTAGACTCAAAATAATGTTTGGGAATGTTTTGGAGGATTTCGCAAACCTTCGGCTTGTAAATAACTTGTGTTTCGAGCCTAATGCACTGTTACGGGGTACCGAAGTTGCAAAAATGGTTTTGCAACAAAAGCATCCGTTCTACTCCATTGGACACAAAATGATGTTTGGTAGTGTTTTGGAGGATTTTGCAATCCTTCGTCATGTAAATAACTCGTGTTTCGGGTCTAATGCACTGTTACGGGGTACCGAAGTTGTAAAAATGGTTTTGCAACAAAACCATTTGTTCTACTCCATTAGACCCAAAATGATGTTTGGGAGTGTTTTGGAGCATTTCGCTAACCTTCGGCATATAAATAACTTGTGTTTCGGGCCTGAATACACAGTTACGGGGTACCGAAGTTGCAAAAATGGTTTTGCAACAAATGCATATGTTCTACTCCATTAGACTCAAAATGATGTTTCAGAGTGTTTTGGAGGATTTCGCAAATCTTCGGCATGTAAATAACTTGTGTTTTGGGCCTAATGCACGGTTACAGGGTACCGAACTTGCAAAAATGATTTTGCAACAAAAGCATCCGTTCTACTCCATTAGAGTCAAAATGATGTTTGGGAGTGTTTTGGAGGATTTCGCAAACCTTCGGCATGTAAATAACTTGTCTTTCGGGCCTGAATGCACTGTTACGCGGTACCAAAGTTGCAAAAATGGTTTTGCAACAAAAGTATCTCTTCTATTCCATTAGACTCAAAATGATGTTTGCGAGTGTTTTGGAGGATTTCGCAAACCATCGGCATGTAAATAACTTGTGTTTCAGGGCTGAATGCACAGTTACGGCGTACCGAAGTTGCAAAAATGGTTTTGCAACAAAAGCATATGTGTACTCCATTAGACTCAAAATGATGTTTCGGAGTGTTTTGGAGGATTTCGCAAACCTTCGGCATGTAAATAACTTGTGTTTCGAGCCTAATGCACTGTTACGGGGTACCGAAGTTGCAAAAATGGTTTTGCAACAAAAGCATCCGTTCTACTCCTTTGGACTCAAAATGATGTTTGGTAGTGTTTTGGAGGATTTTGCAATCCTTCGTCATGTAAATAAATCGTGTTTCGGGTCTAATGCACTGTTACGGGGTACCGAAGTTGTAAAAATGGTTTTGCAACAAAACCATTTGTTCTACTCCATTAGAATCAAAATGATGTTTCAGAGTGTTTTGGAGGATTCGCAAACCTTCGGCATGTAAATAACTTGTGTTTCGGGCCTAATGCACGGTTACAGGGTACCGAACTTGCAAAAATGATTTTGCAACAAAAGCATCCGTTCTACTCCATTAGACTCAAAATGATGTTTGGGAGTGTTTTGGAGGATTTCGCAAACCTTCGGCATGTAAATAACTTGTCTTTCGGGCCTGAATGCACTGTTACGCGGTACCAAAGTTGCAAAAATGGTTTTGCAACAAAAGCATCTGTTCTATTCCATTAGACTCAAAATGATGTTTGCGAGTGTTTTGGAGGATTTCGCAAACCATCGGCTTGTAAATAACTTGTGTTTCGGGCCTAATGCACTATTACGGGGTACCGAAGTTGCAAAAATGGTTTTGCAACAAAAGCATATGTTCTACTCCATTAGACTCAAAATGATGCTTGGGATTGTTTTGGAGCATTTCGGATACCTTCGGCATGTAAATAACTTGTGTTTCGGGCCTGAATGCACAGTTACGGGGTACCGAAGTTGCAAAAATGGTTTTGCAACAAAAGCATATGTTCTACTTCATTAGACTCAAAATGATGTTTCGGAGTGTTTTGGAGGATTTCGCAAACCTTCGGCATGTAAATAACTTGTGTTTCGGGCCTGAATACACAGTTACGGGGTACCGAAGTTGCAAAAATGGTTTTGTAACAAAAGCATCCGTTCATTGGACCCAAAATGATGCTTGGGAGTGTTTTGGAGCATTTCGCTAACCTTCGGCATATAAATAACTTGTGTTTCGGGCCTAATGCGCTGTTACGGGGTTCCGAAGTTGCAAAAACGGTTTTGCAACAAAAGCATCCGTTCAACTCCATCAGACTCAGAATGACGTTCGGGAGTGTTTTGGAGGATTTCGGAAACCTTCGGCATGTAAATAACTTGTGTTTCGGGCCTGAATGCACTGTTACGGGGTACCGAAGTTGCAAAAATGGTTTTTCAACAAAAGCATATGTTCTACTCCATTAGACTGAAAATGATGCTTGGGAGTGTTTTGGAGCATTTCGCAAACCTTCGGCATGTAAATAACTTGTGTTTCAGGGCTGAATGCACAGTTACGGCATACCGAAGTTGCAAAAATGGTTTTGCAACAAAAGCATATGTGTACTCCATTAGACTCAAAATGATGTTTCGGAGTGTTTTGGAGGATTTCGCAAACCTTCGGCATGTAAATAACTTGTGTTTCGGGCCTAATGCACTGTTACGGTGTACCGAAGTTGCAAAAATAGTTTTGCAACAAAAGCATCCGTTCTACTCCATTAGACTCAAAATGATGTTTGGGAGTGTTTTGGAGGATTTCGCAAACCTTCGACATGTCAATAACTTGTGTTTCGGGCCTAATGTGCTGTTACGGGGTACCGAAGTTAAAAAAATAGTTTTGCAACAAAAGCATCTGTTCTACTCCATTGTACTCAAAATGATGTTTGGCAGTCTTTTGGAGGTTTTCGCGAACCTTCGGCACGTAATAACTTGTGTTTCGGGCCTGAATGCACTATTACGGGGTACCGAAGTTGCAAAAATTGTTTTGCAACAAATGCATATGTTCTACTCCATTAGACTCAAAATGATGTTTCAGAGTGTTTTGGAGGATTTCGCAAACGTTCGGCATGTAAATAACTTGTGTTTCGGGCCTAATGCACGGTTACAGGGTACCAAACTTGCAAAAATGATTTTCTAACAAAAGCATCCGTTCTACTCCATTAGAGTCAAAATGATGTTTGGGAGTGTTTTGGAGGATTTCGCAAACCTTCGGCATGTAAATAACTTGTCTTTCGGGCCTGAATGCACTGTTACGCGGTACCAAAGTTGCAAAAATGGTTTTGCAACAAAAGTATCTGTTCTATTCCATTAGACTCAAAATGATGTTTGCGAGTGTTTTGGGGGATTTCGCAAACCATCGGCATGTAAATAACTTGTGTTTCGGGCCTAATGCACTATTACGGGGTACCGAAGTTGCAAAAATGGTTTTGCAACAAAAGCATATGTTCTACTCCATTAGACTCAAAATGATGCTTGGGATTGTTTTGGAGCATTTCGGAAACCTTCGGCATGTAAATAACTTGTGTTTCGGGCCTGAATGCACAGTTACGGGGTACCGAAGTTGCAAAAATGGTTTTGCAACAAAAGCATATGTTCTACTTCATTAGACTCAAAATGATGTTTCGGAGTGTTTTGGAGGATTTCGCAAACCTTCGGCTTGTAAATAACTTATGTTTCGGGCCTAATGCACTGTTACGGGGTACCGAAGTTGCAAAAATGGTTTTGCAACAAAAGCATCCGTTCTACTCCATTAGACTCAAAATAATGTTTGGGAGTGTTTTGGAGGATTTCGCAAACCTTCGGCTTGTAAATAACTTGTGTTTCGAGCCTAATGCACTGTTACGGGGTACCGAAGTTGCAAAAATGGTTTTGCAACAAAAGCATCCGTTCTACTCCATTGGACACAAAATGATGTTTGGTAGTGTTTTGGAGGATTTTGCAATCCTTCGTCATGTAAATAACTCGTGTTTCGGGTCTAATGCACTGTTACGGGGTACCGAAGTTGTAAAAATGGTTTTGCAACAAAACCATTTGTTCTACTCCATTAGACCCAAAATGATGTTTGGGAGTGTTTTGGAGCATTTCGCTAACCTTCGGCATATAAATAACTTGTGTTTCGGGCCTGAATACACAGTTACGGGGTACCGAAGTTGCAAAAATGGTTTTGCAACAAATGCATATGTTCTACTCCATTAGACTCAAAATGATGTTTCAGAGTGTTTTGGAGGATTTCGCAAATCTTCGGCATGTAAATAACTTGTGTTTTGGGCCAAATGCACGGTTACAGGGTACCGAACTTGCAAAAATGATTTTGCAACAAAAGCATCCGTTCTACTCCATTAGAGTCAAAATGATGTTTGGGAGTGTTTTGGAGGATTTCGCAAACCTTCGGCATGTAAATAACTTGTCTTTCGGGCCTGAATGCACTGTTACGCGGTACCAAAGTTGCAAAAATGGTTTTGCAACAAAAGTATCTCTTCTATTCCATTAGACTCAAAATGATGTTTGCGAGTGTTTTGGAGGATTTCGCAAACCATCGGCATGTAAATAACTTGTGTTTCAGGGCTGAATGCACAGTTACGGCGTACCGAAGTTGCAAAAATGGTTTTGCAACAAAAGCATATGTGTACTCCATTAGACTCAAAATGATGTTTCGGAGTGTTTTGGAGGATTTCGCAAACCTTCGGCATGTAAATAACTTGTGTTTCGGGCCTAATGCCTGTTACGGTGTACGGAAGTTGCAAAAATGGTTTTGCAACAAAAGCATCCGTTCTACTCCATTAGACTCAAAATGATGTTTGGGAGTGTTTTGGAGGATTTCGCAAACCTTCGACATGTAAATAACTTGTGTTTCGGGCCTAATGTGCTGTTACGGGGTACCGAAGTTAAAAAAATAGTTTTGCAACAAAAGCATCTGTTCTACTCCATTGTACTCAAAATGATGTTTGGCAGTCTTTTGGAGGTTTTCGCGAACCTTCGGCACGTAATAACATGTGTTTCGGGCCTGAATGCACTATTACGGGGTACCGAAGTTGCAAAAATTGTTTTGCAACAAATGCATATGTTCTACTCCATTAGACTCAAAATGATGTTTCAGAGTGTTTTGGAGGATTTCGCAAACCTTCGGCATGTAAATAACTTGTGTTTCGGGCCTAATGCACGGTTACAGGCTACCGAACTTGCAAAAATGATTTTGCAACAAAAGCATCCGTTCTACTCCATTAGAGTCAAAATGATGTTTGGGAGTGTTTTGGAGGATTTCGCAAACCTTCGGCATGTAAATAACTTGTCTTTCGGGCCTGAATGCACTGTTACGCGGTACCAAAGTTGCAAAAATGGTTTTGCAACAAAAGTATCTGTTCTATTCCATTAGACTCAAAATGATGTTTGCGAGTGTTTTGGAGGATTTCGCAAACCATCGGCATGTAAATAACTTGTGTTTCGGGCCTAATACACTATTACGGGGTACCGAAGTTGCAAAAATGGTTTTGCAACAAAAGCATATGTTCTACTCCATTAGACTCAAAATGATGCTTGGGATTATTTTGGAGCATTTCGGAAACCTTCGGCATGTAAATAACTTGTGTTTCGGGCCTGAATGCACAGTTACGGGGTACCGAAGTTGCAAAAATGGTTTTGCAACAAAAGCATATGTTCTACTTCATTAGACTCAAAATGATGTTTCGGAGTGTTTTGGAGGATTTCGCAAACCTTCGGCATGTAAATAACTTGTGTTTCGGGCCTAATGCACTGTTACGGGGTACCGAAGTTGCAAAAATGGTTTTGCAACAAAAGCATCCGTTCTACTCCATTAGACTCAAAATAATGTTTGGGAGTGTTTTGGAGGATTTCGCAAACCTTCGGCATGTAAATAACTTGTGTTTCGAGCCTAATGCACTGTTACGGGGTACCGAAGTTGCAAAAATGGTTTTGCAACAAAAGCATCCGTTCTACTCCATTGGACTCAAAATGATGTTTGGTAGTGTTTTGGAGGATTTTGCAATCCTTCGTCATGTAAATAACTCGTGTTTCGGGTCTAATGCACTGTTACGGGGTACCGAAGTTGTAAAAATGGTTTTGCAACAAAACCATTTGTTCTACTCCATTAGACCCAAAATGATGTTTGGGAGTGTTTTGGAGCATTTCGCTAACCTTCGGCATATAAATAACTTGTGTTTCGGGCCTGAATACACAGTTACGGGGTACCGAAGTTGCAAAAATGGTTTTGCAACAAATGCATATGTTCTACTCCATTAGACTCAAAATGATGTTTCAGAGTGTTTTGGAGGATTTCGCAAATCTTCGGCATGTAAATAACTTGTGTTTCGGGCCTAATGCACGGTTACAGGGTACCGAACTTGCAAAAATGATTTTGCAACAAAAGCATCCGTTCTACTCCATTAGAGTCAAAATGATGTTTGGGAGTGTTTTGGAGGATTTCGCAAACCTTCAGCATGTAAATAACTTGTCTTTCGGGCCTGAATGCACTGTTACGCGGTACCAAAGTTGCAAAAATGGTTTTGCAACAAAAGTATCTCTTCTATTCCATTAGACTCAAAATGATGTTTGCGAGTGTTTTGGAGGATTTCGCAAACCATCGGCATGTAAATAACTTGTGTTTCAGGGCTGAATGCACAGTTACGGCGTACCGAAGTTGCAAAAATGGTTTTGCAACAAAAGCATATGTGTACTCCATTAGACTCAAAATGATGTTTCGGAGTGTTTTGGAGGATTTCGCAAACCTTCGGCATGTAAATAACTTGTGTTTCGGGCCTAATGCCTGTTACGGTGTACGGAAGTTGCAAAAATGGTTTTGCAACAAAAGCATCCGTTCTACTCCATTAGACTCAAAATGATGTTTGGGAGTGTTTTGGAGGATTTCGCAAACCTTCGACATGTAAATAACTTGTGTTTCGGGCCTAATGTGCTGTTACGGGGTACCGAAGTTAAAAAAATAGTTTTGCAACAAAAGCATCTGTTCTACTCCATTGTACTCAAAATGATGTTTGGCAGTCTTTTGGAGGTTTTCGCGAACCTTCGGCACGTAATAACATGTGTTTCGGGCCTGAATGCACTATTACGGGGTACCGAAGTTGCAAAAATTGTTTTGCAACAAATGCATATGTTCTACTCCATTAGACTCAAAATGATGTTTCAGAGTGTTTTGGAGGATTTCGCAAACCTTCGGCATGTAAATAACTTGTGTTTCGGGCCTAATGCACGGTTACAGGCTACCGAACTTGCAAAAATGATTTTGCAACAAAAGCATCCGTTCTACTCCATTAGAGTCAAAATGATGTTTGGGAGTGTTTTGGAGGATTTCGCAAACCTTCGGCATGTAAATAACTTGTCTTTCGGGCCTGAATGCACTGTTACGCGGTACCAAAGTTGCAAAAATGGTTTTGCAACAAAAGTATCTGTTCTATTCCATTAGACTCAAAATGATGTTTGCGAGTGTTTTGGAGGATTTCGCAAACCATCGGCATGTAAATAACTTGTGTTTCGGGCCTAATACACTATTACGGGGTACCGAAGTTGCAAAAATGGTTTTGCAACAAAAGCATATGTTCTACTCCATTAGACTCAAAATGATGCTTGGGATTATTTTGGAGCATTTCGGAAACCTTCGGCATGTAAATAACTTGTGTTTCGGGCCTGAATGCACAGTTACGGGGTACCGAAGTTGCAAAAATGGTTTTGCAACAAAAGCATATGTTCTACTTCATTAGACTCAAAATGATGTTTCGGAGTGTTTTGGAGGATTTCGCAAACCTTCGGCATGTAAATAACTTGTGTTTCGGGCCTAATGCACTGTTACGGGGTACCGAAGTTGCAAAAATGGTTTTGCAACAAAAGCATCCGTTCTACTCCATTAGACTCAAAATAATGTTTGGGAGTGTTTTGGAGGATTTCGCAAACCTTCGGCATGTAAATAACTTGTGTTTCGAGCCTAACGCACTGTTACGGGGTACCGAAGTTGCAAAAATGGTTTTGCAACAAAAGCATCCGTTCTACTCCATTGGACTCAAAATGATGTTTGGTAGTGTTTTGGAGGATTTTGCAATCCTTCGTCATGTAAATAACTCGTGTTTCGGGTCTAATGCACTGTTACGGGGTACCGAAGTTGTAAAAATGGTTTTGCAACAAAACCATTTGTTCTACTCCATTAGACCCAAAATGATGTTTGGGAGTGTTTTGGAGCATTTCGCTAACCTTCGGCATATAAATAACTTGTGTTTCGGGCCTGAATACACAGTTACGGGGTACCGAAGTTGCAAAAATGGTTTTGTAACAAAAGCATCCGTTCATTGGACCCAAAATGATGCTTGGGAGTGTTTTGGAGCATTTCGCTAACCTTCGGCATATAAATAACTTGTGTTTCGGGCCTAATGCGCTGTTACGGGGTACCGAAGTTGCAAAAACGGTTTTGCAACAAAAGCATCCGTTCTACTCCATCAGACTCAGAATGACGTTTGGGAGTGTTTTGGAGGATTTCGGAAACCTTCGGCATGTAAATAACTTGTGTTTCGGTCCTGAATGCACTGTTACGGGGTACCGAAGTTGCAAAAATGGTTTTTCAACAAAAGCATATGTTCTACTCCATTAGACTGAAAATGATGCTTGGGAGTGTTTTGGAGCATTTCGCAAACCTTCGGCATGTAAATAACTTGTGTTTCAGGGCTGAATGCACAGTTACGGCGTACCGAAGTTGCAAAAATGGTTTTGCAACAAAAGCATATGTGTACTCCATTAGACTCAAAATGATGTTTCGGAGTGTTTTGGAGGATTTCGCAAACCATCGGCATGTAAATAACTTGTGTTTCGGGCCTAATGCACTGTTACGGTGTACCGAAGTTGCAAAAATGGTTTTGCAACAAAAGCATCCGTTCTACTCCATTAGACTCAAAATGATGTTTGGGAGTGTTTTGGAGGATTTCGCAAACCTTCGACATGTAAATAACTTGTGTTTCGGGCCTAATGTGCTGTTACGGGGTACCGAAGTTAAAAAAATAGTTTTGCAACAAAAGCATCTGTTCTACTCCATTGTACTCAAAATGATGTTTGGCAGTCTTTTGGAGGTTTTCGCGAACCTTCGGCACGTAATAACTTGTGTTTCGGGCCTGAATGCACTATTACGGGGTACCGAAGTTGCAAAAATTGTTTTGCAACAAATGCATATGTTCTACTCCATTAGACTCAAAATGATGTTTCAGAGTGTTTTGGAGGATTTCGCAAACCTTCGGCATGTAAATAACTTGTGTTTCGGGCCTAATGCACGGTTACAGGGTACCGAACTTGCAAAAATGATTTTGCAACAAAAGCATCCGTTCTACTCCATTAGAGTCAAAATGATGTTTGGGAGTGTTTTGGAGGATTTCACAAACCTTCGGCATGTAAATAACTTGTCTTTCGGGCCTGAATGCACTGTTACGCGGTACCAAAGTTGCAAAAATGGTTTTGCAACAAAAGTATCTGTTCTATTCCATTAGACTCAAAATGATGTTTGCGATTGTTTTGGAGGATTTCGCAAACCATCGACATGTAAATAACTTGTGTTTCGGGCCTAATGCACTATTACGGGGTACCGAAGTTGCAAAAATGGTTTTGCAACAAAAGCATATGTTCTACTCCATTAGACTCAAAATGATGCTTGGGATTGTTTTGGAGCATTTCGGAAACCTTCGGCATGTAAATAACTTGTGTTTCGGGCCTGAATGCACAGTTACGGGGTACCGAAGTTGCAAAAATGGTTTTGCAACAAAAGCATATGTTCTACTACATTAGACTCAAAATGATGTTTCGGAGTGTTTTGGAGCATTTCGCAAACCTTCGGCATGTAAATAACTTGTGTTTCGGGCCTAATGCACTGTTACGGGGTACCGAAGTTGCAAAAATGGTTTTGCAACAAAAGCATCCGTTCTACTCCATTAGACTCAAAATAATGTTTGGGAGTGTTTTGGAGGATTTCGCAAACCTTCGGCATGTAAATACCTTGTGTTTCGAGCCAAATGCACTGTTACGGGGTACCGAAGTTGCAAAAATGGTTTTGCAACAAAAGCATCCGTTCTACTCCATTGGACTCAAAATGATGTTTGGTAGTGTTTTGGAGGATTTTGCAATCCTTCGTCATGTAAATAACTCGTGTTTCGGGTCTAATGCACTGTTACGGGGTACCGAAGTTGTAAAAATGGTTTTGCAACAAAACCATTTGTTCTACTCCATTAGACCCAAAATGATGTTTGGGAGTGTTTTGGAGCATTTCGCTAACCTTCGGCATATAAATAACTTGTGTTTCGGGCCTGAATACACAGTTACGGGGTACCGAAGTTGCAAAAATGGTTTTGTAACAAAAGCATCCGTTCATTGGACCCAAAATGATGCTTGGGAGTGTTGTGGAGCATTTCGCTAACCTTCGGCATATAAATAACTTGTGTTTCGGGCCTAATGCGCTGTTACGGGGTACCGAAGTTGCAAAAACGGTTTTGCAACAAAAGCATCCGTTCTACTCCATCAGACTCAGAATGACGTTTGGGAGTGTTTTGGAGGATTTCGGAAACCTTCGGCATGTAAATAACTTGTGTTTCGGGCCTGAATGCACTGTTACGGGGTACCGAAGTTGCTAAAATGGTTTTTCAACAAAAACATATGTTCTACTCCATTAGACTGAAAATGATGCTTGGGAGTGTTTTGGAGCATTTCGCAAACCTTCGGCATGTAAATAACTTGTGTTTCAGGGCTGAATGCACAGTTACGGCGTACCGAAGTTGCAAAAATGGTTTTGCAACAAAAGCATATGTGTACTCCATTAGACTCAAAATGATGTTTCGGAGTGTTTTGGAGGATTTCGCAAACCATCGGCATGTAAATAACTTGTGTTTCGGGACTAATGCACTGTTACGGTGTACCGAAGTTGCAAAAATGGTTTTGCAACAAAAGCATCCGTTCTACTCCATTAGACTCAAAATGATGTTTGGGAGTGTTTTGGAGGATTTCGCAAACCTTCGACATGTAAATAACTTGTGTTTCGGGCCTAATGTGCTGTTACGGGGTACCGAAGTTAAAAAAATAGTTTTGCAACAAAAGCATCTGTTCTACTCCATTGTACTCAAAATGATGTTTGGCAGTCTTTTGGAGGTTTTCGCGAACCTTCGGCACGTAATAACTTGTGTTTCGGGCCTGAATGCACTATTACGGGGTACCGAAGTTGCAAAAATTGTTTTGCAACAAATGCATATGTTCTACTCCATTAGACTCAAAATGATGTTTCAGAGTGTTTTGGAGGATTTCGCAAATCTTCGGCATGTAAATAACTTGTGTTTCGGGCCTAATGCACGGTTACAGGGTACCGAACTTGCAAAAATGATTTTACAACAAAAGCATCCGTTCTACTCCATTAGAGTCAAAATGATGTTTGGGAGTGTTTTGGAGGATTTCGCAAACCTTCGGCATGTAAATAACTTGTCTTTCGGGCCTGAATGCACTGTTACGCGGTACCAAAATTGCAAAAATGGTTTTGCAACGAAAGTATCTGTTCTATTCCATTAGACTCAAAATGATGTTTGCGAGTGTTTTGGAGGATTTCGCAAACCATCGGCATGTAAATAACTTGTGTTTCGGGCCTAATGCACTATTACGGGGTACCGAAGTTGCAAAAATGGTTTTGCAACAAAAGCATATGTTCTACTCCATTAGACTCAAAATGATGCTTGGGATTGTTTTGGAGCATTTCGGAAACCTTCGGCATGTAAATAACTTGTGTTTCGGGCCTGAATGCACAGTTACGGGGTACCGAAGTTGCAAAAATGGTTTTGCAACAAAAGTATATGTTCTACTTCATTAGACACAAAATGATGTTTCGGAGTGTTTTGGAGGATTTCGCAAACCTTCGGCATGTAAATAACTTGTGTTTCGGGCCTAATGCACTGTTACGGGGTACCGAAGTTGCAAAAATGGTTTTGCAACAAAAGCATCCGTTCTACTCCATTAGACTCAAAATAATGTTTGGGAGTGTTTTGGAGGATTTTGCAAACCTTCGGCATGTAAATAACTTGTGTTTCGAGCCTAATGCACTGTTACGGGGTACCGAAGTTGCAAAAATGGTTTTGCAACAAAAGCATCCGTTCTACTCCATTGGACTCAAAATGATGTTTGGTAGTGTTTTGGAGGATTTTGCAATCCTTCGTCACGTAAATAACTCGTGTTTCAGGTCTAATGCACTGTTACGGGGTACCGAAGTTGTAAAAATGGTTTTGCAACAAAACCATTTGTTCTACTCCATTAGACCCAAAATGATGTTTGGGAGTGTTTTGGAGCATTTCGCTAACCTTCGGCATATAAATAACTTGTGTTTCGGGCCTGAATACACAGTTACGGGGTACCGAAGTTGCAAAAATGGTTTTGTAACAAAAGCATCCGTTCATTGGACCCAAAATGATGCTTGGGAGTGTTTTGGAGCATTTCGCTAACCTTCGGCATATAAATAACTTGTGTTTCGGGCCTAATGCGCTGTTACGGGGTACCGAAGTTGCAAAAATGGTTTTGCAACAAAAGCATCCGTTCTACTCCATCAGACTCAGAATGACGTTTGGGAGTGTTTTGGAGGATTTCGGAAACCTTCGGCATGTAAATAACTTGTGTTTCGGGCCTGAATGCACTGTTACGGGGTACCGAAGTTGCAAAAATGGTTTTTCAACAAAAGCATATGTTCTACTCCATTAGACTGAAAATGATGCTTGGGAGTGTTTTGGAGCATTTCGCAAACCTTCGGCATGTAAATAACTTGAGTTTCAGGGCTGAATGCACAGTTACGGCGTACCGAAGTTGCAAAAATGGTTTTGCAACAAAAGCATATGTGTACTCCATTAGACTCAAAATGATGTTTCGGAGTGTTTTGGAGGATTTCGCAAACCATCGGCATGTAAATAACTTGTGTTTCGGGCCTAATGCACTGTTACGGTGTACCGAAGTTGCAAAAATGGTTTTGCAACAAAAGCATCCGTTCTACTCCATTAGACTCAAAATGATGTTTGGGAGTGTTTTGGAGGATTTCGCAAACCTTCGACATGTAAATAACTTGTGTTTCGGGCCTAATGTGCTGTTACGGGGTACCGAAGTTAAAAAAATAGTTTTGCAACAAAAGCATCTGTTCTACTCCATTGTACTCAAAATGATGTTTGGCAGTCTTTTGGAGGTTTTCGCGAACCTTCGGCACGTAATAACTTGTGTTTCGGGCCTGAATGCACTATTACGGGGTACCGAAGTTGCAAAAATTGTTTTGCAACAAATGCAAATGTTCTACTCCATTAGACTCAAAATGATGTTTCAGAGTGTTTTTGAGGATTTCGCAAATCTTCGGCATGTAAATAACTTGTGTTTCGGGCCTGAATGCACTATTACGGGGTACCGAAGTTGCAAAAATTGTTTTGCAACAAATGCATATGTTCTACTCCATTTGACTCAAAATGATGTTCCAGAGTGTTTTGGAGGATTTCGCAAACCTTCGGCATGTAAATAACTTGTGTTTCGGGCCTAATGCACGGTTACAGGGTACCGAACTTGCAAAAATGATTTTGCAATAAAAGCATCCATTCTACTCCATTAGAGTCAAAATGATGTTTGGGAGTGTTTTGGAGGATTTCGCAAACCTTCGGCATGTAAATAACTTGTCTTTCGGGCCTGAATGCACTGTTACGCGGTACCAAAGTTGTAAAAATGGTTTTGCAACAAAAGTATCTGTTCTATTCCATTAGACTCAAAATGATGTTTGCGAGTGTTTTGGAGGATTTCGCAAACCATCGGCATGTAAATAACTTGTGTTTCGGGCCTAATGCACTATTACGGGGTACCGAAGTTGCAAAAATGGTTTTGCAACAAAAGCATATGTTCTACTCCATTAGACTCAAAATGATGCTTGGGATTGTTTTGGAGCATTTCGGAAACCTTCGGCATGTAAATAACTTGTGTTTCGGGCCTGAATGCACAGTTACGGGGTACCGAAGTTGCAAAAATGGTTTTGCAAAAAAAGCATATGTTCTACTTCATTAGACTCAAAATGATGTTTCGGAGTGTTTTGGAGGATTTCGCAAACCTTCGGCATGTAAATAACTTGTGTTTCGGGCCTAATGCAATGTTACGGGGTACCGAAGTTGCAAAAATGGTTTTGCAACAAAAGCATCCGTTCTACTCCATTAGACTCAAAATAATGTTTGGGAGTGTTTTGGAGGATTTCGCAAACCTTCGGCATGTAAATAACTTGTGTTTCGAGCCTAATGCACTGTTACGGGGTACCGAAGTTGCAAAAATGGTTTTGCAACAAAAGCATCCGTTCTACTCCATTGGACTCAAAATGATGTTTGGTAGTGTTTTGGAGGATTTTGCAATCCTTCGTCATGTAAATAACTCGTGTTTCGGGTCTAATGCACTGTTACGGGGTACCGAAGTTGTAAAAATGGTTTTGCAACAAAACCATTTGTTCTACTCCATTAGACCCAAAATGATGTTTGGGAGTGTTTTGGAGCATTTCGCTAACCTTCGGCATATAAATAACTTGTGTTTCGGGCCTGAATACACAGTTACGGGGTACCGAAGTTGCAAAAATGGTTTTGTAACAAAAGCATCCGTTCATTGGACCCAAAATGATGCTTGGGAGTGTTTTGGAGCATTTCGCTAACCTTCGGCATATAAATAACTTGTGTTTCGGGCCTAATGCGCTGTTACGGGGTACCGAAGTTGCAAAAACGGTTTTGCAACAAAAGCATCCGTTCTACTCCATCAGACTCAGAATGACGTTAGGGAGTGTTTTGGAGGATTTCGGAAACCTTCGGCATGTAAATAACTTGTGTTTCGGGCCTGAATGCACTGTTACGGGGTACCGAAGTTGCAAAAATGGTTTTTCAACAAAAGCATATGTTCTACTCCATTAGACTGAAAATGATGCTTGGGAGTGTTTTGGAGCATTTCGCAAACCTTCGGCATGTAAATAACTTGTGTTTCAGGGCTGAATGCACAGTTACGGCGTACCGAAGTTGCAAAAATGGTTTTGCAACAAAAGCATATGTGTACTCCATTAGACTCAAAATGATGTTTCGGAGTGTTTTGGAGGATTTCGCAAACCTTCGGCATGTAAATAACTTGTGTTTCGGGCCTAATGCACTGTTATGGTGTACCGAAGTTGCAAAAATGGTTTTGCAACAAAAGCATCCGTTCTACTCCATTAGACTCAAAATGATGTTTGGGAGTGTTTTGGAGGATTTCGCAAACCTTCGACATGTAAATAACTTGTGTTTCGGGCCTAATGTGTTGTTACGGGGTACCGAAGTTAAAAAAATAGTTTTGCAACAAAAGCATCTGTTCTACTCCATTGTACTCAAAATGATGTTTGGCAGTCTTTTGGAGGTTTTCGCGAACCTTGGGCACGTAATAACTTGTGTTTCGGGCCTGAATGCACTATTACGGGGTACCGAAGTTGCAAAAATTGTTTTGCAACAAATGCATATGTTCTACTCCATTAGACTCAAAATGATGTTTCAGAGTGTTTTGGAGGATTTCGCAAACCTTCGGCATGTAAATAACTTGTGTTTCGGGCCTAATGCACGGTTACAGGGTACCGAACTTGCAAAAATGATTTTGCAACAAAAGCATCCGTTCTACTCCATTAGACTCAAAATGATGTTTGGGAGTGTTTTGGAGGATTTTGCAAACCTTCGGCATGTAAATAACTTGTCTTTCGGGCCTGAATGCACTGTTACGTGGTACCAAAGTTGCAAAAATGGTTTTGCAACAAAAGCATCTGTTCTATTCCATTAGACTCAAAATGATGTTTGCGAGTGTTTTGGAGGATTTCGCAAACCATCGGCATGTAAATAACTTGTGTTTCGGGCCTAATGCACTATTACGGGGTACCGAAGTTGCAAAAATGGTTTTGCAACAAAAGCATATGTTCTACTCCATTAGACTCAAAATTATGCTTGGGATTGTTTTGGAGCATTTCGGAAACCTTCGGCATGTAAATAACTTGTGTTTCGGGCCTGAATGCACAGTTACGGGGTACCGAAGTTGCAAAAATGGTTTTGCAACAAAAGCATATGTTCTACTTCATTAGACTCAAAATGATGTTTCGGAGTGTTTTGGAGGATTTCGCAAACCTTCGGCATGTAAATAACTTGTGTTTCGGGCCTAATGCACTGTTACGGGGTACCGAAGTTGCAAAAATGGTTTTGCAACAAAAGCATCCGTTCTACTCCATTAGACTCAAAATAATGTTTGGGAGTGTTTTGGAGGATTTCGCAAACCTTCGGCATGTAAATAACTTGTGTTTCGAGCCTAATGCACTGTTACGGGGTACCGAAGTTGCAAAAATGGTTTTGCAACAAAAGCATCCATTCTACTCCATTGGACTCAAAATGATGTTTGGTAGTGTTTTGGAGGATTTTGCAAGCCTTCGGCATGTAAATAACTCGTGTTTCGGGTCTAATGCACTGTTACGGGGTACCGAAGTTGTAAAAATGGTTTTGCAACAAAACCATTTGTTCTACTCCATTAGACCCAAAATGATGTTTGGGAGTGTTTTGGAGCATTTCGCTAACCTTCGACATATAAATAACTTGTGTTTCGGGCCTGAATACACAGTTACGGGGTACCGAAGTTGCAAAAATGGTTTTGTAACAAAAGCATCCGTTCATTGGACCCAAAATGTTGCTTGGGAGTGTTTTGGAGCATTTCGCTAACGTTCGGCATATAAATAACTTGTGTTTCGGGCCTAATGCGCTGTTACGGGGTACCGAAGTTGCAAAAGTAGTTTTGCAACAAAAGCATCCGTTCTACTCCATCAGACTCAGAATGACGTTTGGGAGTGTTTTGGAGGATTTCGGAAACCTTCGGCATGTAAATAACTTGTGTTTCGGGCCTGAATGCACTGTTACGGGGTACCGAAGTTGCAAAAATGGTTTTTCAACAAAAGCATATGTTCTACTCCATTAGACTGAAAATGATGCTTGGGAGTGTTTTGGAGCATTTCGCAAACCTTCGGCATGTTAATAACTTGTGTTTCAGGGCTGAATGCACAGTTACGGCGTACCGAAGTTGCAAAAATGGTTTTGCAACAAAAGCATATGTGTACTCCATTAGACTCAAAATGATGTTTCGGAGTGTTTTGGAGGATTTCGCAAACCTTCGGCATGTAAATAACTTGTGTTTCGGGCCTGAATGCACAGTTACGGGGTACCGAAGTTGCAAAAATGGTTTTGCAAAAAAAGCATATGTTCTACTTCATTAGACTCAAAATGATGTTTCGGAGTGTTTTGGAGGATTTCGCAAACCTTCGGCATGTAAATAACTTGTGTTTCGGGCCTAATGCACTGTTACGGGGTACCGAAGTTGCAAAAATGGTTTTGCAACAAAAGCATCCGTTCTACTCCATTAGACTCAAAATAATGTTTGGGAGTGTTTTGGAGGATTTCGCAAACCTTCGGCATGTAAATAACTTGTGTTTCGAGCCTAATGCACTGTTACGGGGTACCGAAGTTGCAAAAATGGTTTTGCAACAAAAGCATCCGTTCTACTCCATTGGACTCAAAATGATGTTTGGTAGTGTTTTGGAGGATTTTGCAATCCTTCGTCATGTAAATAACTCGTGTTTCGGGTCTAATGCACTGTTACGGGGTACCGAAGTTGTAAAAATGGTTTTGCAACAAAACCATTTGTTCTACTCCATTAGACCCAAAATGATGTTTGGGAGTGTTTTGGAGCATTTCGCTAACCTTCGGCATATAAATAACTTGTGTTTCGGGCCTGAATACACAGTTACGGGGTACCGAAGTTGCAAAAATGGTTTTGTAACAAAAGCATCCGTTCATTGGACCCAAAATGATGCTTGGGAGTGTTTTGGAGCATTTCGCTAACCTTCGGCATATAAATAACTTGTGTTTCGGGCCAAATGCGCTGTTACGGGGTACCGAAGTTGCAAAAACGGTTTTGCAACAAAAGCATCCGTTCTACTCCATCAGACTCAGAATGACGTTAGGGAGTGTTTTGGAGGATTTCGGAAACCTTCGGCATGTAAATAACTTGTGTTTCGGGCCTGAATGCACTGTTACGGGGTACCGAAGTTGCAAAAATGGTTTTTCAACAAAAGCATATGTTCTACTCCATTAGACTGAAAATGATGCTTGGGAGTGTTTTGGAGCATTTCGCAAACCTTCGGCATGTAAATAACTTGTGTTTCAGGGCTGAATGCACAGTTACGGCGTACCGAAGTTGCAAAAATGGTTTTGCAACAAAAGCATATGTGTACTCCATTAGACTCAAAATGATGTTTCGGAGTGTTTTGGAGGATTTCGCAAACCTTCGGCATGTAAATAACTTGTGTTTCGGGCCTAATGCACTGTTACGGTGTACCGAAGTTGCAAAAATGGTTTTGCAACAAAAGCATCCGTTCTACTCCATTAGACTCAAAATGATGTTTGGGAGTGTTTTGGAGGATTTCGCAAACCTTCGACATGTAAATAACTTGTGTTTCGGGCCTAATGTGCTGTTACGGGGTACCGAAGTTAAAAAAATAGTTTTGCAACAAAAGCATCTGTTCTACTCCATTGTACTCAAAATGATGTTTGGCAGTCTTTCGGAGGTTTTCGCGAACCTTCGGCACGTAATAACTTGTGTTTCGGGCCTGAATGCACTATTACGGGGTACCGAAGTTGCAAAAATTGTTTTGCAACAAATGCATATGTTCTACTCCATTAGACTCAAAATGATGTTTCAGAGTGTTTTGGAGGATTTCGCAAACCTTCGGCATGTAAATAACTTGTGTTTCGGGCCTAATGCACGGTAACAGGGTACCGAACTTGCAAAAATGATTTTGCAACAAAAGCATCCGTTCTACTCCATTAGACTCAAAATGATGTTTTTCAGTGTTTTGGAGGATTTCGCAAACCTTCGGCATGTAAATAACTTGTCTTTCGGGCCTGAATGCACTGTTACGCGGTACCAAAGTTGCAAAAATGGTTTTGCAACAAAAGCATCTGTTCTATTCCATTAGACTCAAAATGATGTTTGCGAGTGTTTTGGAGGATTTCGCAAACCATCGGCATGTAAATAACTTGTGTTTCGGGCCTAATGCACTATTACGGGGTACCGAAGTTGCAAAAATGGTTTTGCAACAAAAGCATATGTTCTACTCCATTAGACTCAAAATGATGCTTGGGATTGTTTTGGAGCATTTCGGAAACCTTCGGCATGTAAATAACTTGTGTTTCGGGCCTGAATGCACAGTTACGGGGTATCGAAGTTGCAAAAATGGTTTTGCAACAAAAGCATATGTTCTACTTCATTAGACTCAAAATGATGTTTCGGAGTGTTTTGGAGGATTTCGCAAACCTTCGGCTTGTAAATAACTTGTGTTTCGGGCCTAATGCACTGTTACGGGGTACCGAAGTTGCAAAAATGGTTTTGCAACAAAAGCATCTGTTTTACTCCATTAGACTCAAAATGATGATTGGGAGTCTTTTGGTGGATTTCGCAAACCTTCGGCACGTAATAACTTGTGTTTCGGGCCTAATGCACTGTTACGGGGTACCGAAGTTGCAAAAATGGTTTTGCAACAAAAGCATCCGTTCTACTCCATTGGACTCAAAATGATTTTTTGTAGTGTTTTGGAGGATTTTGCAATCCTTCGTCATGTAAATAACTCGTGTTTCAGGTCTAATGCACTGTTACGGGGTACCGAAGTTGTAAAAATGGTTTTGCAACAAAACCATTTGTTCTACTCCATTAGACCCAAAATGATGTTTGGGATTGTTTTGGAGCATTTCGGAAACCTTCGGCATGTAAATAACTTGTGTTTCAGGCCTGAATACACAGTTACGGGGTACCGAAGTTGCAAAAATGGTTTTGCAACAAAAGCATATGTTCTACTTCATTAGACTCAAAATGATGTTTCGGAGTGTTTTGGAGGATTTCGCGAACCTTCGGCATGTAAATAACTTGTGTTTCGGGCCTAATGCACTGTTACGGGGTACCGAAGTTGCAAAAATGGTTTTGCAACAAAAGCATCTGTTTTACTAAATTAGACTCAAAATGATGTTTGTGAGTCTTTTGGTGGATTTCGCAAACCTTCGGCACGTAATAACTTGTGTTTCGGGCCTAATGCACTGTTACGGGGTACCGAAGTTGCAAAAATGGTTTTGCAACAAAAGCATCTGTTTTACTCCATTAGACTCAAAATGATGTTTGGGAGTCTTTTGGTGGATTTCGCAAACCTTCGGCACGTAATAACTTGTGTTTCGGGCCTAATGCACTGTTACGGGGTACCGAAGTTGCAAAAATGGTTTTGCAACAAAACCATCCGTTCTACTCCATTGGACTCAAAATGATTTTTTGTAGTGTTTTGGAGGATTTTGCAATCCTTCGTCATGTAAATAACTCGTGTTTCAGGTCTAATGCACTGTTACGGGGTACCGAAGTTGTAAAAATGGTTTTGCAACAAAACCATTTGTTCTACTCCATTAGACCCAAAATGATGTTTGGGATTGTTTTGGAGCATTTCGGAAACCTTCGGCATGTAAATAACTTGTGTTTCAGGCCTGAATACACAGTTACGGGGTACCGAAGTTGCAAAAATGGTTTTGCAACAAAAGCATATGTTCTACTTCATTAGACTCAAAATGATGTTTCGGAGTGTTTTGGAGGATTTCGCGAACCTTCGGCATGTAAATAACTTGTGTTTCGGGCCTAATGCACTGTTACGGGGTACCGAAGTTGCAAAAATGGTTTTGCAACAAAAGCATCTGTTTTACTAAATTAGACTCAAAATGATGTTTGTGAGTCTTTTGGTGGATTTCGCAAACCTTCGGCACGTAATAACTTGTGTTTCGGGCCTAATGCACTGTTACGGGGTACCGAAGTTGCAAAAATGGTTTTGCAACAAAAGCATCTGTTTTACTCCATTAGACTCAAAATGATGTTTGGGAGTCTTTTGGTGGATTTCGCAAACCTTCGGCACGTAATAACTTGTGTTTCGGGCCTAATGCACTGTTACGGGGTACCGAAGTTGCAAAAATGGTTTTGCAACAAAACCATCCGTTCTACTCCATTGGACTCAAAATGATTTTTTGTAGTGTTTTGGAGGATTTTGCAATCCTTCGTCATGTAAATAACTCGTGTTTCAGGTCTAATGCACTGTTACGGGGTACCGAAGTTGTAAAAATGGTTTTGCAACAAAACCATTTGTTCTACTCCATTAGACCCAAAATGATGTTTGGGATTGTTTTGGAGCATTTCGGAAACCTTCGGCATGTAAATAACTTGTGTTTCAGGCCTGAATACACAGTTACGGGGTACCGAAGTTGCAAAAATGGTTTTGCAACAAAAGCATATGTTCTACTTCATTAGACTCAAAATGATGTTTCGGAGTGTTTTGGAGGATTTCGCGAACCTTCGGCATGTAAATAACTTGTGTTTCGGGCCTAATGCACTGTTACGGGGTACCGAAGTTGCAAAAATGGTTTTGCAACAAAAGCATCTGTTTTACTAAATTAGACTCAAAATGATGTTTGTGAGTCTTTTGGTGGATTTCGCAAACCTTCGGCACGTAATAACTTGTGTTTCGGGCCTAATGCACTGTTACGGGGTACCGAAGTTGGAAAAATGGTTTTGCAACAAAAGCATCTGTTCTACTCCATTAGACTCAAAATGATGTTTGTGAGTGTTTTGGAGGATTTCGCAAACCTTCGGCATGTAAATAACTTGTGTTTCGGGCCTAATGCACTGTTACGGGGTACCGAAGTTGCAAAAATGGTTTTGCAACAAAAGCATCTGTTTTACTCCATTAGACCCAAAATGATGTTTGGGAGTGTTTTGGAGCATTTCGCTAACCTTCGGCATGTAAATTACTTGTGTTTCGCGCCTGAATGCACTGTTACGGGGTATCGAAGTTGCAAAAATGGTTTTGCAACAAAAGCATATGTTCTACGCCATTAGACCCAAAATGATGTTTGGGAGTGTTTTGAAGTATTTCGCTAACCTTCGGCATATAAATAACTTGTGTTTCGGGCCTGAATACACAGTTACGGCGTACCGAAGTTGGAAAAATGGTTTTGCAACAAAAGCATCCGTTCTACTCCATTAGACTCAAAATGTTGTTTGGGAGTGATTTGGAGCATTTCGCAAACCTTCAGCATATAAATAACTTGTGTTTCGGGCCTAATGCGCTGTTACGGGGTACCGAAGTTGCAAAAATGGTATTGCAACAAAAGCATCCGTTCTACTCCATCACACTCAAAATGACGTTTGGGAGTGTTTTGGAGGTTTTCGGAAACCTTCGGCTTGTAAATAACTTGTGTTTCGGGCCTGAATGCACAGTTACGGGGTACCGAAGTTGCAAAAATGGTTTTGCAACAAAAGCATATGTTCTACTCCATTAGAATGAAAATGAGGCTTGGGAGTGTTTTGGAGCATTTCGCAAACCTTCGGCATGTAAATAACTTGTGTTTCAGGGCTGAATGCACAGTTACGGGGTACCGAAGTTGCAAAAATGGTTTTGCAACAAAAGCATATGTTCTACTCCATTAGACTCAAAATGATGTTTCGGAGTGTTTTGGAGGATTTCGCAAACCTTCGGCGTGTAAATAACTTGTGTTTCGGGCCTAATGCACTGTTACGGGGTACCGAAGTTGCAAAAATGGTTTTGCAACAAAAGCATCCGTTCTACTCCATTGGACTCAAAATGATGTTTGGTAGTGTTTTGGAGGATTTTGCAAACCTTCAGCATGTAAATAACTCGTGTTTCGGGTCTAATGCACTGTTACGGGGTACCGAAGTTGCAAAAATGGTTTTGCAACAAAAGCATATGTTCTACTCCATTAGACTGAAAATGATGCTTGCGAGTGTTTTGGAGCATTTCGCAAACCTTCGGCATGTAAATAACTTGTGTTTCAGGGCTGAATGCACAGTTACGGCGTACCGAAGTTGCAAAAATGGTTTTGCAACAAAAGCATGTGTACTCCATTAGACTCAAAATGATGTTTCAGAGTGTTTTGGAGGATTTCGCAAACCTTCGGCATGTAAATAACTTGTGTTTCGGGCCTAATGCACTGTTACGGGGTACCGAAGTTGCAAAAATGGTTTTGCAACAAAAGCAACCGTTCTACTCCATTAGACTCAAAATGATGTTTCGGAGTGTTTTGGAGGATTCCGCAAACCTTCGGCATATAAATAACTTGTCTTTCGGGCCTGAATGCACTGTTACGGGGTACCAAAGTTGAAAAAATGGTTTTGCAACAAAAGCATCTGTTCTACTCCACTAGACTCAAAATGATGTTTGCTAGTGTTTTAGAGGATTTCGCAAACCATCGGCATGTAAATAACTTGTGTTTCGGGCCTAATGCACTGTTATGGGGTACCGAAGTTGCAAAAATGGTTTTGCAACAAAAGCATATGTTCTACTCCATTAGACTCAAAATGATGCTTGGGAGTGTTTTGGAGCATTTTGGAAACCTTCGGCATGAAAATAACTTGTGTTTCGGGCCTGAATGCACAGTTACGGGGTACCGAAGTTGCAAACATGGTTTTGCAACAAAAACATATGTTCTACTCCAATAGACTCAAAATGATGTTTGTTAGTGTTTTGGAGGATTCCGCAAGCCTTCGGCATGTAAATAACTTGTCTTTCGGGCCTGAATGCACTGTTACGGGGTACCAAAGTTGCAAAAATGGTTTTGCAACAAAAGCATCTGTTCTAATCCACTAGACTCAAAATGATGTTTGCGAGTGTTTTAGAGGATTTCGCAAACCATCGGCATGTAAATAACTTGTGTTTCGAGCATAATGGACTGTTACGGGGTACTGAAGTTGCAAAAATGGTTTTGCAACAAAAGCATTTGTTCTACTCCATTAGACTCAAAAAGATGCTTGGGAGTGTTTTGGAGTATTTCGGAAACCTTCAGCATGTAAATAACTTGTGTTTCGGGCCTGAATGCACAGTTACGGCGTACCGAAGTTGCAAAAATGGTTTTGCAACAAAAGCTTCCGTTCTACTCCATTAGACTCAAAATGATGTTTCGGAGTGTTTTGGAGGATTCCGCAAACCTTCGGCATATAAATAACTTGTCTTTCGGGCCTGAATGCACTGTTACGGGGTACCAAAGTTGAAAAAATGGTTTTGCAACAAAAGCATCTGTTCTACTCCACTAGACTCAAAATGATGTTTGCTAGTGTTTTAGAGGATTTCGCAAACCATCGGCATGTAAATAACTTGTGTTTCGGGCCTAATGCACTGTTATGGGGTACCGAAGTTGCAAAAATGGTTTTGCAACAAAAGCATATGTTCTACTCCATTAGACTCAAAATGATGCTTGGGAGTGTTTTGGAGCATTTCGGAAACCTTCGGCATGTAAATAACTTGTGTTTCGGGCCTGAATGCACAGTTACGGGGTACCGAAGTTGCAAACATGGTTTTGCAACAAAAACATATGTTCTACTCCAATAGACTCAAAATGATGTTTGGGAGTGTTTTGGAGGATTCCGCAAGCCTTCGGCATGTAAATAACTTGTCTTTCGGGCCTGAATGCACTGTTACGGGGTACCAAAGTTGCAAAAATGGTTTTGCAACAAAAGCATCTGTTCTAATCCACTAGACTCAAAATGATGTTTGCGAGTGTTTTAGAGGATTTCGCAAACCATCGGCATGTAAATAACTTGTGTTTCGAGCATAATGGACTGTTACGGGGTACTGAAGTTGCAAAAATGGTTTTGCAACAAAAGCATTTGTTCTACTCCATTAGACTCAAAAAGATGGTTGGGAGTGTTTTGGAGTATTTCGGAAACCTTCAGCATGTAAATAACTTGTGTTTCGGGCCTGAATGCACAGTTACGGCGTACCGAAGTTGCAAAAATGGTTTTGCAACAAAAGCATCCGTTCTACTCCATTAGACTCAAAATGATGTTTCGGAGTGTTTTGGAGGATTCCGCAAACCTTCGGCATATAAATAACTTGTCTTTCGGGCCTGAATGCACTGTTACAGGGTACCAAAGTTGAAAAAATGGTTTTGCAACAAAAGCACCTGTTCTACTCCACTAGACTCAAAATGATGTTTGCTAGTGTTTTAGAGGATTTCGCAAACCATCGGCATGTAAATAACTTGTGTTTCGGGCCTAATGCACTGTTATGGGGTACCGAAGTTTCAACAATGGTTTTGCAACAAAAGCAAATGTTCTACTCCATTAGACTCAAAATGATGCTTGGGAGTGTTTTGGAGCATTTCGGAAACCTTCGGCATGTAAATAACTTGTGTTTCGGGCCTGACTGCACAGTTACGGGGTACAGAAATTGCAAACATGGTTTTGCAACAAAAGCATATGTTCCACTCCATTAGACTCAAAATGATGTTTGGGAGTGTTTTGGAGGATTCCGCAAACCTTCGGCATGTAAATAACTTGTCTTTCGGGCCTGAATGCACTGTTACGGGGTACCAAAGTTGCAAAAATGGTTTTGCAACAAAAGCATCTGTTCTACTCCACTAGACTGAAAATGATGTTTGCGAGTGTTTTAGAGGATTTCGCAAACCATCGGCATGTAAATAACTTGTGTTTCGGGCATAATGCACTGTTACAGGGTACCGAAGTTGGAAAAATGGTTTTGCAACAAAAGCATCTGTTCTACTCCATTAGACTCAAAATGATGTTTCGGAGTGTTGCATTTCGCTAACCTTCGGCATGTAAATAACTTGTGTTTCTGGCCTGAATGCACTGTTCCGGGGTACCGAAGTTGCAAAAATGGTTTTGCAACAAAAGCATCCGTTCTACTCCATTAGACTCAAAATGATGCTTGGGAGTGTTTTGGAGGATTTCGCAAACCATCGGCATGTAAATAACTTGTGTTTCGGGCCTGAATGCACAGTTACGGGGTACCGAAGTTGCAAACATGGTTTTGCAACAAAAGCATATGTTCTACTCCATTAGATTCAAAATGATGTTTGGGAGTGTTTTGGAGGATTCCGCAAACCTTCGGCATGTAAATAACTTGTCTTTCGGGCCTGAATGCACTGTTACGGGGTACCAAAGTTGCAAAAATGGTTTTGCAACAAAAGCATATGTTCTACTCCATTAGACTCAAAAAGATGCTTGGGAGTGTTTTGGAGCATTTCGGAAACCTTCAGCATGTAAATAACTTGTGTTTCGGGCCTGAATGCACAGTTACGGGGTACCGAAGTTGCAAAAATGGTTTTGCAACAAAAGCATATGTTCCACTCCATTAGACATAAAATGATGCTTTGGAGTGTTTTGGAGCATTTCGCAAACCTTCGGCATATATATAACTTGTGTTTCAAGGCTGAAAGCACAGTTACGGGATACCGAAGTTGCAAAAATGATTTTGCAACAAAAGCATCTGTTTTACTCCATTAGACTCAAAATGATGTTTGGGAGTCTTTTGGTGGATTTTGCAAACCTTCGGCACGTAATAACTTGTGTTTCGGGCCTAATGCACTGTTACGGGGTACCGAAGTTGGAAAAATGGTTTTGCAACAAAAGTATATGTTCTACTCCATTAGCCTCAAAATGATGTTTCGGAGTGTTTTGGAGGATTTCGCAAACCTTCGGCATGTAAATAACTTGTGTTTCGGGCCTAATGCACTGTTACGGGATACCGAAGTTGCAAAAATGGTTTTGCAACAAAGCATCTGTTTTACACCATTAGACTCAAAATGATGTTTGGTAGTCTTTTGTTGGATTTCGCAAACCTTCGGCACGTAATAACTTGTGTTTCGGGCCTAATGCACTGTTACGGGGTACCGCAGTTGCAAAAATGGTTTTGCAACAAAAGCATCTGTTCTACTCCATTAGACTCAAAATGATGTTTCGGAGTGTTGCATTTCGCTAACCTTCGGCATGTAATAACTTGTGTTTCAGGCCTGAATGCAATGTTACGGGGTACCGAAGTTGCAAAAATGGTTTTGCAACAAAAGCATCCGTTCTACTCCATTAGACTCAAAATGATGTTTGGGAGTGTTTTGGAGGATTTTGCAAACCTTCGACATGTAAATAACTTGTGTTTCGGGCCTAATGCACTGTTACGGGGTACCGAAGTTGCAAAAATGGTTTTGCAACAAAACCATCTGTTCTACTCCATTAGACCCAAAACGATGTTTGGGAGTGTTTTGGAGCATTTCGCTAACCTTCGGCAAATAAATAACTTGTGTTTCGGGCCTGAATACACAGTTACGGGGTACCGAAGTTGCAAAAATAGTTTTGCAACAAAAGCAAATGTTCTACTTCATTAGACTCAAAATGATATTTTGCAGTGTTTTCGAGGATTTCGCAAACCTTCGGCATGTAAATAACTTGTGTTTCGGGCCTAATGCACAGTTACGGGATACCGAAGTTGCAAAAATGATTTTGCAACAAAAGCATCTGTTTTACTCCATTAGACTCAAAATGATGTTTGGGAGTCTTTTGGTGGATTTTGCAAACCTTCGGCACGTAATAACTTGTGTTTCGGGCCTAATGCACTGTTACGGGGTACCGAAGTTGGAAAAATGGTTTTGCAACAAAAGCATCTGTTCTACTCCATTAGACTCAAAATGATGTTTCGGAGTGTTGCATTTCGCTAAACTTCGGCATGTAAATAACTTGTGTTTCTGGCCTGAATGCACTGTTCCGGGGTACCGAAGTTGCAAAAATGGTTTTGTAACAAAAGCATCCATTCTACTCCATTAGACTCAAAATGATGTTTGGGAGTGTTTTGGAGGATTTCGCAAACCTTCGACATGTAAATAACTTGTGTTTCGGGCCTGAATGCACAGTTACGGGGTACCGAAGTTGCAAACATGGTTTTGCAACAAAAGCATATGTTCTACTCCATTAGACTCAAAATGATGTTTGGGAGTGTTTTGGAGGATTCCGCAAACCTTCGGCATGTAAATAACATGTCTTTCGGGCCTGAATGCACTGTTACGGGGTACCAAAGTTGCAAAAATGGTTTTGCAACAAAAGCATCTGTTCTACTCCACTAGACTCAAAATGATGTTTGCGAGTGTTTTAGAGGATTTCGCAAACCATCGGCATGTAAATAACTTGTGTTTCGGGCATAATGCACTGTTACGGGGTACCGAAGTTGCAAAAATGGTTTTGAAACAAAAGCATATGTTCTACTCCATTAGACTCAAAAAGATGCTTGGGAGTGTTTTGGAGTATTTCGGAAACCTTCAGCATGTAAATAACTTGTGTTTCGGGCCTGAATGCACAGTTACGGGGTACCGAAGTTGCAAAAATGGTTTTGCAACAAAAGCATATGTTCCACTCCATTAGACAGAAAATGATGCTTGGGAGTGTTTTGGAGCATTTCTTAAACATTCGGCATGTAAATAACTTGTGTTTCAGGGCTGAATGCACAGTTACAGGGTACCGAAGTTGCAAAAATGGTTTTGCAACAAAAGTATATGTTCTACTCCATTAGGCTCAAAATGATGTTTCGGAGTGTTTTGGAGGATTTCGCAAATCTTCGGCATGTAAATAACTTGTGTTTCGGGCCTAATGCACTGTTACGGGGTACCGAAGTTGCAAAAATGGTTTTGCAACAAAGCATCTGTTTTACACCATTAGACTCAAAATGATGTTTGGTAGTCTTTTGTTGGATTTCGCAAACCTTCGGCACGTAATAACTTGTGTTTCGGGGCTAATGCACTGTTACGGGGTACCGCAGTTGCAAAAATGGTTTTGCAACAAAAGCATCTGTTCTACTCCATTAGACTCAAAATGATGTTTCGGAGTGTTGCATTTCGCTAACCTTCGGCATGTAATAACTTGTGTTTCAGGCCTGAATGCAATGTTACGGGGTACCGAAGTTGCAAAAATGGTTTTGCAACAAAAGCATCCGTTCTACTCCATTAGACTCAAAATGATGTTTGGGAGTGTTTTGGAGGATTTTGCAAACCTTCGACATGTAAATAACTTGTGTTTCGGGCCTAATGCACTGTTACGGGGTACCGAAGTTGCAAAAATGGTTTTGCAACAAAACCATCTGTTCTACTCCATTAGACCCAAAACGATGTTTGGGAGTGTTTTGGAGCATTTCGCTAACCTTCGGCAAATAAATAACTTGTGTTTCGGGCCTGAATACATAGTTACGGGGTACCGAAGTTGCAAAAATAGTTTTGCAACAAAAGCATATGTTCTACTTCATTAGACTCAAAATGATATTTTGCAGTGTTTTGGAGGATTTCGCAAACCTTCGGCATGTAAATAACTTGTGTTTCGGGCCTAATGCACAGTTACGGGATACCGAAGTTGCAAAAATGATTTTGCAACAAAAGCATCTGTTTTACTCCATTAGACTCAAAATGATGTTTGGGAGTCTTTTGGTGGATTTTGCAAACCTTCGGCACGTAATAACTTGTGTTTCGGGCCTAATGCACTGTTACGGGGTACCGAAGTTGGAAAAATGGTTTTGCAACAAAAGCATCTGTTCTACTCCCTTAGACTCAAAATGATGTTTCGGAGTGTTGCATTTCGCTAAACTTCGGCATGTAAATAACTTGTGTTTCTGGCCTGAATGCACTGTTCCGGGGTACCGAAGTTGCAAAATGGTTTTGTAACAAAAGCATCCGTTCTACTCCATTAGACTCAAAATGATGTTTGGGAGTGTTTTGGAGGATTTCGCAAACCTTCGACATGTAAATAACTTGTGTTTCGGGCCTGAATGCACAGTTACGGGGTACCGAAGTTGCAAACATGGTTTTGCAACAAAAGCATATGTTCTACTCCATTAGACTCAAAATGATGTTTGGGAGTGTTTTAGAGGATTTCGCAAACCATCGGCATGTAAATAACTTGTGTTTCGGGCATAATGCACTGTTACGGGGTACCGAAGTTGCAAAAATGGTTTTGCAACAAAAGCATATGTTCTACTCCATTAGACTCAAAAAGATGCTTGGGAGTGTTTTGGAGCATTTCGGAAACCTTCAGCATGTAAATAACTTGTGTTTCGGGCCTGAATGCACAGTTACGGGGTACCGAAGTTGCAAAAATGGTTTTGCAACAAAAGCATATGTTCCACTCCATTAGACAGAAAATGATGCTTGGGAGTGTTTTGGAGCATTTCTTAAACATTCGGCATGTAAATAACTTGTGTTTCAGGGCTGAATGCACAGTTACAGGGTACCGAAGTTGCAAAAATGGTTTTGCAACAAAAGTATATGTTCTACTCCATTAGGCTCAAAATGATGTTTCGGAGTGTTTTGGGGGATTTCGCAAACCTTCGGCATGTAAATAACTTGTGTTTCGGGCCTAATGCACTGTTACGGGGTACCGAAGTTGCAAAAATGGTTTTGCAACAAAGCATCTGTTTTACACCATTAGACTCAAAATGATGTTTGGTAGTCTTTTGTTGGATTTCGCAAACCTTCAGCACGTAATAACTTGTGTTTCGGGGCTAATGCACTGTTACGGGGTACCGCAGTTGCAAAAATGGTTTTGCAACAAAAGCATCTGTTCTACTCCATTAGACTCAAAATGATGTTTCGGAGTGTTGCATTTCGCTAACCTTCGGCATGTAATAACTTGTGTTTCAGGCCTAAATGCAATGTTACGAGGTACCGAAGTTGCAAAAATGGTTTTGCAACAAAAGCATCCGTTCTACTCCATTAGACTCAAAATGATGTTTGGGAGTGTTTTGGAGGATTTTGCAAACCTTCGACATGTAAATAACTTGTGTTTCGCGCCTAATGCACTGTTACGGGATACCGAAGTTGCAAAAATGATTTTGCAACAAAAGCATCTGTTTTACTCCATTAGACTCAAAATGATGTTTGGGAGTCTTTTGGTGGATTTTGCAAACCTTCGGCACGTAATAACTTGTGTTTCGGGCCTAATGCACTGTTACGGGGTACCGAAGTTGGAAAAATGGTTTTGCAACAAAAGCATCTGTTCTACTCCATTAGACTCAAAATGATGTTTCGGAGTGTTGCATTTCGCTAACCTTCGGCATGTAAATAACTTGTGTTTCTGGCCTGAATGCACTGTTCCGGGGTACCGAAGTTGCAAAAATGGTTTTGCAACAAAAGCATCCGTTCTACTCCATTAGACTCAAAATGATGTTTGGGAGTGTTTTGGAGGATTTCGCAAACCTTCGACATGTAAATAACTTGTCTTTCGGGCCTGAATGCACTATTACGGGGTACCAAAGTTGCGAAAATGGTTTTGCAACAAAAGCATCTGTTCTACTCCTTTAGACTCAAAATGATGTTTGCGAGTGTTTTGGAGGATTTCGCAAACCATCGGCATGTAAATAACTTGTGTTTCGGGCATGAATGCACAGTTACGGGGTACCGAAGTTGCAAACATGGTTTTGCAACAAAAGCATATGTTCTACTCCATTAGATTCAAAATGATGTTTGGGAGTGTTTTGGAGGATTCCGCAAACCTTCGGCATGTAAATAACTTGTCTTTCGGGCCTGAATGCACTGTTACGGGGTACCAAAGTTGCAAAAATGGTTTTGCAACAAAAGCATCTGTTCTACTCCAGTAGACTCAAAATGATGTTTGCGAGTGTTCTAGAGGATTTCGCAAACCATCGGCATGTAAATAACTTGTGTTTCGGGCATAATGCACTGTTACGGGGTACCGAAGTTGCAAAAATGGTTTTGCAACAAAAGCATATGTTCTACTCCATTAGACTCAAAAAGATGCTTGGGAGTGTTTTGGAGCATTTCGGAAACCTTCAGCATGTAAATAACTTGTGTTTCGGGCCTGAATGCACAGTTACGGGGTATCGAAGTTGCAAAAATGGTTTTGCAACAAAAGCATATGTTCTACTCCATTAGACAGAAAATGATGCTTTGGAGTGTTTTGGAGCATTTCGCAAACCTTCGGCATATATATAACTTGTGTTTCAAGGCTGAAAGCACAGTTACGGGGTACCGAAGTTGCAAAAATGGTTTTGCAACAAAAGCATGTGTTATACTTCATTAGACTCAAAATGATGTTTTGGAGTGTTTTGGAGGATTTCGCAAACCTTCGGCATGTAAATAACTTGTGTTTCGTGCCTAATGCACTGTTACGGGATACCGAAGTTGCAAAAATGATTTTGCAACAAAAGCGGCTGTTTTACTCCATTAGACTCAAAATGATGTTTGGGAGTGTTTTGGAAGATTTCGCAAACCTTCGACATGTAAATAACTTGTCTTTCGGGCCTGAATGCACTATTACGGGGTACCAAAGTTGCGAAAATGGTTTTGCAACAAAAGCATCTGTTCTACTCCTTTAGACTCAAAATGATGTTCGCGAGTGTTTTGGAGGATTTCGCAAACCATCGGCATGTAAATAACTTGTGTTTCGGGCCTGAATGCACAGTTACGGGGTACCGAAGTTGCAAACATGGTTTTGCAACAAAAGCATATGTTCTACTCCATTAGATTCAAAATGATGTTTGGGAGTGTTTTGGAGGATTCCGCAAACCTTCGGCATGTAAATAACTTGTCTTTCGGGCCTGAATGCACTGTTACGGGGTACCAAAGTTGCAAAAATGGTTTTGCAACAAAAGCATCTGTTCTACTCCAGTAGACTCAAAATGATGTTTGCGAGTGTTCTAGAGGATTTCGCAAACCATCGGCATGTAAATAACTTGTGTTTCGGGCATAATGCACTGTTACGGGGTACCGAAGTTGCAAAAATGGTTTTGCAACAAAAGCATATGTTCTACTCCATTAGACTCAAAAAGATGCTTGGGAGTGTTTTGGAGCATTTCGGAAACCTTCAGCATGTAAATAACTTGTGTTTCGGGCCTGAATGCACAGTTACGGGGTACCGAAGTTGAAAAAATGGTTTTGCAACAAAAGCATATGTTCTACTCCATTAGACAGAAAATGATGCTTTGGAGTGTTTTGGAGCATTTCGCAAACCTTCGGCATATATATAACTTGTGTTTCAAGGCTGAAAGCACAGTTACGGGGTACCGAAGTTGCAAAAATGGTTTTGCAACAAAAGCATGTGTTATACTTCATTAGACTCAAAATGATGTTTTGGAGTGTTTTGGAGGATTTCGCAAACCTTCGGCATGTAAATAACTTGTGTTTCGTGCCTAATGCACTGTTACGGGATACCGAAGTTGCAAAAATGATTTTGCAACAAAAGCGTCTGTTTTACTCCATTAGACTCAAAATGATGTTTGGAAGTCTTTTGGTGGATTTTGCAAACCTTCGGCACGTAATAACTTGTGTTTCGGGCCTAATGCACTGTTACGGGGTACCGAAGTTGGAAAAATGGTTTTGCAACAAAAGCATCTGTTCTACTCCATTAGACTCAAAATGATGTTTCGGAGTGTTGCATTTCACTAACCTTCGGCATGTAAATAACTTGTGTTTCTGGCCTGAATGCACTGTTCCGGGGTACCGAAGTTGCAAAAATGGTTTTGCAACAAAAGCATCCGTTCTACTCCATTAGACTCAAAATGATGTTTGGGAGTGTTTTGGAGGATTTCGCAAACCTTCGACATGTAAATAACTTGTCTTTCGGGCCTGAATGCACTGTTACGGGGTACCAAAGTTGCGAAAATGGTTTTGCAACAAAAGCATCTGTTCTACTCCTTTAGACTCAAAATGATGTTTGCGAGTGTTTTGGAGGATTTCGCAAACCATCGGCATGTAAATAACTTGTGTTTCGGGCCTGAATGCACAGTTACGGGGTACCGAAGTTGCAAACATGGTTTTGCAACAAAAGCATATGTTCCACTCCATTAGACAGAAAATGATGCTTGGGAGTGTTTTGGAGCATTTCTTAAACATTCGGCATGTAAATAACTTGTGTTTCAGGGCTGAATGCACAGTTACAGGGTACCGAAGTTCAAAAATGGTTTTGCAACAAAAGTATATGTTCTACTCCATTAGGCTCAAAATGATGTTTCGGAGTGTTTTGGAGGATTTCGCAAACCTTCGGCATGTAAATAACTTGTGTTTCGGGCCTAATGCACTGTTACGGGGTACCGAAGTTGCAAAAATGGTTTTGCAACAAAGCATCTGTTTTACACCATTAGACTCAAAATGATGTTTGGTAGTCTTTTGTTGGATTTCGCAAACCTTCGGCACGTAATAACTTGTGTTTCGGGCCTAATGCACAGTTACGGGGTACCAAAGTTGCAAAAATGGTTTTGCAACAAAAGCATATGTTCCATTCCATTAGACAGAAAATGATGCTTTGGAGTGTTTTGGAGCATTTCGCAAACCTTCGGCATATATATAACTTGTGTTTCAAGGCTGAAAGCACAGTTACGGGGTACCGAAGTTGCAAAAATGGTTTTGCAACAAAAGCATGTGTTATACTTCATTAGACTCAAAATGATGTTTTGGAGTGTTTTGGAGGATTTCGCAAACCTTCGGCATGTAAATAACTTGTGTTTCGGGCCTAATGCACTGTTACGGGATACCGAAGTTGCAAAAATGATTTTGCAACAAAAGCGTCTGTTTTACTCCATTAGACTCAAAATGATGTTTGGAAGTCTTTTGGTGGATTTTGCAAACCTTCGGCACGTAATAACTTGTGTTTCGGGCCTAATGCACTGTTACGGGGTACCGAAGTTGGAAAAATGGTTTTGCAACAAAAGCATCTGTTCTACTCCATTAGACTCAAAATGATGTTTCGGAGTGTTGCATTTCGCTAACCTTCGGCATGTAAATAACTTGTGTTTCTGGCCTGAATGCACTGTTCCGGGGTACCGAAGTTGCAAAAATGGTTTTGCAACAAAAGCATCCGTTCTACTCCATTAGACTCAAAATGATGTTTGGGAGTGTTTTGGAGGATTTCGCAAACCTTCGACATGTAAATAACTTGTCTTTCGGGCCTGAATGCACTGTTACGGGGTACCAAAGTTGCGAAAATGGTTTTGCAACAAAAGCATCTGTTCTACTCCTTTAGACTCAAAATGATGTTTGCGAGTGTTTTGGAGGATTTCGCAAACCATCGGCATATAAATAACTTGTGTTTCGGGCCTGAATGCACAGTTACGGGGTACCGAAGTTGCAAACATGGTTTTGCAACAAAAGCATATGTTCCACTCCATTAGACAGAAAATGATGCTTGGGAGTGTTTTGGAGCATTTCTTAAACATTCGGCATGTAAATAACTTGTGTTTCAGGGCTGAATGCACAGTTACAGGGTACCGAAGTTCAAAAATGGTTTTGCAACAAAAGTATATGTTCTACTCCATTAGGCTCAAAATGATGTTTCGGAGTGTTTTGGAGGATTTCGCAAACCTTCGGCATGTAAATAACTTGTGTTTCGGGCCTAATGCACTGTTACGGGGTACCGCAGTTGCAAAAATGGTTTTGCAACAAAAGCATCTGTTCTACTCCATTAGACTCAAAATGATGTTTCGGTGTGTTGCATTTTGCTAACCTTCGGCATGTAATAACTTGTGTTTCAGGCCTGAATGCAATGTTACGGGGTACCGAAGTTGCAAAAATGGTTTTGCAACAAAAGCATCCGTTCTACTCCATTAGACTCAAAATGATGTTTGGGAGTGTTTTGGAGGATTTTGCAAACCTTCGACATGTAAATAACTTGTGTTTCGGGCCTAATGCACTGTTACGGGGTACCGAAGTTGCAAAAATGGTTTTGCAACAAAACCATTTGTTCTACTCCATTAGACCCAAAACGATGTTTGGGAGTGTTTTGGAGCATTTCGCTAACCTTCGGCAAATAAATAACTTGTGTTTCGGGCCTGAATACACAGTTACGGGGTACCGAAGTTGCAAAAATGGTTTTGCAACAAAAGCATATGTTCTACTTCATTAGACTCAAAATGATGTTTTGCAGTGTTTTGGAGGATTTCGCAAACCTTCGGCATGTAAATAACTTGTGTTTCGGGCATAATGCACTGTTACGGGGTACCGAAGTTGCAAAAATGGTTTTGCAACAAAAGCATATGTTCTACTCCATTAGACTCAAAAAGATGCTTGGGAGTGTTTTGGAGCATTTCGGAAACCTTCAGCATGTAAATAACTTGTGTTTCGGGCCTGAATGCACAGTTACGGGGTACCGAAGTTGAAAAAATGGTTTTGCAACAAAAGCATATGTTCTACTCCATTAGACAGAAAATGATGCTTTGGAGTGTTTTGGAGCATTTCGCAAACCTTCGGCATATATATAACTTGTGTTTCAAGGCTGAAAGCACAGTTACGGGGTACCGAAGTTGCAAAAATGGTTTTGCAACAAAAGCATGTGTTATACTTCATTAGACTCAAAATGATGTTTTGGAGTGTTTTGGAGGATTTCGCAAACCTTCGGCATGTAAATAACTTGTGTTTCGTGCCTAATGCACTGTTACGGGATACCGAAGTTGCAAAAATGATTTTGCAACAAAAGCGTCTGTTTTACTCCATTAGACTCAAAATGATGTTTGGAAGTCTTTTGGTGGATTTTGCAAACCTTCGGCACGTAATAACTTGTGTTTCGGGCCTAATGCACTGTTACGGGGTACCGAAGTTGGAAAAATGGTTTTGCAACAAAAGCATCTGTTCTACTCCATTAGACTCAAAATGATGTTTCGGAGTGTTGCATTTCACTAACCTTCGGCATGTAAATAACTTGTGTTTCTGGCCTGAATGCACTGTTCCGGGGTACCGAAGTTGCAAAAATGGTTTTGCAACAAAAGCATCCGTTCTACTCCATTAGACTCAAAATGATGTTTGGGAGTGTTTTGGAGGATTTCGCAAACCTTCGACATGTAAATAACTTGTCTTTCGGGCCTGAATGCACTGTTACGGGGTACCAAAGTTGCGAAAATGGTTTTGCAACAAAAGCATCTGTTCTACTCCTTTAGACTCAAAATGATGTTTGCGAGTGTTTTGGAGGATTTCGCAAACCATCGGCATGTAAATAACTTGTGTTTCGGGCCTGAATGCACAGTTACGGGGTACCGAAGTTGCAAACATGGTTTTGCAACAAAAGCATATGTTCCACTCCATTAGACAGAAAATGATGCTTGGGAGTGTTTTGGAGCATTTCTTAAACATTCGGCATGTAAATAACTTGTGTTTCAGGGCTGAATGCACAGTTACAGGGTACCGAAGTTCAAAAATGGTTTTGCAACAAAAGTATATGTTCTACTCCATTAGGCTCAAAATGATGTTTCGGAGTGTTTTGGAGGATTTCGCAAACCTTCGGCATGTAAATAACTTGTGTTTCGGGCCTAATGCACTGTTACGGGGTACCGAAGTTGCAAAAATGGTTTTGCAACAAAGCATCTGTTTTACACCATTAGACTCAAAATGATGTTTGGTAGTCTTTTGTTGGATTTCGCAAACCTTCGGCACGTAATAACTTGTGTTTCGGGCCTAATGCACAGTTACGGGGTACCAAAGTTGCAAAAATGGTTTTGCAACAAAAGCATATGTTCCATTCCATTAGACAGAAAATGATGCTTTGGAGTGTTTTGGAGCATTTCGCAAACCTTCGGCATATATATAACTTGTGTTTCAAGGCTGAAAGCACAGTTACGGGGTACCGAAGTTGCAAAAATGGTTTTGCAACAAAAGCATGTGTTATACTTCATTAGACTCAAAATGATGTTTTGGAGTGTTTTGGAGGATTTCGCAAACCTTCGGCATGTAAATAACTTGTGTTTCGGGCCTAATGCACTGTTACGGGATACCGAAGTTGCAAAAATGATTTTGCAACAAAAGCGTCTGTTTTACTCCATTAGACTCAAAATGATGTTTGGAAGTCTTTTGGTGGATTTTGCAAACCTTCGGCACGTAATAACTTGTGTTTCGGGCCTAATGCACTGTTACGGGGTACCGAAGTTGGAAAAATGGTTTTGCAACAAAAGCATCTGTTCTACTCCATTAGACTCAAAATGATGTTTCGGAGTGTTGCATTTCGCTAACCTTCGGCATGTAAATAACTTGTGTTTCTGGCCTGAATGCACTGTTCCGGGGTACCGAAGTTGCAAAAATGGTTTTGCAACAAAAGCATCCGTTCTACTCCATTAGACTCAAAATGATGTTTGGGAGTGTTTTGGAGGATTTCGCAAACCTTCGACATGTAAATAACTTGTCTTTCGGGCCTGAATGCACTGTTACGGGGTACCAAAGTTGCGAAAATGGTTTTGCAACAAAAGCATCTGTTCTACTCCTTTAGACTCAAAATGATGTTTGCGAGTGTTTTGGAGGATTTCGCAAACCATCGGCATATAAATAACTTGTGTTTCGGGCCTGAATGCACAGTTACGGGGTACCGAAGTTGCAAACATGGTTTTGCAACAAAAGCATATGTTCCACTCCATTAGACAGAAAATGATGCTTGGGAGTGTTTTGGAGCATTTCTTAAACATTCGGCATGTAAATAACTTGTGTTTCAGGGCTGAATGCACAGTTACAGGGTACCGAAGTTCAAAAATGGTTTTGCAACAAAAGTATATGTTCTACTCCATTAGGCTCAAAATGATGTTTCGGAGTGTTTTGGAGGATTTCGCAAACCTTCGGCATGTAAATAACTTGTGTTTCGGGCCTAATGCACTGTTACGGGGTACCGCAGTTGCAAAAATGGTTTTGCAACAAAAGCATCTGTTCTACTCCATTAGACTCAAAATGATGTTTCGGTGTGTTGCATTTTGCTAACCTTCGGCATGTAATAACTTGTGTTTCAGGCCTGAATGCAATGTTACGGGGTACCGAAGTTGCAAAAATGGTTTTGCAACAAAAGCATCCGTTCTACTCCATTAGACTCAAAATGATGTTTGGGAGTGTTTTGGAGGATTTTGCAAACCTTCGACATGTAAATAACTTGTGTTTCGGGCCTAATGCACTGTTACGGGGTACCGAAGTTGCAAAAATGGTTTTGCAACAAAACCATTTGTTCTACTCCATTAGACCCAAAACGATGTTTGGGAGTGTTTTGGAGCATTTCGCTAACCTTCGGCAAATAAATAACTTGTGTTTCGGGCCTGAATACACAGTTACGGGGTACCGAAGTTGCAAAAATGGTTTTGCAACAAAAGCATATGTTCTACTTCATTAGACTCAAAATGATGTTTTGCAGTGTTTTGGAGGATTTCGCTAACCTTCGGCATGTAAATAACTTGTGTTTCGGGCCTAATGCACTGTTACGGGATACCGAAGTTGCAAAAATGATTTTGCAACAAAAGCATCTGTTTTTCTCCATTAGACTCAAAATGATGTTTGGGAGTCTTTTGGTGGATTTTGCAAACCTTCGGCACGTAATAACTTGTGTTTCGGGCCTAATGCACTGTTACGGGGTACCGAAGTTGGAAAAATGGTTTTGCAACAAAAGCATCTGTTCTACTCCATTAGACTGAAAATGATGTTTCGGAGTGTTGCATTTCGCTAACCTTCGGCATGTAAATAACTTGTGTTTCTCGCCTGAATGCACTGTTCCGGGGTACCGAAGTTGCAAAAATGGTTTTGCAACAAAAGCATCCGTTCTACTCCATTAGACTCAAAATGATGCTTGGGAGTGTTTTGGAGGATTTCGCAAACCATCGGCATGTAAATAACTTGTGTTTCGGGCCTGAATGCACAGTTACGGGGTACCGAAGTTGCAAACATGGTTTTGCAACAAAAGCATATGTTCTACTCCATTAGACATAAAATGATGCTTTGGAGTGTTTTGGAGCATTTCGCAAACCTTCGGCATATATATAACTTGTGTTTCAAGGCTGAAAGCACAGTTACGGGATACCGAAGTTGCAAAAATGATTTTGCAACAAAAGCATCTGTTTTACTCCATTAGACTCAAAATGATGTTTGGGAGTCTTTTGGTGGATTTTGCAAACCTTCGGCACGTAATAACTTGTGTTTCGGGCCTAATGCACTGTTACGGGGTACCGAAGTTGGAAAAATGGTTTTGCAACAAAAGCATCTGTTCTACTCCATTAGACTCAAAATGATGTTTCGGAGTGTTGCATTTCGCTAACCTTCGGCATGTAAATAACTTGTGTTTCTGGCCTGAATGCACTATTCCGGGGTACCGAAGTTGCAAAAATGGTTTTGCAACAAAAGCATCCGTTCTACTCCATTAGACTCAAAATGATGTTTGGGAGTGTTTTGGAGGATTTCGCAAACCTTCGACATGTAAATAACTTGTCTTTCGGGCCTGAATGCACTGTTACGGGGTACCAAAGTTGCGAAAATGGTTTTGCAACAAAAGCATCTGTTCTACTCCTTTAGACTCAAAATGATGTTTGCGAGTGTTTTGGAGGATTTCGCAAACCATCGGCATGTAAATAACTTGTGTTTCGGGCCTGAATGCACAGTTACGGGGTACCGAAGTTGCAAACATGGTTTTGCAACAAAAGCATATGTTCTACTCCATTAGATTCAAAATGATGTTTGGGAGTGTTTTGGAGGATTCCGCAAACCTTCGGCATGTAAATAACTTGTGTTTCGGGCCTAATGCACTGTTACGGGATACCGAAGTTGCAAAAATGATTTTGCAACAAAAGCATCTGTTTTTCTCCATTAGACTCAAAATGATGTTTGGGAGTCTTTTGGAGGATTTCGCAAACCTTCGACATGTAAATAACTTGTCTTTCGGGCCTGAATGCACTGTTACGGGGTACCAAAGTTGCGAAAATGGTTTTGCAATAAAAGCATCTGTTCTACTCCATTAGACTCAAAATGATGTTTGGGAGTGTTTTGGAGGATTCCGCAAACCTTCGACATGTAAATAACTTGTCTTTCGGGCCTGAATGCACTGTTACGGGGTACCAAAGTTGCGAAAATGGTTTTGCAACAAAAGCATCTGTTCTACTCCTTTAGACTCAAAATGATGTTTGCGAGTGTTTTGGAGGATTTCGCAAACCTTCGACATGTAAATAACTTGTCTTTCGGGCCTGAATGCACTGTTACGGGGTACCAAAGTTGCGAAAATGGTTTTGCAACAAAAGCATCTGTTCTACTCCTTTAGACTCAAAATGATGTTTGCGAGTGTTTTGGAGGATTTCGCAAACCATCAGCATGTAAATAACTTGTGTTTCGGGCCTGAATGCACAGTTACGGGGTACCGAAGTTGCAAACATGGTTTTGCAACAAAAGCATATGTTCTACTCCATTAGATTCAAAATGATGTTTGGGAGTGTTTTGGAGGATTCCGCAAACCTTCGGCATGTAAATAACTTGTCTTTCGGGCCTGAATGCACTGTTACGGGGTACCAAAGTTGCAAAAATGGTTTAGCAACAAAAGCATCTGTTCTACTCCAATAGACTCAAAATGATGTTTGCGAGTGTTCTAGAGGATTTCGCAAACCATCGGCATGTAAATAACTTGTGTTTCGGGCATAATGCACTGTTACGGGGTACCGAAGTTGCAAAAATGGTTTTGCAACAAAAGCATATGTTCTACTCCATTAGACTCAAAAAGATGCTTGGGAGTGTTTTGGAGCATTTCGGAAACCTTCAGCATGTAAATAACTTGTGTTTCGGGCCTGAATGCACAGTTACGGGGTACCGAAGTTGCAAAAATGGTTTTGCAACAAAAGCATATGTTCCACTCCATTAGACAGAAAATGATGCTTTGGAGTGTTTTGGAGCATTTCGCAAACCTTCGACATATATATAACTTGTGTTTCAAGGCTGAAAGCACAGTTACGGGGTACCGAAGTTGCAAAAATGGTTTTGCAACAAAAGCATGTGTTATACTTCATTAGACTCAAAATGATGTTTTGGAGTGTTTTGGAGGATTTCGCAAACCTTCGGCATGTAAATAACTTGTGTTTCGGGCCTAATGCACTGTTACGGGATACCGAAGTTGCAAAAATGATTTTGCAACAAAAGCATCTGTTTTACTCCATTAGACTCAAAATGATGTTTGGGAGTCTTTTGGTGGATTTTGCAAACCTTCGGCACGTAATAACTTGTGTTTCGGGCATAATGCACTGTTACGGGGTACCGAAGTTGGAAAAATGGTTTTGCAACAAAAGCATCTGTTCTACTCCATTAGACTCAAAATGATGTTTCGGAGTGTTGCATTTCGCTAACCTTCGGCATGTAAATAACTTGTGTTTCTGGCCTGAATGCACTATTCCGGGGTACCGAAGTTGCAAAAATGGTTTTGCAACAAAAGCATCCGTTCTACTCCATTAGACTCAAAATGATGTTTGGGAGTGTTTTGGAGGATTTCGCAAACCTTCGACATGTAAATAACTTGTCTTTCGGGCCTGAATGCACTGTTACGGGGTACCAAAGTTGCGAAAATGGTTTTGCAACAAAAGCATCTGTTCTACTCCTTTAGACTCAAAATGATGTTTGCGAGTGTTTTGGAGGATTTCGCAAACCATCGGCATGTAAATAACTTGTGTTTCGGGCCTGAATGCACAGTTACGGGGTACCGAAGTTGCAAACATGGTTTTGCAACAAAAGCATATGTTCTACTCCATTAGATTCAAAATGATGTTTGGGAGTGTTTTGGAGGATTCCGCAAACCTTCGGCATGTAAATAACTTGTGTTTCGGGCCTAATGCACTGTTACGGGATACCGAAGTTGCAAAAATGATTTTGCAACAAAAGCATCTGTTTTTCTCCATTAGACTCAAAATGATGTTTGGGAGTCTTTTGGAGGATTTCGCAAACCTTCGACATGTAAATAACTTGTCTTTCGGGCCTGAATGCACTGTTACGGGGTACCAAAGTTGCGAAAATGGTTTTGCAATAAAAGCATCTGTTCTACTCCATTAGACTCAAAATGATGTTTGGGAGTGTTTTGGAGGATTCCGCAAACCTTCGACATGTAAATAACTTGTCTTTCGGGCCTGAATGCACTGTTACGGGGTACCAAAGTTGCGAAAATGGTTTTGCAACAAAAGCATCTGTTCTACTCCTTTAGAATCAAAATGATGTTTGCGAGTGTTTTGGAGGATTTCGCAAACCTTCGACATGTAAATAACTTGTCTTTCGGGCCTGAATGCACTGTTACGGGGTACCAAAGTTGCGAAAATGGTTTTGCAACAAAAGCATCTGTTCTACTCCTTTAGACTCAAAATGATGTTTGCGAGTGTTTTGGAGGATTTCGCAAACCATCGGCATGTAAATAACTTGTGTTTCGGGCCTGAATGCACAGTTACGGGGTACCGAAGTTGCAAACATGGTTTTGCAACAAAAGCATATGTTCTACTCCATTAGATTCAAAATGATGTTTGGGAGTGTTTTGGAGGATTCCGCAAACCTTCGGCATGTAAATAACTTGTGTTTCGGGCCTAATGCACTGTTACGGGATACCGAAGTTGCAAAAATGGTTTTGCAACAAAAGCATCTGTTCTTCTCCATTAGACTCAAAATGATGTTTGGGAGTCTTTTGGAGGATTTCGCAAACCTTCGACATGTAAATAACTTGTCTTTCGGGCCTGAATGCACTGTTACGGGGTACCAAAGTTGCGAAAATGGTTTTGCAATAAAAGCATCTGTTCTACTCCATTAGACTCAAAATGATGTTTGGGAGTGTTTTGGAGGATTCCGCAAACCTTCGACATGTAAATAACTTGTCTTTCGGGCCTGAATGCACTGTTACGGGGTACCAAAGTTGCGAAAATGGTTTTGCAACAAAAGCATCTGTTCTACTCCTTTAGACTCAAAATGATGTTTGCGAGTGTTTTGGAGGATTTCGCAAACCTTCGACATGTAAATAACTTGTCTTTCGGGCCTGAATGCACTGTTACGGGGTACCAAAGTTGCGAAAATGGTTTTGCAACAAAAGCATCTGTTCTACTCCTTTAGACTCAAAATGATGTTTGCGAGTGTTTTGGAGGATTTCGCAAACCATCAGCATGTAAATAACTTGTGTTTCGGGCCTGAATGCACAGTTACGGGGTACCGAAGTTGCAAACATGGTTTTGCAACAAAAGCATATGTTCTACTCCATTAGATTCAAAATGATGTTTGGGAGTGTTTTGGAGGATTCCGCAAACCTTCGGCATGTAAATAACTTGTCTTTCGGGCCTGAATGCACTGTTACGGGGTACCAAAGTTGCAAAAATGGTTTTGCAACAAAAGCATCTGTTCTACTCCAATAGACTCAAAATGATGTTTGCGAGTGTTCTAGAGGATTTCGCAAACCATCGGCATGTAAATAACTTGTGTTTCGGGCATAATGCACTGTTATGGGGTACCGAAGTTGCAAAAATGGTTTTGCAACAAAAGCATATGTTCTACTCCATTAGACTCAAAAAGATGCTTGGGAGTGTTTTGGAGCATTTCGGAAACCTTCAGCATGTAAATAACTTGTGTTTCGGGCCTGAATGCACAGTTACGGGGTACCGAAGTTGCAAAAATGGTTTTGCAACAAAAGCATATGTTCCACTCCATTAGACAGAAAATGATGCTTTGGAGTGTTTTGGAGCATTTCGCAAACATTCGGCATATATATAACTTGTGTTTCAAGGCTGAAAGCACAGTTACGGGGTACCGAAGTTGCAAAAATGGTTTTGCAACAAAAGCATGTGTTATACTTCATTAGACTCAAAATGATGTTTTGGAGTGTTTTGGAGGATTTCGCAAACCTTCGGCATGTAAATAACTTGTGTTTCGGGCCTAATGCACTGTTACGGGATACCGAAGTTGCAAAAATGATTTTGCAACAAAAGCATCTGTTTTACTCCATTAGACTCAAAATGATGTTTGGGAGTCTTTTGGTGGATTTTGCAAACCTTCGGCACGTAATAACTTGTGTTTCGGGCCTAATGCACTGTTACGGGGTACCTAAGTTGGAAAAATGGTTTTGCAACAAAAGCATCTGTTCTACTCCATAAGACTCAAAATGAGGTTTCGGAGTGTTGTATTTCGCTAACCTTCGGCATGTAAATAACTTGTGTTTCTGGCCTGAATGCACTATTCCGGGGTACCGAAGTTGCAAAAATGGTTTTGCAACAAAAGCATCCGTTCTACTCCATTAGACTCAAAATGATGTTTGGGAGTGTTTTGGAGGATTTCGCAAACCTTCGACATGTAAATAACTTGTCTTTCGGGCCTGAATGCACTGTTACGGGGTACCAAAGTTGCGAAAATGATTTTGCAACAAAAGCATCTGTTCTACTCCTTTAGACTCAAAATGATGTTTGCGAGTGTTTTGGAGGATTTCGCAAACCATCGGCATGTAAATAACTTGTGTTTCGGGCCTGAATGCACAGTTACGGGGTACCGAAGTTGCAAACATGGTTTTGCAACAAAAGCATATGTTCTACTCCATTAGATTCAAAATGATGTTTGGGAGTGTTTTGGAGGATTCCGCAAACCTTCGGCATGTAAATAACTTGTGTTTCGGGCCTAATGCACTGTTACGGGATACCGAAGTTGCAAAAATGATTTTGCAACAAAAGCATCTGTTTTTCTCCATTAGACTCAAAATGATGTTTGGGAGTCTTTTGGAGGATTTCGCAAACCTTCGACATGTAAATAACTTGTCTTTCGGGCCTGAATGCACTGTTACGGGGTACCAAAGTTGCGAAAATGGTTTTGCAATAAAAGCATCTGTTCTACTCCATTAGACTCAAAATGATGTTTGGGAGTGTTTTGGAGGATTCCGCAAACCTTCGACATGTAAATAACTTGTCTTTCGGGCCTGAATGCACTGTTACGGGGTACCAAAGTTGCGAAAATGGTTTTGCAACAAAAGCATCTGTTCTACTCCTTTAGACTCAAAATGATGTTTGCGAGTGTTTTGGAGGATTTCGCAAACCTTCGACATGTAAATAACTTGTGTTTCAAGGCTGAAAGCACAGTTACGGGGTACCGAAGTTGCAAAAATGGTTTTGCAACAAAAGCATATGTTTTACTTCATTAGACTCAAAATGATGTTTTGGAGTGTTTTGGAGCATTCGCAAACCTTCGGCATGTAAATAACTTGTGTTTCGGGCCTAATGCACTGTTACGGGATACCGAAGTTGCAAAAATGATTTTGCAACAAAAGCATCTGTTTTACTCCATTAGACTCAAAATGATGTTTGGGAGTCTTATGGTGGATTTTGCAAACCTTCGGCACGTAATAACTTGTGTTTCGGGCCTAATGCACTGTTACGGGGTACCGAAGTTGGAAAAATGGTTTTGCAACAAAAGCATCTGTTCTACTCCATTAGACTCAAAATGATGTTTCGGAGTGTTGCATTTCGCTAACCTTCGGCATGTAAATAACTTGTGTTTCTGGCCTGAATGCACTGTTCCGGGGTACCGAAGTTGCAAAAATGGTTTTGCAACAAAAGCATCCGTTCTACTCTATTAGACTCAAAATGATGTTTGGGAGTGTTTTGGAGGATTTCGCAAACCTTCGACATGTAAATAACTTGTCTTTCGGGCCTGAATGCACTGTTACGGGGTACCAAAGTTGCGAAAATGGTTTTGCAACAAAAGCATCTGTTCTACTCCTTTAGACTCAAAATGATGTTTGCGAGTGTTTTGGAGGATTTCGCAAACCATCGGCATGTAAATAACTTGTGTTTCGGGCCTGAATGCACAGTTACGGGGTACCGAAGTTGCAAACATGGTTTTGCAACAAAAGCATATGTTCTACTCCATTAGACTCAAAATGATGTTTGGGAGTGTTTTGGAGGATTCCGCAAACCTTCGGCATGTAAATAACTTGTCTTTCGGGCCTGAATGCACTGTTACGGGGTACCAAAGTTGCAAAAATGGTTTTGCAACAAAAGCATCTGTTCTACTCCACTAGACTCAAAATGATGTTTGCGAGTGTTCTAGAGGATTTCGCAAACCATCGGAATGTAAATAACTTGTGTTTCGGGCATAATGCACTGTTATGGCGTACCGATGTTGCAAAAATGGTTTTGCAACAAAAGCATATGTTCTACTCCATTAGACTCAAAAAGATGCTTGGGAGTGTTTTGGAGCATTTCGGAAACCTTCAGCATGTAAATAACTTGTGTTTCGGGCCTGAATGCACAGTTACGGGGTACCGAAGTTGCAAAAATGGTTTTGCAACAAAAGCATATGTTCCACTCCATTAGACAGAAAATGATGCTTGGGAGTGTTTTGGAGCATTTCGCAAACCTTCGGCATATATATAACTTGTGTTTCAAGGCTGAATGCACAGTTACGGGGTACCGAAGTTGCAAAAATGGTTTTGCAACAAAAGCATATGTTATACTTCATTAGACTCAAAATGATGTTTTGGAGTGTTTTGGAGGATTTCGCAAACCTTCGGCATGTAAATAACTTGTGTTTCGGGCCTAATGCACTGTTACGGGATACCGAAGTTGCAAAAATGATTTTGCAACAAAAGCATCTGTTTTACTCCATTAGACTCAAAATGATGTTTGGGAGTCTTTTGGTGGATTTTGCAAACCTTCGGCACGTAATAACTTGTGTTTCGGGCCTAATGCACTGTTACGGGGTACCGAAGTTGGAAAAATGGTTTTGCAACAAAAGCATCTGTTCTACTCCATTAGACTCAAAATGATGTTTCGGAGTGTTGCATTTCGCTAACCTTCGGCATGTAAATAACTTGTGTTTCTGGCCTGAATGAACTGTTCCGGGGTACCGAAGTTGCAAAAATGGTTTTGCAACAAAAGTATCCGTTCTACTCCATTAGACTCAAAATGATGTTTGGGAGTGTTTTGGAGGATTCCGCAAACCTTCGACATGTAAATAACTTGTCTTTCGGGCCTGAATGCACTGTTACGGGGTACCAAAGTTGCGAAAATGGTTTTGCAACAAAAGCATCTGTTCTACTCCTTTAGACTCAAAATGATGTTTGCGAGTGTTTTGGAGGATTTCGCAAACCATCTGCATGTAAATCACTTGTGTTTCGGGCCTGAATGCACAGTTACGGGGTACCGAAGTTGCGAACATGGTTTTGCAACAAAAGCATATGTTCTACTCCATTAGACTCAAAATGATGTTTGGGAGTGTTTTGGAGGATTCCGCAATCCTTCGGCATGTAAATAACTTGTCTTTCGGGCCTGAATGCACTGTTACGGGGTACCAAAGTTGCAAAAATGGTTTTGCAACAAAAGCATCTGTACTACTCCACTAGACTCAAAATGATGTTTGCGATTTCGCAAACCATCGGCATGTAAATAACTTGTGTTTCGGGCATAATGCACTGTTACGGGGTACCGAAGTTGCAAAAATTGTTTTGCAACAAAAGCATATGTTCTACTCCATTAGACTCAAAAAGATGCTTGGGAGTGTTTTGGAGCATTTCGGAAACCTTCAGCAAGTAAATAACTTGTGTTTCGGGCCTGAATGCACAGTTACGGGGTACCGAAGTTGCAAAAATGGTTTTGCAACAAAAGCATATGTTCCACTCCATTAGACAGAAAATGATGCTTGGGAGTGTTTTGGAGCATTTCGCAAACCTTCGGCATATATATAACTTGTGTTTCAAGGCTGAAAGCACAGTTACGGGGTACCGAAGTTGCAAAAAAGGTTTTGCAACAAAAACATATGTCATACTTCATTAGACTCAAAATGATGTTTTGGAGTGTTTTGGAGGATTTCGCAAACCTTCGGCATGTAAATAACTTGTGTTTCGGGCCTAATGCACTGTTACGGTATACCGAAGTTGCAAAAATGATTTTGCAACAAAAGCATCTGTTTTACTCCATTAGACTCAAAATGATGTTTGGGAGTCTTTTGGTGGATTTTGCAAACCTTCGGCACGTAATAACTTGTGTTTCGGGCCTAATGCACTGTTACGGGGTACCGAAGTTGGAAAAATGGTTTTGCAACAAAAGCATCTGTTCTACTCCATTAGACTCAAAATGATGTTTCGGAGTGTTGCATTTCGCTAACCTTCGGCATGTAAATAACTTGTGTTTCTGGCCTGAATGCACTGTTCCGGGGTACCGAAGTTGCAAAAATGGTTTTGCAACAAAAGCATCCGTTCTACTCCATTAGACTCAAAATGATGTTTGGGAGTGTTTTGGAGGATTTCGCAAACCTTCGACATGTAAATAACTTGTCTTTCGGGCCTGAATGCACTGTTACGGGGTACCAAAGTTGCGAAAATGGTTTTGCAACAAAAGCATCTGTTCTACTCCTTTAGACTCAAAATGATGTTTGCGAGTGTTTTGGAGGATTTCGCAAACCATCGGCATGTAAATAACTTTTGTTTCGGGCCTGAATGCACAGTTACGGGGTACCGAAGTTGCAAACATGGTTTTGCAACAAAAGCATATGTTCTACTCCATTAGACTCAAAATGATGTTTGGGAGTGTTTTGGAGGATTCCGCAAACCTTCGGCATGTAAATAACTTGTCTTTCGGGCCTGAATGCACTGTTACGGGGTACCAAAGTTGCAAAAATGGTTTTGCAACAAAAGCATCTGTTCTACTCCACTAGACTCAAAATGATGTTTGCGAGTGTTCTAGAGGATTTCGCAAACCATCGGAATGTAAATAACTTGTGTTTCGGGCATAATGCACTGTTACGGCGTACCGATGTTGCAAAAATGGTTTTGCAACAAAAGCATATGTTCTACTCCATTAGACTCAAAAAGATGCTTGGGTGTGTTTTGGAGCATTTCGGAAAACTTCAGCATGTAAATAACTTGTGTTTCGGGCCTGAATGCACAGTTACGGGGTACCGAAGTTGCAAAAATGGTTTTGCAACAAAAGCATATGTTCCACTCCATTAGACAGAAAATGATGCTTGGGAGTGTTTTGGAGCATTTCGCAAACCTTCGGCATATATATAACTTGTGTTTCAAGGCTGAATGCACAGTTACGGGGTACCGAAGTTGCAAAAATGGTTTTGCAACAAAAGCATATGTTATACTTCATTAGACTCAAAATGATGTTTTGGAGTGTTTTGGAGGATTTCGCAAACCTTCGGCATGTAAATAACTTGTGTTTCGGGCCTAATGCACTGTTACGGGATACCGAAGTTGCAAAAATGATTTTGCAACAAAAGCATCTGTTTTACTCCATTAGACTCAAAATGATGTTTGGGAGTCTTTTGGTGGATTTTGCAAACCTTCGGCACGTAATAACTTGTGTTTCGGGCCTAATGCACTGTTACGGGGTACCGAAGTTGGAAAAATGGTTTTGCAACAAAAGCATCTGTCCTACTCCATTAGACTCAAAATGATGTTTCGGAGTGTTGCATTTCGCTAACCTTCGGCATGTAAATAACTTGTGTTTCTGGCCTGAATGCACTGTTCCGGGGTACCGAAGTTGCAAAAATGGTTTTGCAACAAAAGCATCCGTTCTACTCCATTAGACTCAAAATGATGTTTGGGAGTGTTTTGGAGGATTTCGCAAACCTTCGACATGTAAATAACTTGTCTTTCGGGCCTGAATGCACTGTTACGGGGTACCAAAGTTGCGAAAATGGTTTTGCAACAAAAGCATCTGTTCTACTCCTTTAGACTCAAAATGATGTTTGCGAGTGTTTTGGAGGATTTCGCAAACCATCGGCATGTAAATAACTTGTGTTTCGGGCCTGAATGCACAGTTACGGGGTACCGAAGTTGCAAACATGGTTTTGCAACAAAAGCATATGTTCTACTCCATTAGACTCAAAATGATGTTTGGGAGTGTTTTGGAGGATTCCGCAAACCTTCGGCATGTAAATAACTTGTCTTTCGGGCCTGAATGCACTGTTACGGGGTGCCAAAGTTGCAAAAATGGTTTTGCAACAAAAGCATCTGTTCTACTCCACTAGACTCAAAATGATGTTTGCGAGTGTTCTAGAGGATTTCGCAAACCATCGGCATGTAAATAACTTGTGTTTCGGGCATAATGCACTGTTACGGCGTACCGATGTTGCAAAAATGGTTTTGCAACAAAAGCATATGTTCTACTCCATTAGACTCAAAAAGATGCTTGGGTGTGTTTTGGAGCATTTCGGAAACCTTCAGCATGTAAATAACTTGTGTTTCGGGCCTGAATGCACAGTTACGGGGTACCGAAGTTGCAAAAATGGTTTTGCAACAAAAGCATATGTTCCACTCCATTAGACAGAAAATGATGCTTGGGAGTGTTTTGGAGCATTTCGCAAACCTTCGGCATATATATAACTTGTGTTTCAAGGCTGAATGCACAGTTACGGGGTACCGAAGTTGCAAAAATGGTTTTGCAACAAAAGCATATGTTATACTTCATTAGACTCAAAATGATGTTTTGGAGTGTTTTGGAGGATTTCGCAAACCTTCGGCATGTAAATAACTTGTGTTTCGGGCCTAATGCACTGTTACGGGATACCGAAGTTGCAAAAATGATTTTGCAACAAAAGCATCTGTTTTACTCCATTAGACTCAAAATGATGTTTGGGAGTCTTTTGGTGGATTTTGCAAACCTTCGGCACGTAATAACTTGTGTTTCGGGCCTAATGCACTGTTACGGGGTACCGAAGTTGGAAAAATGGTTTTGCAACAAAAGCATCTGTTCTACTCCATTAGACTCAAAATGATGTTTCGGAGTGTTGCATTTCGCTAACCTTCGGCATGTAAATAACTAGTGTTTCTGGCCTGAATGCACTGTTCCGGGGTACCGAAGTTGCAAAAATGGTTTTGCAACAAAAGTATCCGTTCTACTCCATTAGACTCAAAATGATGTTTGGGAGTGTTTTGGAGGATTCCGCAAACCTTCGACATGTAAATAACTTGTCTTTCGGGCCTGAATGCACTGTTACGGCGTACCAAAGTTGCGAAAATGGTTTTGCAACAAAAGCATCTGTTCTACTCCTTTAGACTCAAAATGATGTTTGCGAGTGTTTTGGAGGATTTCGCAAACCATCGGCATGTAAATCACTTGTGCTTCGGGCCTGAATGCACAGTTACGGGGTACCGAAGTTGCGAACATGGTTTTGCAACAAAAGCATATGTTCTACTCCATTAGACTCAAAATGATGTTTGGGAGTGATTTGGAGGATTCCGCAATCCTTCGGCATGTAAATAACTTGTCTTTCGGGCCTGAATGCACTGTTACGGGGTACCAAAGTTGCAAAAATGGTTTTGCAACAAAAGCATCTGTACTACTCCACTAGACTCAAAATGATGTTTGCGATTTCGCAAACCATCGGCATGTAAATAACTTGTGTTTCGGGCATAATGCACTGTTACGGGGTACCGAAGTTGCAAAAATTGTTTTGCAACAAAAGCATATGTTCTACTCCATTAGACTCAAAAAGATGCTTGGGAGTGTTTTGGAGCATTTCGGAAACCTTCAGCATGTAAATAACTTGTGTTTCGGGCCTGAATGCACAGTTACGGGGTACCGAAGTTGCAAAAATGGTTTTGCAACAAAAGCATATGTTCCACTCCATTAGACAGAAAATGATGCTTGGGAGTGTTTTGGAGCATTTCGCAAACCTTCGGCATATATATAACTTGTGTTTCAAGGCTGAAAGCACAGTTACGGGGTACCGAAGTTGCAAAAATGGTTTTGCAACAAAAGCATATGTCATACTTCATTAGACTCAAAATGATGTTTTGGAGTGTTTTGGAGGATTTCGCAAACCTTCGGCATGTAAATAACTTGTGTTTCGGGCCTAATGCACTGTTACGGTATACCGAAGTTGCAAAAATGATTTTGCAACAAAAGCATCTGTTTTACTCCATTAGACTCAAAATGATGTTTGGGAGTCTTTTGGTGGATTTTGCAAACCTTCGGCACGTAATAACTTGTGTTTCGGGCCTAATGCACTGTTACGGGGTACCGAAGTTGGAAAAATGGTTTTGCAACAAAAGCATCTGTTCTACTCCATTAGACTCAAAATGATGTTTCGGAGTGTTGCATTTCGCTAACCTTCGGCATGTAAATAACTTGTGTTTCTGGCCTGAATGCACTGTTCCGGGGTACCGAAGTTGCAAAAATGGTTTTGCAACAAAAGCATCTGTTCTACTCCATTAGACTCAAAATGATGTTTGGGAGTGTTTTGGAGGATTTCGCAAACCTTCGACATGTAAATAACTTGTCTTTCGGGCCTGAATGCACTGTTACGGGGTACCAAAGTTGCGAAAATGGTTTTGCAACAAAAGCATCTGTTCTACTCCTTTAGACTCAAAATGATGTTTGCGAGTGTTTTGGAGGATTTTGCAAACCATCGGCATGTAAATAACTTGTGTTTCGGGCCTGAATGCACAGTTACGGGGTACCGAAGTTGCAAACATGGTTTTGCAACAAAAGCATATGTTCTACTCCATTAGACTCAAAATGATGTTTGGGAGTGTTTTGGAGGATTCCGCAATCCTTCGGCATGTAAATAACTTGTCTTTCGGGCCTGAATGCACTATTACGGGGTACCAAAGTTGCAAAAATGGTTTTGCAACAAAAGCATCTGTACTACTCCACTAGACTCAAAATGATGTTTGCGATTTTGCAAACCATCGGCATGTAAATAACTTGTGTTTCGGGCATAATGCACTGTTACGGGGTACCGAAGTTGCAAAAATTGTTTTGGAACAAAAGCATATGTTCTACTCCATTAGACTCAAAAAGATGCTTGGGAGTGTTTTGGAGCATTTCGGAAACCTTCAGCATGTAAATAACTTGTGTTTCGGGCCTGAATGCACAGTTACGGGGTACCGAAGTTGCAAAAATAGTTTTGCAACAAAAGCATATGTTCCACTCCATTAGACAGAAAATGATGCTTGGGAGTGTTTTGGAGCATTTCGCAAACCTTCGGCATATATATAACTTGTGTTTCAAGGCTGAAAGCACAGTTACGGGGTACCGAAGTTGCAAAAATGGTTTTGCAACAAAAGCATATGTTATACTTCATTAGACTCAAAATGATGTTTTGGAGTGTTTTGGAGGATTTCGCAAACCTTCGGCATGTAAATAACTTGTGTTTCGGGCCTAATGCACTGTTACGGGATACCGAAGTTGCAAAAATGATTTTGCAACAAAAGCATCTGTTTTACTCCATTAGACTCAAAATGATGTTTGGGAGTCTTTTGGTGGATTTTGCAAACCTTCGGCACGTAATAACTTGTGTTTCGGGCCTAATGCACTGTTACGGGGTACCGAAGTTGGAAAAATGGTTTTGCAACAAAAGCATCTGTTCTACTCCATTAGACTCAAAATGATGTTTCGGAGTGTTGCATTTCGCTAACCTTCGGCATGTAAATAACTAGTGTTTCTGGCCTGAATGCACTGTTCCGGGGTACCGAAGTTGCAAAAATGGTTTTGCAACAAAAGTATCCGTTCTACTCCATTAGACTCAAAATGATGTTTGGGAGTGTTTTGGAGGATTCCGCAAACCTTCGACATGTAAATAACTTGTCTTTCGGGCCTGAATGCACTGTTACGGCGTACCAAAGTTGCGAAAATGGTTTTGCAACAAAAGCATCTGTTCTACTCCTTTAGACTCAAAATGATGTTTGCGAGTGTTTTGGAGGATTTCGCAAACCATCGGCATGTAAATCACTTGTGTTTCGGGCCTGAATGCACAGTTACGGGGTACCGAAGTTGCGAACATGGTTTTGCAACAAAAGCATATGTTCTACTCCATTAGACTCAAAATGATGTTTGGGAGTGATTTGGAGGATTCCGCAATCCTTCGGCATGTAAATAACTTGTCTTTCGGGCCTGAATGCACTGTTACGGGGTACCAAAGTTGCAAAAATGGTTTTGCAACAAAAGCATCTGTACTACTCCACTAGACTCAAAATGATGTTTGCGATTTCGCAAACCATCGGCATGTAAATAACTTGTGTTTCGGGCATAATGCACTGTTACGGGGTACCGAAGTTGCAAAAATTGTTTTGCAACAAAAGCATATGTTCTACTCCATTAGACTCAAAAAGATGCTTGGGAGTGTTTTGGAGCATTTCGGAAACCTTCAGCATGTAAATAACTTGTGTTTCGGGCCTGAATGCACAGTTACGGGGTACCGAAGTTGCAAAAATGGTTTTGCAACAAAAGCATATGTTCCACTCCATTAGACAGAAAATGATGCTTGGGAGTGTTTTGGAGCATTTCGCAAACCTTCGGCATATATATAACTTGTGTTTCAAGGCTGAAAGCACAGTTACGGGGTACCGAAGTTGCAAAAATGGTTTTGCAACAAAAGCATATGTCATACTTCATTAGACTCAAAATGATGTTTTGGAGTGTTTTGGAGGATTTCGCAAACCTTCGGCATGTAAATAACTTGTGTTTCGGGCCTAATGCACTGTTACGGTATACCGAAGTTGCAAAAATGATTTTGCAACAAAAGCATCTGTTTTACTCCATTAGACTCAAAATGATGTTTGGGAGTCTTTTGGTGGATTTTGCAAACCTTCGGCACGTAATAACTTGTGTTTCGGGCCTAATGCACTGTTACGGGGTACCGAAGTTGGAAAAATGGTTTTGCAACAAAAGCATCTGTTCTACTCCATTAGACTCAAAATGATGTTTCGGAGTGTTGCATTTCGCTAACCTTCGGCATGTAAATAACTTGTGTTTCTGGCCTGAATGCACTGTTCCGGGGTACCGAAGTTGCAAAAATGGTTTTGCAACAAAAGCATCCGTTCTACTCCATTAGACTCAAAATGATGTTTGGGAGTGTTTTGGAGGATTTCGCAAACCTTCGACATGTAAATAACTTGTCTTTCGGGCCTGAATGCACTGTTACGGGGTACCAAAGTTGCGAAAATGGTTTTGCAACAAAAGCATCTGTTCTACTCCTTTAGACTCAAAATGATGTTTGCGAGTGTTTTGGAGGATTTTGCAAACCATCGGCATGTAAATAACTTGTGTTTCGGGCCTGAATGCACAGTTACGGGGTACCGAAGTTGCAAACATGGTTTTGCAACAAAAGCATATGTTCTACTCCATTAGACTCAAAATGATGTTTGGGAGTGTTTTGGAGGATTCCGCAAACCTTCGGCATGTAAATAACTTGTCTTTCGGGCATGAATGCACTGTTACGGGGTACCAAAGTTGCAAAAATGGTTTTGCAACAAAAGCATCTGTTCTACTCCACTAGACTCAAAATGATGTTTGCGAGTGTTCTAGAGGATTTCGCAAACCATCGGCATGTAAATAACTTGTGTTTCGGGCATAATGCACTGTTACGGCGTACCGATGTTGCAAAAATGGTTTTGCAACAAAAGAATATGTTCTACTCCATTAGACTCAAAAAGATGCTTGGGTGTGTTTTGGAGCATTTCGGAAACCTTCAGCATGTAAATAACTTGTGTTTCGGGCCTGAATGCACAGTTACGGGGTACCGAAGTTGCAAAAATGGTTTTGCAACAAAAGCATATGTTCCACTCCATTAGACAGAAAATGATGCTTGGGAGTGTTTTGGAGCATTTCGCAAACCTTCGGCATATATATAACTTGTGTTTCAAGGCTGAATGCACAGTTACGGGGTACCGAAGTTGTAAAAATGGTTTTGCAACAAAAGCATATGTTATACTTCATTAGACTCAAAATGATGTTTTGGAGTGTTTTGGAGGATTTCGCAATCCTTCGGCATGTAAATAACTTGTGTTTCGGGCCTAATGCACTGTTACGGGATACCGAAGTTGCAAAAAGGATTTTGCAACAAAAGCATCTGTTTTACTCCATTAGACTCAAAATGATGTTTGGGAGTCTTTTGGTGGATTTTGCAAACCTTCGGCACGTAATAACTTGTGTTTCGGGCCTAATGCACTGTTACGGGGTACCGAAGTTGGAAAAATGGTTTTGCAACAAAAGCATCTGTTCTACTCCATTAGACTCAAAATGATGTTTCGGAGTGTTGCATTTCGCTAACCTTCGGCATGTAAATAACTTGTGTTTCTGGCCTGAATGCACTGTTCCGGGGTACCGAAGTTGCAAAAATGGTTTTGCAACAAAAGCATCCGTTCTACTCCATTAGACTCAAAATGATGTTTGGGAGTGTTTTGGAGAATTTCGCAAACCTTCGACATGTAAATAACTTGTCTTTCGGGCCTGAATGCACTGTTACGGGGTACCAAAGTTGCGAAAATGGTTTTGCAACAAAAGCATCTGTTCTACTCCTTTAGACTCAAAATGATGTTTGCGAGTGTTTTGGAGGATTTCGCAAACCATCGGCATGTAAATAATTTGTGTTTCGGGCCTGAATGCACAGTTACGGGGTACCGAAGTTGCGAACATGGTTTTGCAACAAAAGCATATGTTCTACTCCATTAGACTCAAAATGATGTTTGGGAGTGTTTTGGAGGATTCCGCAAACCTTCGGCATGTAAATAACTTGTCTTTCGGGCCTGAATGCACTGTTACGGGGTACCAAAGTTGCAAAAATGGTTTTGCAACAAAAGCATCTGTTCTACTCCACTAGACTCAAAATGATGTTTGCGAGTGTTCTAGAGGATTTCGCAAACCATCAGCATGTAAATAACTTGTGTTTCGGGCATAATGCACTGTTACGGCGTACCGATGTTGCAAAAATGGTTTTGCAACAAAAGCATATGTTCTACTCCATTAGACTCAAAAAGATGCTTGGGTGTGTTTTGGAGCATTTCGGAAACCTTCAGCATGTAAATAACTTGTGTTTCGGGCCTGAATGCACAGTTACGGGGTACCGAAGTTGCAAAAATGGTTTTGCAACAAAAGCATATGTTCCACTCCATTAGACAGAAAATGATGCTTGGGAGTGTTTTGGAGCATTTCGCAAACCTTCGGCATATATATAACTTGTGTTTCAAGGCTGAATGCACAGTTACGGGGTACCGAAGTTGCAAAAATGGTTTTGCAACAAAAGCATATGTTATACTTCATTAGACTCAAAATGATGTTTTGGAGTGTTTTGGAGGATTTCGCAAACCTTCGGCATGTAAATAACTTGTGTTTCGGGCCTAATGCACTGTTACGGGATACCGAAGTTGCAAAAATGATTTTGCAACAAAAGCATCTGTTTTACTCCATTAGACTCAAAATGATGTTTGGGAGTCTTTTGGTGGATTTTGCAAACCTTCGGCACGTAATAACTTGTGTTTCGGGCCTAATGCACTGTTACGGGGTACCGAAGTTGGAAAAATGGTTTTGCAACAAAAGCATCTGTTCTACTCCATTAGACTCAAAATGATGTTTCGGAGTGTTGCATTTCGCTAACCTTCGGCATGTAAATAACTAGTGTTTCTGGCCTGAATGCACCGTTCCGGGGTACCGAAGTTGCAAAAATGGTTTTGCAACAAAAGTATCCGTTCTACTCCATTAGACTCAAAATGATGTTTGGGAGTGTTTTGGAGGATTCCGCAAACCTTCGACATGTAAATAACTTGTCTTTCGGGCCTGAATGCACTGTTACGGGGTACCAAAGTTGCGAAAATGGTTTTGCAACAAAAGCATCTGTTCTACTCCTTTAGACTCAAAATGATGTTTGCGAGTGTTTTGGAGGATTTCGCAAACCATCGGCATGTAAATCACTTGTGTTTCGGGCCTGAATGCACAGTTACGGGGTACCGAAGTTGCGAACATGGTTTTGCAACAAAAGCATATGTTCTACTCCATTAGACTCAAAATGATGTTTGGGAGTGTTTTGGAGGATTCCGCAATCCTTCGGCATGTAAATAACTTGTCTTTCGGGCCTGAATGCACTGTTACGGGGTACCAAAGTTGCAAAAATGGTTTTGCAACAAAAGCATCTGTACTACTCCACTAGACTCAAAATGATGTTTGCGATTTCGCAAACCATCGGCATGTAAATAACTTGTGTTTCGGGCATAATGCACTGTTACGGGGTACCGAAGTTGCAAAAATTGTTTTGCAACAAAAGCATATGTTCTACTCCATTAGACTCAAAAAGATGCTGGGGAGTGTTTTGGAGCATTTCGGAAACCTTCAGCATGTAAATAACTTGTGTTTCGGGCCTGAATGCACAGTTACGGGGTACCGAAGTTGCAAAAATGGTTTTGCAACAAAAGCATATGTTCCACTCCATTAGACAGAAAATGATGCTTGGGAGTGTTTTGGAGCATTTCGCAAACCTTCGGCATATATATAACTTGTGTTTCAAGGCTGAAAGCACAGTTACGGGGTACCGAAGTTGCAAAAATGGTTTTGCAACAAAAGCATATGTCATACTTCATTAGACTCAAAATGATGTTTTGGAGTGTTTTGGAGGATTTCGCAAACCTTCGGCATGTAAATAACTTGTGTTTCGGGCCTAATGCACTGTTACGGGATACCGAAGTTGCAAAAATGATTTTGCAACAAAAGCATCTGTTTTACTCCATTAGACTCAAAATGATGTTTGGGAGTCTTTTGGTGGATTTTGCAAACCTTCGGCACGTAATAACTTGTGTTTCGGGCCTAATGCACTGTTACGGGGTACCGAAGTTGGAAAAATGGTTTTGCAACAAAAGCATCTGTTCTACTCCATTAGACTCAAAATGATGTTTCGGAGTGTTGCATTTCGCTAACCTTCGGCATGTAAATAACTAGTGTTTCTGGCCTGAATGCACCGTTCCGGGGTACCGAAGTTGCAAAAATGGTTTTGCAACAAAAGTATCCGTTCTACTCCATTAGACTCAAAATGATGTTTGGGAGTGTTTTGGAGGATTCCGCAAACCTTCGACATGTAAATAACTTGTCTTTCGGGCCTGAATGCACTGTTACGGGGTACCAAAGTTGCGAAAATGGTTTTGCAACAAAAGCATCTGTTCTACTCCTTTAGACTCAAAATGATGTTTGCGAGTGTTTTGGAGGATTTCGCAAACCATCGGCATGTAAATCACTTGTGTTTCGGGCCTGAATGCACAGTTACGGGGTACCGAAGTTGCGAACATGGTTTTGCAACAAAAGCATATGTTCTACTCCATTAGACTCAAAATGATGTTTGGGAGTGTTTTGGAGGATTCCGCAATCCTTCGGCATGTAAATAACTTGTCTTTCGGGCCTGAATGCACTGTTACGGGGTACCAAAGTTGCAAAAATGGTTTTGCAACAAAAGCATCTGTACTACTCCACTAGACTCAAAATGATGTTTGCGATTTCGCAAACCATCGGCATGTAAATAACTTGTGTTTCGGGCATAATGCACTGTTACGGGGTACCGAAGTTGCAAAAATTGTTTTGCAACAAAAGCATATGTTCTACTCCATTAGACTCAAAAAGATGCTGGGGAGTGTTTTGGAGCATTTCGGAAACCTTCAGCATGTAAATAACTTGTGTTTCGGGCCTGAATGCACAGTTACGGGGTACCGAAGTTGCAAAAATGGTTTTGCAACAAAAGCATATGTTCCACTCCATTAGACAGAAAATGATGCTTGGGAGTGTTTTGGAGCATTTCGCAAACCTTCGGCATATATATAACTTGTGTTTCAAGGCTGAAAGCACAGTTACGGGGTACCGAAGTTGCAAAAATGGTTTTGCAACAAAAGCATATGTCATACTTCATTAGACTCAAAATGATGTTTTGGAGTGTTTTGGAGGATTTCGCAAACCTTCGGCATGTAAATAACTTGTGTTTCGGGCCTAATGCACTGTTACGGTATACCGAAGTTGCAAAAATGATTTTGCAACAAAAGCATCTGTTTTACTCCATTAGACTCAAAATGATGTTTGGGAGTCTTTTGGTGGATTTTGCAAACCTTCGGCACGTAATAACTTGTGTTTCGGGCCTAATGCACTGTTACGGGGTACCGAAGTTGGAAAAATGGTTTTGCAACAAAAGCATCTGTTCTACTCCATTAGACTCAAAATGATGTTTCGGAGTGTTGCATTTCGCTAACCTTCGGCATGTAAATAACTTGTGTTTCTGGCCTGAATGCACTGTTCCGGGGTACCGAAGTTGCAAAAATGGTTTTGCAACAAAAGCATCCGTTCTACTCCATTAGACTCAAAATGATGTTTGGGAGTGTTTTGGAGGATTTCGCAAACCTTCGACATGTAAATAACTTGTCTTTCGGGCCTGAATGCACAGTTACGGGGTACCGAAGTTGCAAAAATGGTTTTGCAACAAAAGCATATGTTCCACTCCATTAGACAGAAAATGATGCTTGGGAGTGTTTTGGAGCATTTCGCAAACCTTCGGCATATATATAACTTGTGTTTCAAGGCTGAAAGCACAGTTACGGGGTACCGAAGTTGCAAAAATGGTTTTGCAACAAAAGCATATGTCATACTTCATTAGACTCAAAATGATGTTTTGGAGTGTTTTGGAGGATTTCGCAAACCTTCGGCATGTAAATAACTTGTGTTTCGGGCCTAATGCACTGTTACGGGATACCAAAGTTGCAAAAATGATTTTGCAACAAAAGCATCTATTTTACTCCATTAGACTCAAAATGATGTTTGGGAGTCTTTTGGTGGATTTTGCAAACCTTCGGCACGTAATAACTTGTGTTTCGGGCCTAATGCACTGTTACGGGGTACCGAAGTTGGAAAAATGGTTTTGCAACAAAAGCATCTGTTCTACTCCATTAGAATCAAAATGATGTTTCGGAGTGTTGCATTTCGCTAACCTTCGGCATGTAAATAACTAGTGTTTCTGGCCTGAATGCACTGTTCCGGGGTACCGAAGTTGCAAAAATGGTTTTGCAACAAAAGTATCCGTTCTACTCCATTAGACTCAAAATGATGTTTGGGAGTGTTTTGGAGGATTCCGCAAACCTTCGACATGTAAATAACTTGTCTTTCGGGCCTGAATGCACTGTTACGGGGTACCAAAGTTGCGAAAATGGTTTTGCAACAAAAGCATCTGTTCTACTCCTTTAGACTCAAAATGATGTTTGCGAGTGTTTTGGAGGATTTCGCAAACCATCGGCATGTAAATCACTTGTGTTTCGGGCCTGAATGCACAGTTACGGGGTACCGAAGTTGCGAACATGGTTTTGCAACAAAAGCATATGTTCTACTCCATTAGACTCAAAATGATGTTTGGGAGTGTTTTGGAGGATTCCGCAATCCTTCGGCATGTAAATAACTTGTCTTTCGGGCCTGAATGCACTGTTACGGGGTACCAAAGTTGCAAAAATGGTTTTGCAACAAAAGCATCTGTACTACTCCACTAGACTCAAAATGATGTTTGCGATTTCGCAAACCATCGGCATGTAAATAACTTGTGTTTCGGGCATAATGCACTGTTACGGGGTACCGAAGTTGCAAAAATTGTTTTGCAACAAAAGCATATGTTCTACTCCATTAGACTCAAAAAGATGCTTGGGAGTGTTTTGGAGCATTTCGGAAACCTTCAGCATGTAAATAACTTGTGTTTCGGCCCTGAATGCACAGTTACGGGGTACCGAAGTTGCAAAAATGGTTTTGCAACAAAAGCATATGTTCCACTCCATTAGACAGAAAATGATGCTTGGGAGTGTTTTGGAGCATTTCGCAAACCTTCGGCATATATATAACTTGTGTTTCAAGGCTGAAAGCACAGTTACGGGGTACCGAAGTTGCAAAAATGGTTTTGCAACAAAAGCATATGTCATACTTCATTAGACTCAAAATGATGTTTTGGAGTGTTTTGGAGGATTTCGCAAACCTTCGGCATGTAAATAACTTGTGTTTCGGGCCTAATGCACTGTTACGGTATACCGAAGTTGCAAAAATGATTTTGCAACAAAAGCATCTGTTTTACTCCATTAGACTCAAAATGATGTTTGGGAGTCTTTTGGTGGATTTTGCAAACCTTCGGCACGTAATAACTTGTGTTTCGGGCCTAATGCACTGTTACGGGGTACCGAAGTTGGAAAAATGGTTTTGCAACAAAAGCATCTGTTCTACTCCATTAGACTCAAAATGATGTTTCGGAGTGTTGCATTTCGCTAACCTTCGGCATGTAAATAACTTGTGTTTCTGGCCTGAATGCACTGTTCCGGGGTACCGAAGTTGCAAAAATGGTTTTGCAACAAAAGCATCCGTTCTACTCCATTAGACTCAAAATGATGTTTGGGAGTGTTTTGGAGGATTTCGCAAACCTTCGACATGTAAATAACTTGTCTTTCGGGCCTGAATGCACTGTTACGGGGTACCAAAGTTGCGAAAATGGTTTTGCAACAAAAGCATCTGTTCTACTCCTTTAGACTCAAAATGATGTTTGCGAGTGTTTTGGAGGATTTCGCAAACCATCGGCATGTAAATAACTTGTGTTTCGGGCCTGAATGCACAGTTACGGGGTACCGAAGTTGCAAACATGGTTTTGCAACAAAAGCATATGTTCTACTCCATTAGACTCAAAATGATGTTTGGGAGTGTTTTGGAGGATTCCGCAAACCTTCGGCATGTAAATAACTTGTCTTTCGGGCCTGAATGCACTGTTACGGGGTACCAAAGTTGCAAAAATGGTTTTGCAACAAAAGCATCTGTTCTACTCCACTAGACTCAAAATGATGTTTGCGAGTGTTCTAGAGGATTTCGCAAACCATCAGCATGTAAATAACTTGTGTTTCGGGCATAATGCACTGTTACGGCGTACCGATGTTGCAAAAATGGTTTTGCAACAAAAGCATATGTTCTACTCCATTAGACTCAAAAAGATGCTTGGGTGTGTTTTGGAGCATTTCGGAAACCTTCAGCATGTAAATAACTTGTGTTTCGGGCCTGAATGCACAGTTACGGGGTACCGAAGTTGCAAAAATGGTTTTGCAACAAAAGCATATGTTCCACTCCATTAGACAGAAAATGATGCTTGGGAGTGTTTTGGAGCATTTCGCAAACCTTCGGCATATATATAACTTGTGTTTCAAGGCTGAATGCACAGTTACGGGGTACCGAAGTTGCAAAAATGGTTTTGCAACAAAAGCATATGTTATACTTCATTAGACTCAAAATGATGTTTTGGAGTGTTTTGGAGGATTTCGCAAACCTTCGGCATGTAAATAACTTGTGTTTCGGGCCTAATGCACTGTTACGGGATACCAAAGTTGCAAAAATGATTTTGCAACAAAAGCATCTGTTTTACTCCATTAGACTCAAAATGATGTTTGGGAGTCTTTTGGTGGATTTTGCAAACCTTCGGCACGTAATAACTTGTGTTTCGGGCCTAATGCACTGTTACGGGGTACCGAAGTTGGAAAAATGGTTTTGCAACAAAAGCATCTGTTCTACTCCATTAGAATCAAAATGATGTTTCGGAGTGTTGCATTTCGCTAACCTTCGGCATGTAAATAACTAGTGTTTCTGGCCTGAATGCACTGTTCCGGGGTACCGAAGTTGCAAAAATGGTTTTGCAACAAAAGTATCCGTTCTACTCCATTAGACTCAAAATGATGTTTGGGAGTGTTTTGGAGGATTCCGCAAACCTTCGACATGTAAATAACTTGTCTTTCGGGCCTGAATGCACTGTTGCGGGGTACCAAAGTTGCGAAAATGGTTTTGCAACAAAAGCATCTGTTCTACTCCTTTAGACTCAAAATGATGTTTGCGAGTGTTTTGGAGGATTTCGCAAACCATCGGCATGTAAATCACTTGTGTTTCGGGCCTGAATGCACAGTTACGGGGTACCGAAGTTGCGAACATGGTTTTGCAACAAAAGCATATGTTCTACTCCATTAGACTCAAAATGATGTTTGGGAGTGTTTTGGAGGATTCCGCAATCCTTCGGCATGTAAATAACTTGTCTTTCGGGCCTGAATGCACTGTTACGGGGTACCAAAGTTGCAAAAATGGTTTTGCAACAAAAGCATCTGTACTACTCCACTAGACTCAAAATGATGTTTGCGATTTCGCAAACCATCGGCATGTAAATAACTTGTGTTTCGGGCATAATGCACTGTTACGGGGTACCGAAGTTGCAAAAATTGTTTTGCAACAAAAGCATATGTTCTACTCCATTAGACTCAAAAAGATGCTTGGGAGTGTTTTGGAGCATTTCGGAATCCTTCAGCATGTAAATAACTTGTGTTTCGGGCCTGAATGCACAGTTACGGGGTACCGAAGTTGCAAAAATGGTTTTGCAACAAAAGCATATGTTCCACTCCATTAGACAGAAAATGATGCTTGGGAGTGTTTTGGAGCATTTCGCAAACCTTCGGCATATATATAACTTGTGTTTCAAGGCTGAAAGCACAGTTACGGGGTACCGAAGTTGCAAAAATGGTTTTGCAACAAAAGCATATGTCATACTTCATTAGACTCAAAATGATGTTTTGGAGTGTTTTGGAGGATTTCGCAAACCTTCGGCATGTAAATAACTTGTGTTTCGGGCCTAATGCACTGTTACGGTATACCGAAGTTGCAAAAATGATTTTGCAACAAAAGCATCTGTTTTACTCCATTAGACTCAAAATGATGTTTGGGAGTCTTTTGGTGGATTTTGCAAACCTTCGGCACGTAATAACTTGTGTTTCGGGCCTAATGCACTGTTACGGGGTACCGAAGTTGGAAAAATGGTTTTGCAACAAAAGCATCTGTTCTACTCCATTAGACTCAAAATGATGTTTCGGAGTGTTGCATTTCGCTAACCTTCGGCATGTAAATAACTTGTGTTTCTGGCCTGAATGCACTGTTCCGGGGTACCGAAGTTGCAAAAATGGTTTTGCAACAAAAGCATCCGTTCTACTCCATTAGACTCAAAATGATGTTTGGGAGTGTTTTGGAGGATTTCGCAAACCTTCGACATGTAAATAACTTGTCTTTCGGGCCTGAATGCACTGTTACGGGGTACCAAAGTTGCGAAAATGGTTTTGCAACAAAAGCATCTGTTCTACTCCTTTAGACTCAAAATGATGTTTGCGAGTGTTTTGGAGGATTTCGCAAACCATCGGCATGTAAATAACTTGTGTTTCGGGCCTGAATGCACAGTTACGGGGTACCGAAGTTGCAAACATGGTTTTGCAACAAAAGCATATGTTCTACTCCATTAGACTCAAAATGATGTTTGGGAGTGTTTTGGAGGATTCCGCAAACCTTCGGCATGTAAATAACTTGTCTTTCGGGCCTGAATGCACTGTTACGGGGTACCAAAGTTGCAAAAATGGTTTTGCAACAAAAGCATCTGTTCTACTCCACTAGACTCAAAATGATGTTTGCGAGTGTTCTAGAGGATTTCGCAAACCATCAGCATGTAAATAACTTGTGTTTCGGGCATAATGCACTGTTACGGCGTACCGATGTTGCAAAAATGGTTTTGCAACAAAAGCATATGTTCTACTCCATTAGACTCAAAAAGATGCTTGGGTGTGTTTTGGAGCATTTCGGAAACCTTCAGCATGTAAATAACTTGTGTTTCGGGCCTGAATGCACAGTTACGGGGTACCGAAGTTGCAAAAATGGTTTTGCAACAAAAGCATATGTTCCACTCCATTAGACAGAAAATGATGCTTGGGAGTGTTTTGGAGCATTTCGCAAACCTTCGGCATATATATAACTTGTGTTTCAAGGCTGAATGCACAGTTACGGGGTACCGAAGTTGCAAAAATGGTTTTGCAACAAAAGCATATGTTATACTTCATTAGACTCAAAATGATGTTTTGGAGTGTTTTGGAGGATTTCGCAAACCTTCGGCATGTAAATAACTTGTGTTTCGGGCCTAATGCACTGTTACGGGATACCAAAGTTGCAAAAATGATTTTGCAACAAAAGCATCTGTTTTACTCCATTAGACTCAAAATGATGTTTGGGAGTCTTTTGGTGGATTTTGCAAACCTTCGGCACGTAATAACTTGTGTTTCGGGCCTAATGCACTGTTACGGGGTACCGAAGTTGGAAAAATGGTTTTGCAACAAAAGCATCTGTTCTACTCCATTAGAATCAAAATGATGTTTCGGAGTGTTGCATTTCGCTAACCTTCGGCATGTAAATAACTAGTGTTTCTGGCCTGAATGCACTGTTCCGGGGTACCGAAGTTGCAAAAATGGTTTTGCAACAAAAGTATCCGTTCTACTCCATTAGACTCAAAATGATGTTTGGGAGTGTTTTGGAGGATTCCGCAAACCTTCGACATGTAAATAACTTGTCTTTCGGGCCTGAATGCACTGTTGCGGGGTACCAAAGTTGCGAAAATGGTTTTGCAACAAAAGCATCTGTTCTACTCCTTTAGACTCAAAATGATGTTTGCGAGTGTTTTGGAGGATTTCGCAAACCATCGGCATGTAAATCACTTGTGTTTCGGGCCTGAATGCACAGTTACGGGGTACCGAAGTTGCGAACATGGTTTTGCAACAAAAGCATATGTTCTACTCCATTAGACTCAAAATGATGTTTGGGAGTGTTTTGGAGGATTCCGCAATCCTTCGGCATGTAAATAACTTGTCTTTCGGGCCTGAATGCACTGTTACGGGGTACCAAAGTTGCAAAAATGGTTTTGCAACAAAAGCATCTGTACTACTCCACTAGACTCAAAATGATGTTTGCGATTTCGCAAACCATCGGCATGTAAATAACTTGTGTTTCGGGCATAATGCACTGTTACGGGGTACCGAAGTTGCAAAAATTGTTTTGCAACAAAAGCATATGTTCTACTCCATTAGACTCAAAAAGATGCTTGGGAGTGTTTTGGAGCATTTCGGAAACCTTCAGCATGTAAATAACTTGTGTTTCGGGCCTGAATGCACAGTTACGGGGTACCGAAGTTGCAAAAAAGGTTTTGCAACAAAAGCATATGTTCCACTCCATTAGACAGAAAATGATGCTTGGGAGTGTTTTGGAGCATTTCGCAAACCTTCGGCATATATATAACTTGTGTTTCAAGGCTGAAAGCACAGTTACGGGGTACCGAAGTTGCAAAAATGGTTTTGCAACAAAAGCATATGTCATACTTCATTAGACTCAAAATGATGTTTTGGAGTGTTTTGGAGGATTTCGCAAACCTTCGGCATGTAAATAACTTGTGTTTCGGGCCTAATGCACTGTTACGGTATACCGAAGTTGCAAAAATGATTTTGCAACAAAAGCATCTGTTTTACTCCATTAGACTCAAAATGATGTTTGGGAGTCTTTTGGTGGATTTTGCAAACCTTCGGCACGTAATAACTTGTGTTTCGGGCCTAATGCACTGTTACGGGGTACCGAAGTTGGAAAAATGGTTTTTCAACAAAAGCATCTGTTCTACTCCATTAGACTCAAAATGATGTTTCGGAGTGTTGCATTTTGCTAACCTTCGGCATGTAAATAACTTGTGTTTCTGGCCTGAATGCACTGTTCCGGGGTACCGAAGTTGCAAAAATGGTTTTGCAACAAAAGCATCCGTTCTACTCCATTAGACTCAAAATGATGTTTGGGAGTGTTTTGGAGGATTTCGCAAACCTTCGACATGTAAATAACTTGTCTTTCGGGCCTGAATGCACTGTTACGGGGTACCAAAGTTGCGAAAATGGTTTTGCAACAAAAGCATCTGTTCTACTCCTTTAGACTCAAAATGATGTTTGCGAGTGTTTTGGAGGATTTCGCAAACCATCGGCATGTAAATAACTTGTGTTTCGGGCCTGAATGCACAGTTACGGGGTACCGAAGTTGCAAACATGGTTTTGCAACAAAAGCATATGTTCTACTCCATTAGACTCAAAATGATGTTTGGGAGTGTTTTGGAGGATTCCGCAAACCTTCGGCATGTAAATAACATGTCTTTCGGGCCTGAATGCACTGTTACGGGGTACCAAAGTTGCAAAAATGGTTTTGCAACAAAAGCATCTGTTCTACTCCACTAGACTCAAAATGATGTTTGCGAGTGTTCTAGAGGATTTCGCAAACCATCGGCATGTAAATAACTTGTGTTTCGGGCATTATGCACTGTTACGGCGTACCGATGTTGCAAAAATGGTTTTGCAATAAAAGCATATGTTCTACTCCATTAGACTCAAAAAGATGCTTGGGTGTGTTTTGGAGCATTTCGGAAACCTTCAGCATGTAAATAACTTGTGTTTCGGGCCTGAATGCACAGTTACGGGGTACCGAAGTTGCAAAAATGGTTTTGCAACAAAAGCATATGTTCCACTCCATTAGACAGAAAATGATGCTTGGGAGTGTTTTGGAGCATTTCGCAAACCTTCGGCATATATATAACTTGTGTTTCAAGGCTGAAAGCACAGTTACGGGGTACCGAAGTTGCAAAATTGGTTTTGCAACAAAAGCATATGTCATACTTCATTAGACTCAAAATGATGTTTTGGAGTGTTTTGGAGGATTTCGCAAACCATCGGCATGTAAATCACTTGTGTTTCGGGCCTGAATGCACAGTTACGGGGTACCGAAGTTGCGAACATGGTTTTGCAACAAAAGCATATGTTCTACTCCATTAGACTCAAAATGATGTTTGGGAGTGTTTTGGAGGATTCCGCAATCCTTCGGCATGTAAATAACTTGTCTTTCGGGCCTGAATGCACTATTACGGGGTACCAAAGTTGCAAAAATGGTTTTGCAACAAAAGCATCTGTACTACTCCACTAGACTCAAAATGATGTTTGCGATTTTGCAAACCATCGGCATGTAAATAACTTGTGTTTCGGGCATAATGCACTGTTACGGGGTACCGAAGTTGCAAAAATTGTTTTGGAACAAAAGCATATGTTCTACTCCATTAGACTCAAAAAGATGCTTGGGAGTGTTTTGGAGCATTTCGGAAACCTTCAGCATGTAAATAACTTGTGTTTCGGGCCTGAATGCACAGTTACGGGGTACCGAAGTTGCAAAAATGGTTTTGCAACAAAAGCATATGTTCCACTCCATTAGACAGAAAATGATGCTTGGGAGTGTTTTGGAGCATTTCGCAAACCTTCGGCATATATATAACTTGTGTTTCAAGGCTGAAAGCACAGTTACGGGGTACCGAAGTTGCAAAAATGGTTTTGCAACAAAAGCATATGTTATACTTCATTAGACTCAAAATGATGTTTTGGAGTGTTTTGGAGGATTTCGCAAACCTTCGGCATGTAAATAACTTGTGTTTCGGGCCTAATGCACTGTTACGGGATACCGAAGTTGCAAAAATGATTTTGCAACAAAAGCATCTGTTTTACTCCATTAGACTCAAAATGATGTTTGGGAGTCTTTTGGTGGATTTTGCAAACCTTCGGCACGTAATAACTTGTGTTTCGGGCCTAATGCACTGTTACGGGGTACCGAAGTTGGAAAAATGGTTTTGCAACAAAAGCATCTGTTCTACTCCATTAGACTCAAAATGATGTTTCGGAGTGTTGCATTTCGCTAACCTTCGGCATGTAAATAACTTGTGTTTCTGGCCTGAATGCACTGTTCCGGGGTACCGAAGTTGCAAAAATGGTTTTGCAACAAAAGTATCCGTTCTACTCCATTAGACTCAAAATGATGTTTGGGAGTGTTTTGGAGGATTCCGCAAACCTTCGACATGTAAATAACTTGTCTTTCGGACCTGAATGCACTGTTACGGGGTACCAAAGTTGCGAAAATGGTTTTGCAACAAAAGCATCTGTTCTACTCCTTTAGACTCAAAATGATGTTTGCGAGTGTTTTGGAGGATTTCGCAAACCATCGGCATGTAAATCACTTGTGTTTCGGGCCTGAATGCACAGTTACGGGGTACCGAAGTTGCGAACATGGTTTTGCAACAAAAGCATATGTTCTACTCCATTAGACTCAAAATGATGTTTGGGAGTGTTTTGGAGGATTCCGCAATCCATCGGCATGTAAATAACTTGTCTTTCGTGCCTGAATGCACTATTACGGGGTACCAAAGTTGCAAAAATGGTTTTGCAACAAAAGCATCTGTACTACTCCACTAGACTCAAAATGATGTTTGCGATTTCGCAAACCATCGGCATGTAAATAACTTGTGTTTCGGGCATAATGCACTGTTACGGGGTACCGAAGTTGCAAAAATTGTTTTGCAACAAAAGCATATGTTCTACTCCATTAGACTCAAAAAGATGCTTGGGAGTGTTTTGGAGCATTTCGGAAACCTTCAGCATGTAAATAACTTGTGTTTCGGGCCTGAATGCACAGTTACGGGGTACCGAAGTTGCAAAAATGGTTTTGCAACAAAAGCATATGTTCCACTCCATTAGACAGAAAATGATGCTTGGGAGTGTTTTGGAGCATTTCGCAAACCTTCGGCATATATATAACTTGTGTTTCAAGGCTGAAAGCACAGTTACGGGGTACCGAAGTTGCAAAAATGGTTTTGCAACAAAAGCATATGTCGTACTTCATTAGACTCAAAATGATGTTTTGGAGTGTTTTGGAGGATTTCGCAAACCTTCGGCATGTAAATAACTTGTGTTTCGGGCCTAATGCACTGTTACGGGATACCGAAGTTGCAAAAATGATTTTGCAACAAAAGCATCTGTTTTACTCCATTAGACTCAAAATGATGTTTGGGAGTCTTTTGGTGGATTTTGCAAACCTTCGGCACGTAATAACTTGTGTTTCGGGCCTAATGCACTGTTACGGGGTACCGAAGTTGGAAAAATGGTTTTGCAACAAAAGCATCTGTTCTACTCCATTAGACTCAAAATGATGTTTCGGAGTGTTGCATTTCGCTAACCTTCGGCATGTAAATAACTTGTGTTTCTGGCCTGAATGCACTGTTCCGGGGTACCGAAGTTGCAAAAATGGTTTTGCAACAAAAGCATCCGTTCTACTCCATTAGACTCAAAATGATGTTTGGGAGTGTTTTGGAGGATTTCGCAAACCTTCGACATGTAAATAACTTGTCTTTCGGGCCTGAATGCACTGTTACGGGGTACCAAAGTTGCGAAAATGGTTTTGCAACAAAAGCATCTGTTCTACTCCTTTAGACTCAAAATGATGTTTGCGAGTGTTTTGGAGGATTTCGCAAACCATCGGCATGTAAATAACTTGTGTTTCGGGCCTGAATGCACCGTTACGGGGTACCGAAGTTGCAAACATGGTTTTGCAACAAAAGCATATGTTCTACTCCATTAGACTCAAAATGATGTTTGGGAGTGTTTTGGAGGATTCCGCAAACCTTCGGCATGTAAATAACTTGTCTTTCGGGCCTGAATGCACTGTTACGGGGTACCAAAGTTGCAAAAATGGTTTTGCAACAAAAGCATCTGTTCTACTCCACTAGACTCAAAATGATGTTTGCGAGTGTTCTAGAGGATTTCGCAAACCATCGGCATGTAAATAACTTGTGTTTCGGGCCTAATGCACTGTTACGGGATACCGAAGTTGCAAAAATGATTTTGCAACAAAAGCATCTGTTTTACTCCATTAGACTCAAAATGATGTTTGGGAGTCTTTTGGTGGATTTTGCAAACCTTCGGCACGTAATAACTTGTGTTTCGGGCCTAATGCACTGTTACGGGGTACCGAAGTTGGAAAAATGGTTTTGCAACAAAAGCATCTGTTCTACTCCATTAGACTCAAAATGATGTTTGGAAGTCTTTTGGTGGATTTTGCAAACCTTCGGCACGTAATAACTTGTGTTTCGGGCCTAATGCACTGTTACGGGGTACCGAAGTTGGAAAAATGGTTTTGCAACAAAAGCATCTGTTCTACTCCATTAGACTCAAAATGATGTTTCGGAGTGTTGCATTTTGCTAACCTTCGGCATGTAAATAACTTGTGTTTCTGGCCTGAATGCACTGTTCCGGGGTACCGAAGTTGCAAAAATGGTTTTGCAACAAAAGCATCCGTTCTACTCCATTAGACTCAAAATGATGTTTGGGAGTGTTTTGGAGGATTTCGCAAACCTTCGACATGTAAATAACTTGTCTTTCGGGCCTGAATGCACTGTTACGGGGTACCAAAGTTGCGAAAATGGTTTTGCAACAAAAGCATCTGTTCTACTCCTTTAGACTCAAAATGATGTTTGCGAGTGTTTTGGAGGATTTCGCAAACCATCGGCATGTAAATAACTTATGTTTCGGGCCTGAATGCATAGTTACGGGGTACCGAAGTTGCAAACATGGTTTTGCAACAAAAGCATATGTTCTACTCCATTAGACTCAAAATGCTGTTTGGGAGTGTTTTGGAGGATTCCGCAAACCTTCGGCATGTAAATAACTTGTCTTTCGGGCCTGAATGCACTGTTATGGGGTACCAAAGTTGCAAAAATGGTTTTGCAACAAAAGCATCTGTTCTACTCCACTAGACTCAAAATGATGTTTGCGAGTGTTCTAGAGGATTTCGCAAACCATCGGCATGTAAATAACTTGTGTTTCGGGCCTAATGCACTGTTACGGGATACCGAAATTGCAAAAATGATTTTGCAACAAAAGCATCTGTTTTACTCCATTAGACTCAAAATGATGTTTGGGAGTCTTTTGGTGGATTTTGCAAACCTTCGGCACGTAATAACTTGTGTTTCGGGCCTAATGCACTGTTACGGTGTACCGAAGTTGCAAAAATGGTTTTGCAACAAAAGCATCTGTTCTACTCCATTAGACTCAAAATGATGTTTGGAAGTCTTTTGGTGGATTTTGCAAACCTTCGGCACGTAATAACTTGTGTTTCGGGCCTAATGCACTGTTACGGGGTACCGAAGTTAGAAAAATGGTTCTGCAACAAAAGCATCTGTTCTACTCCATTAGACTCAAAATGATGTTTCGGAGTGTTGCATTTCGCTAACCTTCGGCATGTAAATAACTTGTGTTTCTGGCCTGAATGCACTGTTCCGGGGTACCGAAGTTGCAAAAATGGTTTTGCAACAAAAGCATCCGTTCTACTCCATTAGACTCAAAATGATGTTTTGGAGTGTTTTGGAGGATTTCGCAAACCTTCGACATGTAAATAACTTGTCTTTCGGGCCTGAATGCACTGTTACGGGGTACCAAAGTTGCGAAAATGGTTTTGAAACAAAAGCATCTGTTCTACTCCTTTAGACTCAAAATGATGTTTGCGAGTGTTTTGGAGGATTTCGCAAACCATCGGCATGTAAATAACTTGTGTTTCGGGCCTGAATGCACTGTTACGGGGTACCGAAGTTGCGAACATGGTTTTGCAACAAAAGCATATGTTCTACTCCATTAGACTCAAAATGATGTTTGGGAGTGTTTTGGAGGATTCCGCAAACCTTCAGCATGTAAATAACTTGTCTTTCGGGCCTGAATGCACTGTTACGGGGTACCAAAGTTGCAAAAATGGTTTTGCAACAAAAGCATCTGTTCTACTCCACTAGACTCAAAATGATGTTTGCGAGTGTTCTAGAGGATTTCGCAAACCATCGGCTTGTAAATAACTTGTGTTTCGGGCCTAATGCACTGTTACGGGATACCGAAGTTGCAAAAATGATTTTGCAACAAAAGCATCTGTTTTACTCCATTAGACTCAAAATGATGTTTGGGAGTCTTTTGGTGGATTTTGCAAACCTTCGGCACGTAATAACTTGTGTTTCGGGCCTAATGCACTGTTACGGGGTACCGAAGTTGGAAAAATGGTTTTGCAACAAAAGCATCTGTTCTACTCCATTAGACTCAAAATGATGTTTCGGAGTGTTGCATTTCGCTAACCTTCGGCATGTAAATAACTTGTGTTTCTGGCCTGAATGCACTGTTCCGGGGTACCGAAGTTGCAAAAATGGTTTTGCAACAAAAGCATCCGTTCTACTCCATTAGACTCAAAATGATGTTTGGGAGTGTTTTGGAGGATTTCGCAAACCTTCGACATGTAAATAACTTGTCTTTCGGGCCTGAATGCACTGTTACGGGGTACCAAAGTTGCGAAAATGGTTTTGCAACAAAAGCATCTGTTCTACTCCTTTAGACTCAAAATGATGTTTGCGAGTGTTTTGGAGGATTTCGCAAACCATCAGCATGTAAATAACTTGTGTTTCGGGCCTGAATGCACAGTTACGGGGTACCGAAGTTGCAAACATGGTTTTGCAACAAAAACATATGTTCTACTCCATTTGACTCAAAATGATGTTTGGGAGTGTTTTGGAGGATTCCGCAAACCTTCGGCATGTAAATAACTTGTCTTTCGGGCCTGAATGCACTGTTACGGGGTACCAAAGTTGCAAAAATGGTTTTGCAACAAAAGCATCTGTTCTACTCCACTAGACTCAAAATGATGTTTGCGAGTGTTCTAGAGGATTTCGCAAACCATCGGCATGTAAATAACTTGTGTTTCGGGCCTAATGCACTGTTACGGGATACCGAAGTTGCAAAAATGATTTTGCAACAAAAGCATCTATTTTACTCCATTAGACTCAAAATGATGTTTGGGAGTCTTTTGGTGGATTTTACAAACCTTCGGCACGTAATAACTTGTGTTTCGGGCCTAATGCACTGTTACGGGGTACCGAAGTTGGAAAAATGGTTTTGCAACAAAAGCATCTGTTCAACTCCATTAGACTCAAAATGATGTTTGGAAGTCTTTTGGTGGATTTTGCAAACCTTCGGCATGTAATAACTTGTGTTTCGGGCCTAATGCACTGTTACGGGGTACCGAAGTTAGAAAAATGGTTCTGCAACAAAAGCATCTATTCTACTCCATTAGACTCAAAATGATGTTTCGGAGTGTTGCATTTCGCTAACCTTCGGCATGTAAATAACTTGTGTTTCTGGCCTGAATGCACTGTTCCGGGGTACCGAAGTTGCAAAAATTGTTTTGCAACAAAAGCATCCGTTCTACTCCATTAGACTCAAAATGATGTTTGGGAGTGTTTTGGAGGATTTCGCAAACCTTCGACATGTAAATAACTTGTCTTTCGGGCCTGAATGCACTGTTACGGGGTACCAAAGTTGCGAAAATGGTTTTGCAACAAAAGCATCTGTTCTACTCCTTTAGACTCAAAATGATGTTTGCGAGTGTTTTGGAGGATTTCGCAAACCATCGGCATGTAAATAACTTGTGTTTCGGGCCTAATGCACTGTTACGGGATACCGAAGTTGCAAAAATGATTTTGCAACAAAAGCATCTGTTCTACTCCATTAGACTCAAAATGATGTTTGGAAGTCTTTTGGTGGATTTTGCAAACCTTCGGCACGTAATAACTTGTGTTTCGGGCCTAATGCACTGTTACGGGGTACCGAAGTTGGAAAAATGGTTTTGCAACAAAAGCATCTGTTCTACTCCATTAGACTCAAAATGATGTTTCGGAGTGTTGCATTTCGCTAACCTTCGGCATGTAAATAACTTGTGTTTCTGGCCTGAATGCACTGTTCCGGGGTACCGAAGTTGCAAAAATGGTTTTGCAACAAAAGCATCCGTTCTACTCCATTAGACTCAAAATGATGTTTGGGAGTGTTTTGGAGGATTTCGCAAACCTTCGACATGTAAATAACTTGTCTTTCGGGCCTGAATGCACTGTTACGGGGTACCAAAGTTGCGAAAATGGTTTTGCAACAAAAGCATCTGTTCTACTCCTTTAGACTCAAAATGATGTTTCGGAGTGTTGCATTTCGCTAACCTTCGGCATGTAAATCACTTGTGTTTCGGGCCTGAATGCACAGTTACGGGGTACCGAAGTTGCAAACATGGTTTTGCAACAAAAGCATATGTTCTACTCCATTAGACTCAAAATGATGTTTGGGAGTGTTTTGGAGGATTCCGCAATCCTTCGGCATGTAAATAACTTGTCTTTCGGGCCTGAATGCACTGTTACGGGGTACCAAAGTTGCAAAAATGGTTTTGCAACAAAAGCATCTGTTCTACTCCACTAGACTCAAAATGATGTTTGCGATTTCGCAAACCATCGGCATGTAAATAACTTGTGTATCGGGCATAATGCACTGTTACGGGGTACCGAAGTTGCAAAAATTGTTTTGCAACAAAACCATATGTTCTACTCCATTAGACTGAAAAAGATGCTTGGGAGTGTTTTGGAGCATTTCGGAAACCTTCAGCATGTAAATAACTTGTGTTTCGGGCCTGAATGCACAGTTACGGGGTACCGAAGTTGCAAAAATTGTTTTGCAACAAAAGCATATGTTCCACTCCATTAGACAGAAAATGATGCTTGGGAGTGTTTTGGAGCATTTCGCAAACCTTCGGCATATATATAACTTGTGTTTCAAGGCTGAAAGCACAGTTACAGGGTACCGAAGTTGCAAAAATGGTTTTGCAACAAAAGCATATGTTATACTTCATTAGACTCAAAATGATGTTTTGGAGTGTTTTGGAGGATTTCGCAAACCTTCGGCATGTAAATAACTTGTGTTTCGGGCCTAATGCACTGTTACGGGATACCGAAGTTGCAAAAATGATTTTGCAACAAAAGCATCTGTTTTACTCCATTAGACTCAAAATGATGTTTGGAAGTCTTTTGGTGGATTTTGCAAACCTTCGGCACGTAATAACTTGTGTTTCGGGCCTAATGCACTGTTACCGGGTACCGAAGTTGGAAAAATGGTTTTGCAACAAAAGCATCTGTTCTACTCCATTAGACTCAAAATGATGTTTCGGAGTGTTGCATTTCGCTAACCTTCGGCATGTAAATAACTTGTGTTTCTGGCCTGAATGCACTGTTCCGGGGTACCGAAGTTGCAAAAATGGTTTTGCAACAAAAGCATCCGTTCTACTCCATTAGACTCAAAATGATGTTTGGGAGTGTTTTGGAGGATTTCGCAAACCTTCGACATGTAAATAACTTGTCTTTCGGGCCTGAATGCACTGTTACGGGGTACCAAAGTTGCGAAAATGGTTTTGAAACAAAAGCATCTGTTCTACTCCTTTAGACTCAAAATGATGTTTGCGAGTGTTTTGGAGGATTTCGCAAACCATCGGCATGTAAATAACTTGTGTTTCGGGCCTGAATGCACTGTTACGGGGTACCGAAGTTGCGAACATGGTTTTGCAACAAAAGCATCTGTTCTACTCCATTAGACTCAAAATGATGTTTGGGAGTGTTTTGGAGGATTCCGCAAACCATCGGCATGTAAATAACTTGTGTTTCGGGCCTAAATGCACTGTTACGGGGTACCAAAGTTGCAAAAATGGTTTTCCAACAAAAGCATCTGTTCTACTCCACTAGACTCAAAATGATGTTTGCGAGTGTTCTAGAGGATTTCGCAAACCATCGGCATGTAAATAACTTGTGTTTCGGGCCTAATGCACTGTTACGGGATACCGAAGTTGCAAAAATGATTTTGCAACAAAAGCATCTGTTTTACTCCATTAGACTCAAAATGATGTTTGGGAGTCTTTTGGTGGATTTTGCAAACCTTCGGCACGTAATAACTTGTGTTTCGGGCCTAATGCACTGTTACGGGGTACCGAAGTTGGAAAAATGGTTTTGCAACAAAAGCATCTGTTCTACTCCATTAGACTCAAAATGATGTTTCGGAGTGTTGCATTTCGCTAACCTTCGGCATGTAAATAACTTGTGTTTCTGGCCTGAATGCACTGTTCCGGGGTACCGAAGTTGCAAAAATGGTTTTGCAACAAAAGCATCCGTTCTACTCCATTAGACTCAAAATGATGTTTGGGAGTGTTTTGGAGGATTTCGCAAACCTTCGACATGTAAATAACTTGTCTTTCGGGCCTGAATGCACTGTTACGGGGTACCAAAGTTGCGAAAATGGTTTTGCAACAAAAGCATCTGTTCTACTCCTTTAGACTCAAAATGATGTTTGCGAGTGTTTTGGAGGATTTCGCAAACCATCAGCATGTAAATAACTTGTGTTTCGGGCCTGAATGCACTGTTACGGGGTACCAAAGTTGCGAAAATGGTTTTGCTACAAAAGCATCTGTTCTACTCCTTTAGACTCAAAATGATGTTTGCGAGTGTTTTGGAGGATTTCGCAAACCATCGGCATGTAAATCACTTGTGTTTCGGGCCTGAATGCACAGTTACGGGGTACCGAAGTTGCAAACATGGTTTTGCAACAAAAGCATATGTTCTACTCCATTAGACTCAAAATGATGTTTGGGAGTGTTTTGGAGGCTTCCGCAATCCTTCGGCATGTAAATAACTTGTCTTTCGGGCCTGAATGCACTGTTACGGGGTACCAAAGTTGCAAAAATGGTTTTGCAACAAAAGCATCTGTTCTACTCCACTAGACTCAAAATGATGTTTGCGATTTCGCAAACCATCGGCATGTAAATAACTTGTGTTTCGGGCATAATGCACTGTTACGGGGTACCGAAGTTGCGAAAATTGTTTTGCAACAAAAGCATATGTTCTACTCCATTAGACTCAAAAAGATGCTTGGGAGTGTTTTGGAGCATTTCGGAAACCTTCAGCATGTAAATAACTTGTGTTTCGGTCCTGAATGCACAGTTACGGGGTACCGAAGTTGCAAAAATGGTTTTGCAACAAAAGCATATGTTCCACTCCATTAGACAGAAAATGATGCTTGGGAGTGTTTTGGAGCATTTCGCAAACCTTCGGCATATATATAACTTGTGTTTCAAGGCTGAAAGCACAGCTACGGGGTACCGAAGTTGCAAAAATGGTTTTGCAACAAAAGCATATGTTATACTTCATTAGACTCAAAATGATGTTTTGGAGTGTTTTGGAGGATTTCGCAAACCTTCGGCATGTAAATAACTTGTGTTTCGGGCCTAATGCACTGTTACGGGATACCGAAGTTGCAAAAATGATTTTGCAACAAAAGCATCTGTTTTACTCCATTAGACTCAAAATGATGTTTGGGAGTCTTTTGGTGGATTTTGCAAACCTTCGGCACGTAATAACTTGTGTTTCGGGCCTAATGCACTGTTACGGGGTACCGAAGTTGGAAAAATGGTTTTGCAACAAAAGCATCTGTTCTACTCCATTAGACTCAAAATGATGTTTCGGAGTGTTGCATTTCGCTAACCTTCGGCATGTAAATAACTTGTGTTTCTGGCCTGAATGCACTGTTCCGGGGTACCGAAGTTGCAAAAATGGTTTTGCAACAAAAGCATCCGTTCTACTCCATTAGACTCAAAATGATGTTTGGGAGTGTTTTGGAGGATTTCGCAAACCTTCGACATGTAGATAACTTATCTTTCGGGCCTGAATGCACTGTTACGGGGTACCAAAGTTGCGAAAATGGTTTTGCAACAAAAGCATCTGTTCTACTCCTTTAGACTCAAAATGTTGTTTGCGAGTGTTTTGGAGGATTTCGCAAACCATCGGCATGTAAATAACTTGTGTTTCGGGCCTGAATGCACAGTTACGGGGTACCGAAGTTGCAAACATGGTTTTGCAACAAAAGCATATGTTCTACTCCATTAGACTCAAAATGATGTTTGGGAGTGTTTTGGAGGATTCCGCAATCCTTCGGCATGTAAATAACTTGTCTTTCGGGCCTGAATGCACTGTTACGGGGTACCAAAGTTGCAAAAATGGTTTTGCAACAAAAGCATCTGTTCTACTCCACTAGACTCAAAATGATGTTTGCGAGTGTTCTAGAGGTTTTCGCAAACCATCGGCATGTAAAAAACTTGTGTTTGGGCCTAATGCACTGTTACGGGATACCGAAGTTGCAAAAATGATTTTGCAACAAAAGCATCTGTTTTACTCCATTAGACTCAAAATGATGTTTGGGAGTCTTTTGGTGGATTTTGCAAACCTTCGGCACGTAATAACTTGTGTTTCGGGCCTAATGCACTGTTACGGGGTACCGAAGTTGGAAAAATGGTTTTGCAACAAAAGCATCTGTTCTACTCCATTAGACTCAAAATGTTGTTTCGGAGTGTTGCATTTCGCTAACCTTCGGCATGTAAATAACTTGTGTTTCTGGCCTGAATGCACTGTTCCGGGGTACCAAAGTTGCGAAAATGGTTTTGCAACAAAAGCATCTGTTCTACTCCTTTAGACTCAAAATGATGTTTGCGAGTGTTTTGGAGGATTTCGCAAACCATAGGCATGTAAATCTCTTGTGTTTCGGGCCTGAATGCACAGTTACGGGGTACCGAAGTTGCAAACATGGTTTTGCAACAAAAGCATATGTTCTACTCCATTAGACTCAAAATGATGTTTGGGAGTGTTTTGGAGGATTCCGCAATCCTTCGGCATGTAAATAACTTGTCTTTCGGGCCTGAATGCACTGTTACGGGGTACCAAAGTTGCAAAAATGGTTTTGCAACAAAAGCATCTGTTCTACTCCACTAGACTCAAAATGATGTTTGCGATTTCGCAAACCATCGGCATGTAAATAACTTGTGTTTCGGGCATAATGCACTGTTACGGGGTACCGAAGTTGCAAAAATTGTTTTGCAACAAAACCATGTGTTCTACTCCATTAGACTCAAAAAGATGCTTGGGAGTGTTTTGGAGCATTTCGGAAACCTTCAGCATGTAAATAACTTGTGTTTCGGGCCTGAATGCACAGTTACGGGGTACCGAAGTTGCAAAAATGGTTTTGCAACAAAAGCATATGTTCCACTCCATTAGACAGAAAATGATGCTTGGGAGTGTTTTGGAGCATTTCGCAAACCTTCGGCATATATATAACTTGTGTTTCAAGGCTGAAAGCACAGTTACGGGGTACCGAAGTTGCAAAAATGGTTTTGCAACAAAAGCATATGTTATACTTCATTAGACTCAAAATGATGTTTTGGAGTGTTTTGGAGGATTTCGCAAACCTTCGGCATGTAAATAACTTGTGTTTCGGGCCTAATGCACTGTTACGGGATACCGAAGTTGCAAAAATGATTTTGCAACAAAAGCATCTGTTTTACTCCATTAGACTCAAAATGATGTTTGGGAGTCTTTTGGTGGATTTTGCAAACCTTCGGCACGTAATAACTTGTGTTTCGGGCCTAATGCACTGTTACGGGGTACCGAAGTTGGAAAAATGGTTTTGCAACAAAAGCATCTGTTCTACTCCATTAGACTCAAAATGATGTTTCGGAGTGTTGCATTTCGCTAACCTTCGGCATGTAAATAGCTTGTGTTTCTGGCCTGAATGCACTGTTCCGGGGTACCGAAGTTGCAAAAATGGTTTTGCAACAAAAGCATCCGTTCTACTCCATTAGACTCAAAATGATGTTTGGGAGTGTTTTGGAGGATTTCGCAAACCTTCGACATGTAAATAACTTGTCTTTCGGGCCTGAATGCACTGTTACGGGGTACCAAAGTTGCGAAAATGGTTTTGCAACAAAAGCATCTGTTCTACTCCTTTAGACTCAAAATGATGTTTGCGAGTGTTTTGGAGGATTTCGCAAATCATCGGCATGTAAATAACTTGTGTTTCGGGCCTGAATGCACAGTTACAGGGTATCGAAGTTGCAAACATGGTTTTGCAACAAAAGCATATGTTCTACTCCATTAGACTCAAAATGATGTTTGGGAGTGTTTTGGAGGATTCCGCAAACCTTCGGCATGTAAATAACTTGTCTTTCGGGCCTGAATGCACTGTTACGGGGTACCAAAGTTGCAAAAATGGTTTTGCAACAAAAGCATCTGTTCTACTCCACTAGACTCAAAATGATGTTTGCGAGTGTTCTAGAGGATTTCGCAAACCATCGGCATGTAAATAACTTGTGTTTCGGGCATAATGCACTGTTACGGCGTACCGAAGTTGCAAAAATGGTTTTGCAACAAAAGCATATGTTCTACTCCATTAGACTCAAAAAGATGCTTGGGTGTGTTTTGGAGCATTTCGGAAACCTTCAGCATGTAAATAACTTGTGTTTCGGGCCTGAATGCACAGTTACGGGGTACCGAAGTTGCAAAAATGGTTTTGGAACAAAAGCATATGTTCCACTCCATTAGACAGAAAATGATGCTTGGGAGTGTTTTGGAGCATTTCGCAAACCTTCGGCATATATATAACTTGTGTTTCAAGGCTGAAAGCACAGTTACGGGGTACCGAAGTTGCAAAAATGGTTTTGCAACAAAAGCATATGTTCTACTTCATTAGACTCAAAATGATGTTTTGGAGTGTTTTGGAGGATTTCGCAAACCTTCGGCATGTAAATAACTTGTGTTTCGGGCCTAATGCACTGTTACGGGATACCGAAGTTGCAAAAATGATTTTGCAACAAAAGCATCTGTTCTACTCCATTAGACTCAAAATGATGTGTGGGAGTCTTTTGGTGGATTTCGCAAACCTTCGGCACGTAATAACTTGTGTTTCGGGCCTAATGCACTGTCACGGGGTACCGAAGTTGCAAAAATGGTTTTGCAACAAAAGCATATGTTTTACACCATTAGACTCAAAATGATGTGTGGGAGTCTTTTGGTGAATTTCGCAAACCTTCGGCACGTAATAACTTGTGTTTCGGGCCTAATGCACTGTCACGGGGTACCGAAGTTGCAAAAATGGTTTTGCAACAAAAGCATCTGTTCTACTCCATTAGACTCAAAATGATGTTTCGGAGTGTTGCATTTCGCTAACCTTCGGCATGTAATAACTTGTGTTTCAGGCCTGAATGCAATGTTACGGGGTACCGAAGTTGCAAAAATGGTTTTGCAACAAAAGCATCCGTTCTACTCCATTAGACTCAAAATGATGTTTGGGAGTGTTTTGGAGGATTTTGGAAACCTTCGACATGTAAATAACTTGTGTTTCGGGCCTAATGCACTGTTACGGGGTACCGAAGTTGCAAAAATGGTTTTGCAACAAAACCATCTGTTCTACTCCATTAGACCAAAAACGTTGTTTGGGAGTGTTTTTGAGCATTTCGCTAACCTTCGGCATATAAATAACTTGTGTTTCGGGCCTGAATACACAGTTACGGGGTACCGAAGTTGCAAAAATGCTTTTGCAACAAAAGCATCCGTTCTACTCCATTAGACTCAAAATGATGTTTTGGAGTGTTTTGGAGCATTTCGCAAACCTTCGGCATATAAATAACTTGTGTTTCGGGCCTGAATGCACTGTTATGGGGTACCGAAGGTGCAAAAATGGTTTTGCAACAAAAGCATATGTACTACTCCATTAGACTCAAAATGATGCTTGGGACTGTTTTGGAGCATTTCGCAAACCTTCGGCATGTAAATAACTTGTGTTTCGGGCCTGAATGCACTGTTACGGGGTACCGAAGTTGCAAAAATGGTTTTGCAACAAAAGCATATGTTCTAATTCATTAGACTCAAAATGATGTTTCGGAGTGTTTTGGAGGATTTCGCAAACCTTCGGCATGTAAATAACTTGTGTTTCGGGCCTAATGCACTGTTACGGGGTACCGAAGTTGCAAAAATGGTTTTGCAACAAAAGCATCTGTTTTACTCCATTAGACTCAAAATGATGTTTGGGAGTCTTTTGGGGGATTTTGCAAACCTTCGGCACGTAATAACTTGTGTTTCGGGCCTAATGCACTGTTACGGGGTACCGAAGTTGCAAAAATGGTTTTGCAACAAAACCATCTGTTCTACTCCATTAGACCCAAAACGATATTTGGGAGTGTTTTGGAGTATTTCGCTAACCTTCGGCATATAAATAACTTGTGTTTCGGGCCTGAATACACAGTTACGTGGTACCGAAGTTGCAAAAATGGTTTTGCAACAAAAGCATCCGTTCTACTCCATTAGACTCAAAATGATGCTTGGGAGTGTTTTGGAGCATTTCGGAAACCTTCGGCATGTAAATACCTTGTGTTTCGGGCCTGAATGCACAGTTACGGGGTACCGAAGTTGCAAAAATGGTTTTGCAACAAAAGCATATGTTCCACTCCATTAGACCGAAAATGATGCTTGGGAGTGTTTTGGAGCATTTCGCAAACCTTCGGCATGTAAATAAATTGTGTTTCAGGGCTGAAAGCACAGTTACGGGGTACCGAAGTTGCAAAAATGGTTTTGCAACAAAAGCATATGTTCTACACCATTAGACTGAAAATGATGCTTGGGAGTGTTTTGGAGCATTTCGCAAACCTTTGGCATGTAAATAACTTGTGTTTCAGGCCTGAATGCACTATTACGGGCTACCGAAGTTGCAAAAATGGTTTTGCAACAAAAGCATCTGTTCTACTCCATTAGACTAAAAATGATGTTTGGGAGTGTTTTGGATGATTTCGAAAACCTTCGGCATGTAAATAACTTGTGTTTCAGGCCTGAATGCACTATTACGAGGTACCGAAGTTGCAAAAATGGTTTTGCAACAAAAGCATCCGTTCTACTCCATTAGACTCAAAATGATGTTTGGGAGTCTTTTGGAGTATTTCGCAAACCTTCGGCATGTAATAACTTGTGTTTCTGGCCTGAATGCACTGTTAGGGGGTACCGAAGTTGCAAAACTGGTTTTGCAACAAAAGCATCTGTTCTACTCCATTAGACTCAAAATGATGTTTGGGAGTGTTTTGGAGGATTTCGCAAACCTTCGGCATGTAAATAACTTGTGTTTCAGCCCTGAATGCACTATTAAGGGGTACCGAAGTGGCAAAAATGGTTTTTGCAACAAAAGCATCCGTTCTACTCCATTAGACTCAAAATGATGTTTGGGAGTGTTTTGGATGACTTCGAAAACCTTCGGCATGTAAATAACTTGTGTTTCAGGCCTGAATGCACTATTACGGGGCACCGAAGTTGCCAAAATGGTTTTGCAACAAAAGCATCCGTTCTACTCCATTAGACTCAAAATGATGTTTGAGAGTCTTTTGGAGGATTTCGCAAACCTTCGGCATGTAATAACTTGTGTTTCGGGCCTGAATGCATTGTTAGGGGGTACCGAAGTTGCAAAACTGGTTTTGCAACAAAAGCATCTGTTCTACTCCATTAGACTCAAAATGATGTTTGGGAGTGTTTTGGAGGATTTCGCAAACCTTCGGCATGTAAATAACTTGTGTTTCGGGCCCGAATGCACTGTTACAGGGTACGAAAGTTGCAAAAATGGTTTTGCAACAAAAGCATATGTTCTTCTCTATTAGACTCAAAATGATGCTTGGGAGTGTTTTGGAGCATTTCGCAAACCTTCGGCACGTAAATAACTTGTGTTTCGTGCCTAAATGCATTGTTACGGGGTACCGAAGTTGCAAAAATGGTTTCGCAACAAAAGCATTCGTTCTACTCCATTAGACTCAAAATGATGTTTGGGAGTGTTTTGGAGGATTTCGCAAACCTTCGGCATGTAAATAACTTGTGTTGCAGGCCTGAATGCACTATTACGGGCTACCGAAGTTGCAAAAATGGTTTTGTAACAAAAGCATCCGTTCTACTCCATTAGACTAAAAATGATGTTTGGGAGTGTTTTGGATGATTTCGAAAACCTTCGGCATGTAAATAACTTGTGTTTCAGGCCCGAATGCACTATTACGGTGTACCGAAGTTGCAAAAATGGTTTTGCAACAAAAGCATCCGTTCTACTCCATTAGACTCAAAATGATGTTTGGGAGTCTTTTGGAGGATTTCGCAAACCTTCGGCATGTAATAACTTGTGTTTCGGGCCTAATGCACTGTTACGGGGTACCGAAGTTGGAAAAATGGTTTTGCAACAAAAGCATCTGTTCTACTCCATTAGACTCAAAATGATGTTTCGGAGTGTTGCATTTCTCTAACCTTCGGCATGTAAATAACTTGTGTTTCTGGCCTGAATGCACTGTTCCGGGGTACCGAAGTTGCAAAAATGGTTTTGCAACAAAAGCATCCGTTCTACTCCATTAGACTCAAAATGATGTTTGGGAGTGTTTTGGAGGATTTCGCAAACCTTCGACATGTAAATAACTTATCTTTCGGGCCTGAATGCACTGTTACGGGGTACCAAAGTTGCGAAAATGGTTTTGCAACAAAAGCATCTGTTCTACTCCTTTAGACTCAAAATGATGTTTGCGAGTGTTTTGGAGGATTTCGCAAACCATCGGCATGTAAATAACTTGTGTTTCGGGCCTGAATGCACAGTTACGGGGTTCCGAAGTTGCAAACATGGTTTTGCAACAAAAGCATATGTTCTACTCCATTAGACTCAAAATGATGTTTGGGAGTGTTTTGGAGGATTCCGCAATCCTTCGGCATGTAAATAACTTGTCTTTCGGGCCTGAATGCACTGTTACGGGGTACCAAAGTTGCAAAAATGGTTTTGCAACAAAAGCATCTGTTCTACTCCACTAGACTCAAAATGATGTTTGCGAGTGTTCTAGAGGTTTTCGCAAACCATCGGCATGTAAAAAACTTGTGTTTGGGCCTAATGCACTGTTACGGGATACCGAAGTTGCAAAAATGATTTTGCAACAAAAGCATCTGTTTTACTCCATTAGACTCAAAATGATGTTTGGGAGTCTTTTGGTGGATTTTGCAAACCTTCGGCACGTAATAACTTGTGTTTCGGGCCTAATGCACTGTTACGGGGTACCGAAGTTGGAAAAATGGTTTTGCAACAAAAGCATCTGTTCTACTCCATTAGACTCAAAATGATGTTTCGGAGTGTTGCATTTCGCTAACCTTCGGCATGTAAATAACTTGTGTTTCTGGCCTGAATGCACTGTTCCGGGGTACCGAAGTTGCAAAAATGGTTTTGCAACAAAAGCATCCGTTCTACTCCATTAGACTCAAAATGATGTTTGGGAGTGTTTTGGAGGATTTCGCAAACCTTCGACATGTAAATAACTTATCTTTCGGGCCTGAATGCACTGTTATGGGGTACCGAAGGTGCAAAAATGGTTTTGCAACAAAAGCATATGTACTACTCCATTAGACTCAAAATGATGCTTGGGACTGTTTTGGAGCATTTCGCAAACCTTCGGCATGTAAATAACTTGTGTTTCGGGCCTGAATGCACTGTTACGGGGTACCGAAGTTGCAAAAATGGTTTTGCAACAAAAGCATATGTTCTACTTCATTAGACTCAAAATGATGTTTCGGAGTGTTTTGGAGGATTTCGCAAACCTTCGGCATGTAAATAACTTGTGTTTCGGGCCTAATGCACTGTTACGGGGTACCGAAGTTGCAAAAATGGTTTTGCAACAAAAGCATCTGTTTTACTCCATTAGACTCAAAATGATGTTTGGGAGTCTTTTGGGGGATTTTGCAAACCTTCGGCACGTAATAACTTGTGTTTCGGGCCTAATGCACTGTTACGGGGTACCGAAGTTGCAAAAATGGTTTTGCAACAAAACCATCTGTTCTACTCCATTAGACCCAAAACGATGTTTGGGAGTGTTTTGGAGTATTTCGCTAACCTTCGGCATATAAATAACTTGTGTTTCGGGCCTGAATACACAGTTACGGGGTACCGAAGTTGCAAAAATGGTTTTGCAACAAAAGCATCCGTTCTACTCCATTAGACTCAAAATGATGCTTGGGAGTGTTTTGGAGCATTTCGGAAACCTTCGGCATGTAAATACCTTGTGTTTCGGGCCTGAATGCACAGTTACGGGGTACCGAAGTTGCAAAAATGGTTTTGCAACAAAAGCATATGTTCCACTCCATTAGACCGAAAATGATGCTTGGGAGTGTTTTGGAGCATTTCGCAAACCTTCGGCATGTAAATAAATTGTGTTTCAGGGCTGAAAGCACAGTTACGGGGTACCGAAGTTGCAAAAATGGTTTTGCAACAAAAGCATATGTTCTACTTCATTAGACTCAAAATGATGTTTCGGAGTGTTTTGGAGCATTTCGGAAACCTTCGGCATGTAAATAACTTGTGTTTCGGGCCTGAATGCTCAGTTACGTGTTACCGAAGTTGCAAAAATGGTTTTGCAACAAAAGCATATGTTCTACACCATTAGACTGAAAATGATGCTTGGGAGTGTTTTGGAGCATTTCAAAAACCTTTGGCATGTAAATAATTTGTGTTTCAGGCCTGAATGCACTATTACGGGCTACCGAAGTTGCAAAAATGGTTTTGCAACAAAAGCATCTGTTCTACTCCATTAGACTAAAAATGATGTTTGGGAGTGTTTTGGATGATTTCGAAAACCTTCGGCATGTAAATAACTTGTGTTTCAGGCCTGAATGCACTATTACGAGGTACCGAAGTTGCAAAAATGGTTTTGCAACAAAAGCATCCGTTCTACTCCATTAGACTCAAAATGATGTTTGGGAGTCTTTTGGAGTATTTCGCAAACCTTCGGCATGTAATAACTTGTGTTTCTGGCCTGAATGCACTGTTAGGGGGTACCGAAGTTGCAAAACTGGTTTTGCAACAAAAGCATCTGTTCTACTCCATTAGACTCAAAATGATGTTTGGGAGTGTTTTGGAGGATTTCGCAAACCTTCGGCATGTAAATAACTTGTGTTTCAGCCCTGAATGCACTATTAAGGGGTACCGAAGTGGCAAAAATGGTTTTTGCAACAAAAGCATCCGTTCTACTCCATTAGACTCAAAATGATGTTTGGGAGTGTTTTGGATGACTTCGAAAACCTTCGGCATGTAAATAACTTGTGTTTCAGGCCTGAATGCACTATTACGGGGCACCGAAGTTGCCAAAATGGTTTTGCAACAAAAGCATCCGTTCTACTCCATTAGACTCAAAATGATGTTTGAGAGTCTTTTGGAGGATTTCGCAAACCTTCGGCATGTAATAACTTGTGTTTCGGGCCTGAATGCATTGTTAGGGGGTACCGAAGTTGCAAAACTGGTTTTGCAACAAAAGCATCTGTTCTACTCCATTAGACTCAAAATGATGTTTGGGAGTGTTTTGGAGGATTTCGCAAACCTTCGGCATGTAAATAACTTGTGTTTCGGGCCCGAATGCACTGTTACAGGGTACGAAAGTTGCAAAAATGGTTTTGCAACAAAAGCATATGTTCTTCTCTATTAGACTCAAAATGATGCTTGGGAGTGTTTTGGAGCATTTCGCAAACCTTCGGCACGTAAATAACTTGTGTTTCGTGCCTAAATGCATTGTTACGGGGTACCGAAGTTGCAAAAATGGTTTCGCAACAAAAGCATTCGTTCTACTCCATTAGACTCAAAATGATGTTTGGGAGTGTTTTGGAGGATTTCGCAAACCTTCGGCATGTAAATAACTTGTGTTGCAGGCCTGAATGCACTATTACGGGCTACCGAAGTTGCAAAAATGGTTTTGTAACAAAAGCATCCGTTCTACTCCATTAGACTAAAAATGATGTTTGGGAGTGTTTTGGATGATTTCGAAAACCTTCGGCATGTAAATAACTTGTGTTTCAGGCCCGAATGCACTATTACGGGGTACCGAAGTTGCAAAAATGGTTTTGCAACAAAAGCATCCGTTCTACTCCATTAGACTCAAAATGATGTTTGGGAGTCTTTTGGAGGATTTCGCAAACCTTCGGCATGTAATAACTTGTGTTTCGGGCCTAATGCACTGTTACGGGGTACCGAAGTTGGAAAAATGGTTTTGCAACAAAAGCATCTGTTCTACTCCATTAGACTCAAAATGATGTTTCGGAGTGTTGCATTTCGCTAACCTTCGGCATGTAAATAACTTGTGTTTCTGGCCTGAATGCACTGTTCCGGGGTACCGAAGTTGCAAAAATGGTTTTGCAACAAAAGCATCCGTTCTACTCCATTAGACTCAAAATGATGTTTGGGAGTGTTTTGGAGGATTTCGCAAACCTTCGACATGTAAATAACTTATCTTTCGGGCCTGAATGCACTGTTACGGGGTACCAAAGTTGCGAAAATGGTTTTGCAACAAAAGCATCTGTTCTACTCCTTTAGACTCAAAATGATGTTTGCGAGTGTTTTGGAGGATTTCGCAAACCATCGGCATGTAAATAACTTGTGTTTCGGGCCTGAATGCACAGTTACGGGGTTCCGAAGTTGCAAACATGGTTTTGCAACAAAAGCATATGTTCTACTCCATTAGACTCAAAATGATGTTTGGGAGTGTTTTGGAGGATTCCGCAATCCTTCGGCATGTAAATAACTTGTCTTTCGGGCCTGAATGCACTGTTACGGGGTACCAAAGTTGCAAAAATGGTTTTGCAACAAAAGCATCTGTTCTACTCCACTAGACTCAAAATGATGTTTGCGAGTGTTCTAGAGGTTTTCGCAAACCATCGGCATGTAAAAAACTTGTGTTTGGGCCTAATGCACTGTTACGGGATACCGAAGTTGCAAAAATGATTTTGCAACAAAAGCATCTGTTTTACTCCATTAGACTCAAAATGATGTTTGGGAGTCTTTTGGTGGATTTCGCAAACCTTCGGCACGTAATAACTTGTGTTTCGGGCCTAATGCACTGTTACGGGGTACCGAAGTTGGAAAAATGGTTTTGCAACAAAAGCATCTGTTCTACTCCATTAGACTCAAAATGATGTTTCGGAGTGTTGCATTTCGCTAACCTTCGGCATGTAAATAACTTGTGTTTCTGGCCTGAATGCACTGTTCCGGGGTACCGAAGTTGCAAAAATGGTTTTGCAACAAAAGCATCCGTTCTACTCCATTAGACTCAAAATGATGTTTGGGAGTGTTTTGGAGGATTTCGCAAACCTTCGACATGTAAATAACTTATCTTTCGGGCCTGAATGCACTGTTACGGGGTACCAAAGTTGCGAAAATGGTTTTGCAACAAAAGCATCTGTTCTACTCCTTTAGACTCAAAATGATGTTTGCGAGTGTTTTGGAGGATTTCGCAAACCATCGGCATGTAAATAACTTGTGTTTCGGGCCTGAATGCACAGTTACGGGGTACCGAAGTTGCAAACATGGTTTTGCAACAAAAGCATATGTTCTACTCCATTAGACTCAAAATGATGTTTGGGAGTGTTTTGGAGGATTCCGCAATCCTTCGGCATGTAAATAACTTGTCTTTCGGGCCTGAATGCACTGTTACGGGGTACCAAAGTTGCAAAAATGGTTTTGCAACAAAAGCATCTGTTCTACTCCACTAGACTCAAAATGATGTTTGCGAGTGTTCTAGAGGTTTTCGCAAACCATCGGCATGTAAAAAACTTGTGTTTGGGCCTAATGCACTGTTACGGGATACCGAAGTTGCAAAAATGATTTTGCAACAAAAGCATCTGTTTTACTCCATTAGACTCAAAATGATGTTTGGGAGTCTTTTGGTGGATTTTGCAAACCTTCGGCACGTAATAACTTGTGTTTCGGGCCTAATGCACTGTTACGGGGTACCGAAGTTGGAAAAATGGTTTTGCAACAAAAGCATCTGTTCTACTCCATTAGACTCAAAATGATGTTTCGGAGTGTTGCATTTCGCTAACCTTCGGCATGTAAATAACTTGTGTTTCTGGCCTGAATGCACTGTTCCGGGGTACCGAAGTTGCAAAAATGGTTTTGCAACAAAAGCATCCGTTCTACTCCATTAGACTCAAAATGATGTTTGGGAGTCTTTTGGAGGATTTCGCAAACCTTCGGCATGTAATAACTTGTGTTTCGGGCCTAATGCACTGTTACGGGGTACCGAAGTTGGAAAAATGGTTTTGCAACAAAAGCATCTGTTCTACTCCATTAGACTCAAAATGATGTTTCGGAGTGTTGCATTTCGCTAACCTTCGGCATGTAAATAACTTGTGTTTCTGGCCTGAATGCACTGTTCCGGGGTACCGAAGTTGCAAAAATGGTTTTGCAACAAAAGCATCCGTTCTACTCCATTAGACTCAAAATGATGTTTGGGAGTGTTTTGGAGGATTTCGCAAACCTTCGACATGTAAATAACTTATCTTTCGGGCCTGAATGCACTGTTACGGGGTACCAAAGTTGCGAAAATGGTTTTGCAACAAAAGCATCTGTTCTACTCCTTTAGACTCAAAATGATGTTTGCGAGTGTTTTGGAGGATTTCGCAAACCATCGGCATGTAAATAACTTGTGTTTCGGGCCTGAATGCACAGTTACGGGGTTCCGAAGTTGCAAACATGGTTTTGCAACAAAAGCATATGTTCTACTCCATTAGACTCAAAATGATGTTTGGGAGTGCTTTGGAGGATTCCGCAATCCTTCGGCATGTAAATAACTTGTCTTTCGGGCCTGAATGCACTGTTACGGGGTACCAAAGTTGCAAAAATGGTTTTGCAACAAAAGCATCTGTTCTACTCCACTAGACTCAAAATGATGTTTGCGAGTGTTCTAGAGGTTTTCGCAAACCATCGGCATGTAAAAAACTTGTGTTTGGGCCTAATGCACTGTTACGGGATACCGAAGTTGCAAAAATGATTTTGCAACAAAAGCATCTGTTTTACTCCATTAGACTCAAAATGATGTTTGGGAGTCTTTTGGTGGATTTCGCAAACCTTCGGCACGTAATAACTTGTGTTTCGGGCCTAATGCACTGTTACGGGGTACCGAAGTTGGAAAAATGGTTTTGCAACAAAAGCATCTGTTCTACTCCATTAGACTCAAAATGATGTTTCGGAGTGTTGCATTTCGCTAACCTTCGGCATGTAAATAACTTGTGTTTCTGGCCTGAATGCACTGTTCCGGGGTACCGAAGTTGCAAAAATGGTTTTGCAACAAAAGCATCCGTTCTACTCCATTAGACTCAAAATGATGTTTGGGAGTGTTTTGGAGGATTTCGCAAACCTTCGACATGTAAATAACTTATCTTTCGGGCCTGAATGCACTGTTACGGGGTACCAAAGTTGCGAAAATGGTTTTGCAACAAAAGCATCTGTTCTACTCCTTTAGACTCAAAATGATGTTTGCGAGTGTTTTGGAGGATTTCGCAAACCATCGGCATGTAAATAACTTGTGTTTCGGGCCTGAATGCACAGTTACGGGGTACCGAAGTTGCAAACATGGTTTTGCAACAAAAGCATATGTTCTACTCCATTAGACTCAAAATGATGTTTGGGAGTGTTTTGGAGGATTCCGCAATCCTTCGGCATGTAAATAACTTGTCTTTCGGGCCTGAATGCACTGTTACGGGGTACCAAAGTTGCAAAAATGGTTTTGCAACAAAAGCATCTGTTCTACTCCACTAGACTCAAAATGATGTTTGCGAGTGTTCTAGAGGTTTTCGCAAACCATCGGCATGTAAAAAACTTGTGTTTGGGCCTAATGCACTGTTACGGGATACCGAAGTTGCAAAAATGATTTTGCAACAAAAGCATCTGTTTTACTCCATTAGACTCAAAATGATGTTTGGGAGTCTTTTGGTGGATTTTGCAAACCTTCGGCACGTAATAACTTGTGTTTCGGGCCTAATGCACTGTTACGGGGTACCGAAGTTGGAAAAATGGTTTTGCAACAAAAGCATCTGTTCTACTCCATTAGACTCAAAATGATGTTTCGGAGTGTTGCATTTCGCTAACCTTCGGCATGTAAATAACTTGTGTTTCTGGCCTGAATGCACTGTTCCGGGGTACCGAAGTTGCAAAAATGGTTTTGCAACAAAAGCATCCGTTCTACTCCATTAGACTCAAAATGATGTTTGGGAGTGTTTTGGAGGATTTCGCAAACCTTCGACATGTAAATAACTTGTCTTTCGGGCCTGAATGCACTGTTACGGGGTACCAATGTTGCGAAAATGGTTTTGCAACAAAAGCATCTGTTCTACTCCTTTAGACTCAAAATGATGTTTGCGAGTGTTTTGGAGGATTTCGCAAACCATCGGCATGTAAATAACTTGTGTTTCGGGCCTGAATGCACTGTTACGGGGTACCAAAGTTGCGAAAATGGTTTTGCAACAAAAGCATCTGTTCTACTCCTTTAGACTCAAAATGATGTTTGCGAGTGTTTTGGAGGATTTCGCAAACCATAGGCATGTAAATCACTTGTGTTTCGGGCCTGAATGCACAGTTACGGGGTACCGAAGTTGCAAACATGGTTTTGCAACAAAAGCATATGTTCTACTCCATTAGACTCAAAATGATGTTTGGGAGTGTTTTGGAGGATTCCGCAATCCTTCGGCATGTAAATAACTTGTCTTTCGGGCCTGAATGCACTGTTACGGGGTACCAAAGTTGCAAAAATGGTTTTGCAACAAAAGCATCTGTTCTACTCCACTAGACTCAAAATGATGTTTGCGATTTCGCAAACCATCGGCATGTAAATAACTTGTGTTTCGGGCATAATGCACTGTTACGGGGTACCGAAGTTGCAAAAATTGTTTTGCAACAAAACCATATGTTCTACTCCATTAGACTCAAAAAGATGCTTGGGAGTGTTTTGGAGCATTTCGGAAACCTTCAGCATGTAAATAACTTGTGTTTCGGGCCTGAATGCACAGTTACGGGGTACCGAAGTTGCAAAAATGGTTTTGCAACAAAAGCATATGTTCCACTCCATTAGACAGAAAATGATGCTTGGGAGTGTTTTGGAGCATTTCGCAAACCTTCGGCATATATATAACTTGTGTTTCAAGGCTGAAAGCACAGTTACGGGGTACCGAAGTTGCAAAAATGGTTTTGCAACAAAAGCATATGTTATACTTCATTAGACTCAAAATGATGTTTTGGAGTGTTTTGGAGGATTTCGCAAACCTTCGGCATGTAAATAACTTGTGTTTCGGGCCTAATGCACTGTTACGGGATACCGAAGTTGCAAAAATGATTTTGCAACAAAAGCATCTGTTTTACTCCATTAGACTCAAAATGATGTTTGGGAGTCTTTTGGTGGATTTTGCAAACCTTCGGCACGTAATAACTTGTGTTTCGGGCCTAATGCACTGTTACGGGGTACCGAAGTTGGAAAAATGGTTTTGCAACAAAAGCATCTGTTCTACTCCATTAGACTCAAAATGATGTTTCGGAGTGTTGCATTTCGCTAACCTTCGGCATGTAAATAGCTTGTGTTTCTGGCCTGAATGCACTGTTCCGGGGTACCGAAGTTGCAAAAATGGTTTTGCAACAAAAGCATCCATTCTACTCCATTAGACTCAAAATGATGTTTGGGAGTGTTTTGGAGGATTTCGCAAACCTTCGACATGTAAATAACTTGTCTTTCGGGCCTGAATGCACTGTTACGGGGTACCAAAGTTGCGAAAATGGTTTTGCAACAAAAGCATCTGTTCTACTCCTTTAGACTCAAAATGATGTTTGCGAGTGTTTTGGAGGATTTCGCAAACCATCGGCATGTAAATAACTTGTGTTTCGGGCCTGAATGCACAGTTACAGGGTACCGAAGTTGCAAACATGGTTTTGCAACAAAAGCATATGTTCTACTCCATTAGACTCAAAATGATGTTTGGGAGTGTTTTGGAGGATTCCGCAAACCTTCGGCATGTAAATAACTTGTCTTTCGGGCCTGAATGCACTGTTACGGGGTACCAAAGTTGCAAAAATGGTTTTGCAACAAAAGCATCTGTTCTACTCCACTAGACTCAAAATGATGTTTGCGAGTGTTCTAGAGGATTTCGCAAACCATCGGCATGTAAATAACTTGTGTTTCAGGCCTAATGCACTGTTACGGGATACCGAAGTTGCAAAAATGATTTTGCAACAAAAGCATCTGTTTTACTCCATTAGACTCAAAATGATGTTTGGGAGTCTTTTGGTGGATTTCGCAAACCTTCGGCACGTAATAACTTGTGTTTCGGGCCTAATGCACTGTTACGGGGTACCGAAGTTGGAAAAATGGTTTTGCAACAAAAGCATCTGTTCTACTCCATTAGACTCAAAATGATGTTTCGGAGTGTTGCATTTCGCTAACCTTCGGCATGTAAATAACTTGTGTTTCTGGCCTGAATGCACTGTTCCGGGGTACCGAAGTTGCAAAAATGGTTTTGCAACAAAAGCATCCGTTCTACTCCATTAGACTCAAAATGATGTTTGGGAGTGTTTTGGAGGATTTCGCAAACCTTTGACATGTAAATAACTTATCTTTCGGGCCTGAATGCACTGTTACGGGGTACCAAAGTTGCGAAAATGGTTTTGCAACAAAAGCATCTGTTCTACTCCTTTAGACTCAAAATGATGTTTGCGAGTGTTTTGGAGGATTTCGCAAACCATCGGCATGTAAATAACTTGTGTTTCGGGCCTGAATGCACAGTTACGGGGTACCGAAGTTGCAAACATGGTTTTGCAACAAAAGCATATGTTCTACTCCATTAGACTCAAAATGATGTTTGGGAGTGTTTTGGAGGATTCCGCAATCCTTCGGCATGTAAATAACTTGTCTTTCGGGCCTGAATGCACTGTTACGGGGTACCAAAGTTGCAAAAATGGTTTTGCAACAAAAGCATCTGTTCTACTCCACTAGACTCAAAATGATGTTTGCGAGTGTTCTAGAGGTTTTCGCAAACCATCGGCATGTAAAAACTTGTGTTTGGGCCTAATGCACTGTTACGGGATACCGAAGTTGCAAAAATGATTTTGCAACAAAAGCATCTGTTTTACTCCATTAGACTCAAAATGATGTTTGGGAGTCTTTTGGTGGATTTTGCAAACCTTCGGCACGTAATAACTTGTGTTTCGGGCCTAATGCACTGTTACGGGGTACCGAAGTTGGAAAAATGGTTTTGCAACAAAAGCATCTGTTCTACTCCATTAGACTCAAAATGATGTTTCGGAGTGTTGCATTTCGCTAACCTTCGGCATGTAAATAACTTGTGTTTCTGGCCTGAATGCACTGTTCCGGGGTACCGAAGTTGCAAAAATGGTTTTGCAACAAAAGCATCCGTTCTACTCCATTAGACTCAAAATGATGTTTGGGAGTGTTTTGGAGGATTTCGCAAACCTTCGACATGTAAATAACTTGTCTTTCGGGCCTGAATGCACTGTTACGGGGTACCAATGTTGCGAAAATGGTTTTGCAACAAAAGCATCTGTTCTACTCCTTTAGACTCAAAATGATGTTTGCGAGTGTTTTGGAGGATTTCGCAAACCATCGGCATGTAAATAACTTGTGTTTCGGGCCTGAATGCACTGTTACGGGGTACCAAAGTTGCGAAAATGGTTTTGCAACAAAAGCATCTGTTCTACTCCTTTAGACTCAAAATGATGTTTGCGAGTGTTTTGGAGGATTTCGCAAACCATAGGCATGTAAATCACTTGTGTTTCGGGCCTGAATGCACAGTTACGGGGTACCGAAGTTGCAAACATGGTTTTGCAACAAAAGCATATGTTCTACTCCATTAGACTCAAAATGATGTTTGGGAGTGTTTTGGAGGATTCCGCAATCCTTCGGCATGTAAATAACTTGTCTTTCGGTCCTGAATGCACTGTTACGGGGTACCAAAGTTGCAAAAATGGTTTTGCAACAAAAGCATCTGTTCTACTCCACTAGACTCAAAATGATGTTTGCGATTTCGCAAACCATCGGCATGTAAATAACTTGTGTTTCGGGCATAATGCACTGTTACGGGGTACCGAAGTTGCAAAAATTGTTTTGCAACAAAACCATATGTTCTACTCCATTAGACTCAAAAAGATGCTTGGGAGTGTTTTGGAGCATTTCGGAAACCTTCAGCATGTAAATAACTTGTGTTTCGGGCCTGAATGCACAGTTACGGGGTACCGAAGTTGCAAAAATGGTTTTGCAACAAAAGCATATGTTCCACTCCATTAGACAGAAAATGATGCTTGGGAGTGTTTTGGAGCATTTCGCAAACCTTCGGCATATATATAACTTGTGTTTCAAGGCTGAAAGCACAGTTACGGGGTACCGAAGTTGCAAAAATGGTTTTGCAACAAAAGCATATGTTATACTTCATTAGACTCAAAATGATGTTTTGGAGTGTTTTGGAGGATTTCGCAAACCTTCGGCATGTAAATAACTTGTGTTTCGGGCCTAATGCACTGTTACGGGATACCGAAGTTGCAAAAATGATTTTGCAACAAAAGCATCTGTTTTACTCCATTAGACTCAAAATGATGTTTGGGAGTCTTTTGGTGGATTTTGCAAACCTTCGGCACGTAATAACTTGTGTTTCGGGCCTAATGCACTGTTACGGGGTACCGAAGTTGGAAAAATGGTTTTGCAACAAAAGCATCTGTTCTACTCCATTAGACTCAAAATGATGTTTCGGAGTGTTGCATTTCGCTAACCTTCGGCATGTAAATAGCTTGTGTTTCTGGCCTGAATGCACTGTTCCGGGGTACCGAAGTTGCAAAAATGGTTTTGCAACAAAAGCATCCATTCTACTCCATTAGACTCAAAATGATGTTTGGGAGTGTTTTGGAGGATTTCGCAAACCTTCGACATGTAAATAACTTGTCTTTCGGGCCTGAATGCACTGTTACGGGGTACCAAAGTTGCGAAAATGGTTTTGCAACAAAAGCATCTGTTCTACTCCTTTAGACTCAAAATGATGTTTGCGAGTGTTTTGGAGGATTTCGCAAACCATCGGCATGTAAATAACTTGTGTTTCGGGCCTGAATGCACAGTTACAGGGTACCGAAGTTGCAAACATGGTTTTGCAACAAAAGCATATGTTCTACTCCATTAGACTCAAAATGATGTTTGGGAGTGTTTTGGAGGATTCCGCAAACCTTCGGCATGTAAATAACTTGTCTTTCGGGCCTGAATGCACTGTTACGGGGTACCAAAGTTGCAAAAATGGTTTTGCAACAAAAGCATCTGTTCTACTCCACTAGACTCAAAATGATGTTTGCGAGTGTTCTAGAGGATTTCGCAAACCATCGGCATGTAAATAACTTGTGTTTCGGGCATAATGCACTGTTACGGCGTACCGAAGTTGCAAAAATGGTTTTGCAACAAAAGCATATGTTCTACTCCATTAGACTCAAAAAGATGCTTGGGTGTGTTTTGGAGCATTTCGGAAACCTTCAGCATGTAAATAACTTGTGTTTCGGGCCTGAATGCACAGTTACGGGGTACCGAAGTTGCAAAAATGGTTTTGGAACAAAAGCATATGTTCCACTCCATTAGACAGAAAATGATGCTTGGGAGTGTTTTGGAGCATTTCGCAAACCTTCGGCATATATATAACTTGTGTTTCAAGGCTGAAAGCACAGTTACGGGGTACCGAAGTTGCAAAAATGGTTTTGCAACAAAAGCATATGTTATACTTCATTAGACTCAAAATGATGTTTTGGAGTGTTTTGGAGGATTTCGCAAACCTTCGGCATGTAAATAACTTGTGTTTCGGGCCTAATGCACTGTTACGGGATACCGAAGTTGCAAAAATGATTTTGCAACAAAAGCATCTGTTTTACTCCATTAGACTCAAAATGATGTTTGGGAGTCTTTTGGTGGATTTTGCAAACCTTCGGCACGTAATAACTTGTGTTTCGGGCCTAATGCACTGTTACGGGGTACCGAAGTTGGAAAAATGGTTTTGCAACAAAAGCATCTGTTCTACTCCATTAGACTCAAAATGATGTTTCGGAGTGTTGCATTTCGCTAACCTTCGGCATGTAAATAGCTTGTGTTTCTGGCCTGAATGCACTGTTCCGGGGTACCGAAGTTGCAAAAATGGTTTTGCAACAAAAGCATCCATTCTACTCCATTAGACTCAAAATGATGTTTGGGAGTGTTTTGGAGGATTTCGCAAACCTTCGACATGTAAATAACTTGTCTTTCGGGCCTGAATGCACTGTTACGGGGTACCAAAGTTGCGAAAATGGTTTTGCAACAAAAGCATCTGTTCTACTCCTTTAGACTCAAAATGATGTTTGCGAGTGTTTTGGAGGATTTCGCAAACCATCGGCATGTAAATAACTTGTGTTTCGGGCCTGAATGCACAGTTACAGGGTACCGAAGTTGCAAACATGGTTTTGCAACAAAAGCATATGTTCTACTCCATTAGACTCAAAATGATGTTTGGGAGTGTTTTGGAGGATTCCGCAAACCTTCGGCATGTAAATAACTTGTCTTTCGGGCCTGAATGCACTGTTACGGGGTACCAAAGTTGCAAAAATGGTTTTGCAACAAAAGCATCTGTTCTACTCCACTAGACTCAAAATGATGTTTGCGAGTGTTCTAGAGGATTTCGCAAACCATCGGCATGTAAATAACTTGTGTTTCGGGCATAATGCACTGTTACGGCGTACCGAAGTTGCAAAAATGGTTTTGCAACAAAAGCATATGTTCTACTCCATTAGACTCAAAAAGATGCTTGGGTGTGTTTTGGAGCATTTCGGAAACCTTCAGCATGTAAATAACTTGTGTTTCGGGCCTGAATGCACAGTTACGGGGTACCGAAGTTGCAAAAATGGTTTTGGAACAAAAGCATATGTTCCACTCCATTAGACAGAAAATGATGCTTGGGAGTGTTTTGGAGCATTTCGCAAACCTTCGGCATATATATAACTTGTGTTTCAAGGCTGAAAGCACAGTTACGGGGTACCGAAGTTGCAAAAATGGTTTTGCAACAAAAGCATATGTTCTACTTCATTAGACTCAAAATGATGTTTTGGAGTGTTTTGGAGGATTTCGCAAACCTTCGGCATGTAAATAACTTGTGTTTCGGGCCTAATGCACTGTTACGGGATACCGAAGTTGCAAAAATGATTTTGCAACAAAAGCATCTGTTCTACTCCATTAGACTCAAAATGATGTGTGGGAGTCTTTTGGTGGATTTCGCAAACCTTCGGCACGTAATAACTTGTGTTTCGGGCCTAATGCACTGTCACGGGGTACCGAAGTTGCAAAAATGGTTTTGCAACAAAAGCATATGTTTTACACCATTAGACTCAAAATGATGTGTGGGAGTCTTTTGGTGAATTTCGCAAACCTTCGGCACGTAATAACTTGTGTTTCGGGCCTAATGCACTGTCACGGGGTACCGAAGTTGCAAAAATGGTTTTGCAACAAAAGCATCTATTCTACTCCATTAGACTCAAAATGATGTTTCGGAGTGTTGCATTTCGCTAACCTTCGGCATGTAATAACTTGTGTTTCAGGCCTGAATGCAATGTTACGGGGTACCGAAGTTGCAAAAATGGTTTTGCAACAAAAGCATCCGTTCTACTCCATTAGACTCAAAATGATGTTTGGGAGTGTTTTGGAGGATTTTGCAAACCCTCGACATGTAAATAACTTGTGTTTCGGGCCTAATGCACTGTTACGGGGTACCGAAGTTGCAAAAATGGTTTTGCAACAAAACCATCTGTTCTACTCCATTAGACCAAAAACGTTGTTTGGGAGTGTTTTTGAGCATTTCGCTAACCTTCGGCATATAAATAACTTGTGTTTCGGGCCTGAATACACAGTTACGGGGTACCGAAGTTGCAAAAATGCTTTTGCAACAAAAGCATCCGTTCTACTCCATTAGACTCAAAATGATGTTTTGGAGTGTTTTGGAGCATTTCGCAAACCCTCGGCATATAAATAACTTGTGTTTCGGGCCTGAATGCACTGTTATGGGGTACCGAAGGTGCAAAAATGGTTTTGCAACAAAAGCATATGTACTACTCCATTAGACTCAAAATGATGCTTGGGACTGTTTTGGAGCATTTCGCAAACCTTCGGCATGTAAATAACTTGTGTTTCGGGCCTGAATGCACTGTTACGGGGTACCGAAGTTGCAAAAATGGTTTTGCAACAAAAGCATATGTTCGACTTCATTAGACTCAAAATGATGTTTCGGAGTGTTTTGGAGGATTTCGCAAACCTTCGGCATGTAAATAACTTGTGTTTCGGGCCTAATGCACTGTTACGGGGTACCGAAGTTGCAAAAATGGTTTTGCAACAAAAGCATCTGTTTTACTCCATTAGACTCAAAATGATGTTTGGGAGTCTTTTGGGGGATTTTGCAAACCTTCGGCACGTAATAACTTGTGTTTCGGGCCTAATGCACTGTTACGGGGTACCGAAGTTGCAAAAATGGTTTTGCAACAAAACCATCTGTTCTACTCCATTAGACCCAAAACGATGTTTGGGAGTGTTTTGGAGTATTTCGCTAACCTTCGGCATATAAATAACTTGTGTTTCGGGCCTGAATACACAGTTACGGGGTACCGAAGTTGCAAAAATGGTTTTGCAACAAAAGCATCCGTTCTACTCCATTAGACTCAAAATGATGCTTGGGAGTGTTTTGGAGCATTTCGGAAACCTTCGGCATGTAAATACCTTGTGTTTCGGGCCTGAATGCACAGTTACGGGGTACCGAAGTTGCAAAAATGGTTTTGCAACAAAAGCATATGTTCCACTCCATTAGACCGAAAATGATGCTTGGGAGTGTTTTGGAGCATTTCGCAAACCTTCGGCATGTAAATAAATTGTGTTTCAGGGCTGAAAGCACAGTTACGGGGTACCGAAGTTGCAAAAATGGTTTTGCAACAAAAGCATATGTTCTACTTCATTAGACTCAAAATGATGTTTCGGAGTGTTTTGGAGCATTTCGGAAACCTTCGGCATGTAAATAACTTGTGTTTCGGGCCTGAATGCACAGTTACGTGTTACCGAAGTTGCAAAAATGGTTTTGCAACAAAAGCATATGTTCTACACCATTAGACTGAAAATGATGCTTGGGAGTGTTTTGGAGCATTTCGCAAACCTTTGGCATGTAAATAACTTGTGTTTCAGGCCTGAATGCACTATTACGGGCTACCGAAGTTGCAAAAATGGTTTTGCAACAAAAGCATCTGTTCTACTCCATTAGACTAAAAATGATGTTTGGGAGTGTTTTGGATGATTTCGAAAACCTTCGGCATGTAAATAACTTGTGTTTCAGGCCTGAATGCACTATTACGAGGTACCGAATTTGCAAAAATGGTTTTGCAACAAAAGCATCTGTTCTACTCCATTAGACTCAAAATGATGTTTGGGAGTCTTTTGGAGTATTTCGCAAACCTTCGGCATGTAATAACTTGTGTTTCTGACCTGAATGCACTGTTAGGGGGTACCGAAGTTGCAAAACTGGTTTTGCAACAAAAGCATCTGTTCTACTCCATTAGACTCAAAATGATGTTTGGGAGTGTTTTGGAGGATTTCGCAAACCTTCGGCATGTAAATAACTTGTGTTTCAGCCCTGAATGCACTATTAAGGGGTACCGAAGTGGCAAAAATGGTTTTTGCAACAAAAGCATCCGTTCTACTCCATTAGACTCAAAATGATGTTTGGGAGTGTTTTGGATGACTTCGAAAACCTTCGGCATGTAAATAACTTGTGTTTCAGGCCTGAATGCACTATTACGGGGCACCGAAGTTGCCAAAATGGTTTTGCAACAAAAGCATCCGTTCTACTCCATTAGACTCAAAATGATGTTTGAGAGTCTTTTGGAGGATTTCGCAAACCTTCGGCATGTAATAACTTGTGTTTCGGGCCTGAATGCATTGTTAGGGGGTACCGAAGTTGCAAAACTGGTTTTGCAACAAAAGCATCTGTTCTACTCCATTAGACTCAAAATGATGTTTGGGAGTGTTTTGGAGGATTTCGCAAACCTTCGGCATGTAAATAACTTGTGTTTCGGGCCCGAATGCACTGTTACAGGGTACGAAAGTTGCAAAAATGGTTTTGCAACAAAAGCATATGTTCTTCTCTATTAGACTCAAAATGATGCTTGGGAGTGTTTTGGAGCATTTCGCAAACCTTCGGCACGTAAATAACTTGTGTTTCGTGCCTAAATGCATTGTTACGGGGTACCGAAGTTGCAAAAATGGTTTCGCAACAAAAGCATTCGTTCTACTCCATTAGACTCAAAATGATGTTTGGGAGTGTTTTGGAGGATTTCGCAAACCTTCGGCATGTAAATAACTTGTGTTGCAGGCCTGGATGCACTATTACGGGGTATCGAAGTTGCAAAAATGGTTTTGCAACAAAAGCATCCGTTCTACTCCATTAGACTCAAAATGATGTTTGGGAGTCTTTTGGAGGATTTCGCAAACCTTCGGCATGTAATAACTTGTGTTTCGGGCTTGAATGCACTGTTAGGAGGTACCGAAGTTGCAAAACTGGTTTTGCAACAAAAGCATCTGTTCTACTCCATTAGACTCAAAATGATGTTTGGGAGTGTTTTGGAGGATTTCGCAAACCTTCGGCATGTAAATAACTTGTGTTTCGGGCCCAAATGCACTGTTACAGGGTACCGATGTTGCAAAAATGGTTTTGAAACAAAAGCATATGTTCTGCTCCATTAGACTCAAAATGATGCTTGGGAGTGTTTTGGAGCATTTTGCAAACCTTCGGCACGTAAATAACTTGTGTTTCGTGCCTAAATGCATTGTTACGGGGTACCGAAGTTGCAAAAATGGTTTCGCAACAAAAGCATTCGTTCTACTCCATTAGACTCAAAATGATGTTTGGGGGTGTTTTGGAGGATTTCGTAAACCTTCGGCATGTAAATAACTTGTGTTTCAGGCCTGAATGCACTATTACGGGCTACCGAAGTTGCAAAAATGGTTTTGCAACAAAAGCATCCGTTCTACTCCATTAGACTCAAAATGATGTTTGGGAGTGTTTTGGATGATTTCGAAAACCTTCGGCATGTAAATAACTTGTGTTTCAGGCCTGAATGCACTATTACGGGGCACCGAAGTTGCCAAAATGGTTTTGCAACAAAAGCATCCGTTCTACTCCATTAGACTCAAAATGATGTTTGAGAGTCTTTTGGAGGGTTTCGCAAACCTTCGGCATGTAATAACTGGTGTTTCGGGCCTGAATGCATTGTTAGGGGGTACCGAAGTTGCAAAACTGGTTTTGCAACAAAAGCATATGTTCTACTCCATTAGACTCAAAATGATGTTTGGGAGTGTTTTGGAGGATTTCGCAAACCTTCGGCATGTAAATAACTTGTGTTTCGGGCCCGAATGCACTGTTACAGGGTACCGAAGTTGCAAAAATGGTTTTGCAACAAAAGCATATGTTCTGCTCCATTAGACTCAAAATGATGCTTGGGAGTGTTTTGGAGCATTTCGCAAACCTTCGGCACGTAAATAACTTGTGTTTCATGCCTAAATGCATTGTTACGGGATACCGAAGTTGCAAAAATGGTTGCGCAACAAAAGCATTCGTTCTACTCCATTAGACTCAAAATGATGTTTGGGAGTGTTTTGGAGGATTTCGCAAACCTTCGGCATGTAAATAACTTGTGTTTCGGGCCCGAATGCACTGTTACAGGGTACCGAAGTTGCAAAAATGGTTTTGCAACAAAAGCATATGTTCTGCTCCATTAGACTCAAAATGATGCTTGGGAGTGTTTTGGAGCATTTCGCAAACCTTCGGCACGTAAATAACTTGTGTTTCGTGCCTAAATGCATTGTTACGGGGTACCGAAGTTGCAAAAATGGTTTCGAAACAAAAGCATTCGTTCTACTCCATTAGACTCAAAATGATGTTTGGGAGTGTTTTGGAGGATTTCGCAAACCTTCGGCATGTAAATAACTTGTGTTTCGGGCCCGAATGCACTGTTACAGGGTACCGATGTTGCAAAAATGGTTTTGAAACAAAAGCATATGTTCTGCTCCATTAGACTCAAAATGATGCTTGGGAGTGTTTTGGAGCATTTTGCAAACCTTCGGCACGTAAATAACTTGTGTTTCGTGCCTAAATGCATTGTTACGGGGTACCGAAGTTGCAAAAATGGTTTCGCAACAAAAGCATTCGTTCTACTCCATTAGACTCAAAATGATGTTTGGGGGTGTTTTGGAGGATTTCGTAAACCTTCGGCATGTAAATAACTTGTGTTTCAGGCCTGAATGCACTATTACGGGCTACCGAAGTTGCAAAAATGGTTTTGCAACAAAAGCATCCGTTCTACTCCATTAGACTAAAAATGATGTTTGGGAGTGTTTTGGATGATTTCGAAAACCTTCGGCATGTAAATAACTTGTGTTTCAGGCCCGAATGCACTATTACGGGGTATCGAAGTTGCAAAAATGGTTTTGCAACAAAAGCATCCGTTCTACTCCATTAGACTCAAAATGATGTTTGGGAGTCTTTTGGAGGATTTCGCAAACCTTCGGCATGTAATAACTTGTGTTTCGGGCTTGAATGCACTGTTAGGAGGTACCGAAGTTGCAAAACTGGTTTTGCAACAAAAGCATCTGTTCTACTCCATTAGACTCAAAATGATGTTTGGGAGTGTTTTGGAGGATTTCGCAAACCTTCGGCATGTAAATAACTTGTGTTTCGGGCCCGAATGCACTGTTACAGGGTACCGATGTTGCAAAAATGGTTTTGAAACAAAAGCATATGTTCTGCTCCATTAGACTCAAAATGATGCTTGGGAGTGTTTTGGAGCATTTTGCAAACCTTCGGCACGTAAATAACTTGTGTTTCGTGCCTAAATGCATTGTTACGGGGTACCGAAGTTGCAAAAATGGTTTCGCAACAAAAGCATTCGTTCTACTCCATTAGACTCAAAATGATGTTTGGGGGTGTTTTGGAGGATTTCGTAAACCTTCGGCATGTAAATAACTTGTGTTTCAGGCCTGAATGCACTATTACGGGCTACCGAAGTTGCAAAAATGGTTTTGCAACAAAAGCATCCGTTCTACTCCATTAGACTCAAAATGATGTTTGGGAGTGTTTTGGATGATTTCGAAAACCTTCGGCATGTAAATAACTTGTGTTTCAGGCCTGAATGCACTATTACGGGGCACCGAAGTTGCCAAAATGGTTTTGCAACAAAAGCATCCGTTCTACTCCATTAGACTCAAAATGATGTTTGAGAGTCTTTTGGAGGGTTTCGCAAACCTTCGGCATGTAATAACTTGTGTTTCGGGCCTGAATGCATTGTTAGGGGGTACCGAAGTTGCAAAACTGGTTTTGCAACAAAAGCATATGTTCTACTCCATTAGACTCAAAATGATGTTTGGGAGTGTTTTGGAGGATTTCGCAAACCTTCGGCATGTAAATAACTTGTGTTTCGGGCCCGAATGCACTGTTACAGGGTACCGAAGTTGCAAAAATGGTTTTGCAACAAAAGCATATGTTCTGCTCCATTAGACTCAAAATGATGCTTGGGAGTGTTTTGGAGCATTTCGCAAACCTTCGGCACGTAAATAACTTGTGTTTCGTGCCTAAATGCATTGTTACGGGGTACCGAAGTTGCAAAAATGGTTTCGAAACAAAAGCATTCGTTCTACTCCATTAGACTCAAAATGATGTTTGGGAGTGTTTTGGAGGATTTCGCAAACCTTCGGCATGTAAATAACTTGTGTTGCAGGCCTGCATGCACTATTACGGGCTACCGAAGTTGCAAAAATGGTTTTGTAACAAAAGCATCCGTTCTACTCCATTAGACTAAAAATGATGTTTGGGAGTGTTTTGGATGATTTCGAAAACCTTCGGCATGTAAATAACTTGTGTTTCAGGCCCGAATGCACTATTACGGGGTACCGAAGTTGCAAAAATGGTTTTGCAACAAAAGCATCCGTTCTACTCCATTAGACTCAAAATGATGTTTGGGAGTCTTTTGGAGGATTTCGCAAACCTTCGGCATGTAATAACTTGTGTTTCGGGCTTGAATGCACTGTTAGGGGGTACCGAAGTTGCAAAACTGGTTTTGCAACAAAAGCATCTGTTCTACTCCATTAGACTCAAAATGATGTTTGGGAGTGTTTTGGAGGATTTCGCAAACCTTCGGCATGTAAATAACTTGTGTTTCGGGCCCGAATGCACTGTTACAGGGTACCGATGTTGCAAAAATGGTTTTGAAACAAAAGCAAATGTTCTGCTCCATTAGACTCAAAATGATGCTTGGGAGTGTTTTGGAGCATTTTGCAAACCTTCGGCACGTAAATAACTTGTGTTTCGTGCCTAAATGCATTGTTACGGGGTACCGAAGTTGCAAAAATGGTTTCGCAACAAAAGCATTCGTTCTACTCCATTAGACTCAAAATGATGTTTGGGGGTGTTTTGGAGGATTTCGTAAACCTTCGGCATGTAAATAACTTGTGTTTCAGGCCTGAATGCACTATTACGGGCTACCGAAGTTGCAAAAATGGTTTTGCAACAAAAGCATCCGTTCTACTCCATTAGACTCAAAATGATGTTTGGGAGTGTTTTGGATGATTTCGAAAACCTTCGGCATGTAAATAACTTGTGTTTCAGGCCTGAATGCACTATTACGGGGCACCGAAGTTGCCAAAATGGTTTTGCAACAAAAGCATCCGTTCTACTCCATTAGACTCAAAATGATGTTTGAGAGTCTTTTGGAGGGTTTCGCAAACCTTCGGCATGTAATAACTTGTGTTTCGGGCCTGAATGCATTGTTAGGGGGTACCGAAGTTGCAAAACTGGTTTTGCAACAAAAGCATCTGTTCTACTCCATTAGACTCAAAATGATGTTTGGGAGTGTTTTGGAGGATTTCGCAAACCTTCGGCATGTAAATAACTTGTGTTTCGGGCCCGAATGCACTGTTACAGGGTACCGAAGTTGCAAAAATGGTTTTGCAACAAAAGCATATGTTCTGCTCCATTAGACTCAAAATGATGCTTGGGAGTGTTTTGGAGCATTTCGCAAACCTTCGGCACGTAAATAACTTGTGTTTCATGCCTAAATGCATTGTTACGGGATACCGAAGTTGCAAAAATGGTTGCGCAACAAAAGCATTCGTTCTACTCCATTAGACTCAAAATGATGTTTGGGAGTGTTTTGGAGGATTTCGCAAACCTTCGGCATGTAAATAACTTGTGTTTCGGGCCCGAATGCACTGTTACAGGGTACCGAAGTTGCAAAAATGGTTTTGCAACAAAAGCATATGTTCTGCTCCATTAGACTCAAAATGATGCTTGGGAGTGTTTTGGAGCATTTCGCAAACCTTCGGCACGTAAATAACTTGTGTTTCGTGCCTAAATGCATTGTTACGGGGTACCGAAGTTGCAAAAATGGTTTCGAAACAAAAGCATTCGTTCTACTCCATTAGACTCAAAATGATGTTTGGGAGTGTTTTGGAGGATTTCGCAAACCTTCGGCATGTAAATAACTTGTGTTGCAGGCCTTCATGCACTATTACGGGCTACCGAAGTTGCAAAAATGGTTTTGTAACAAAAGCATCCGTTCTACTCCATTAGACTAAAAATGATGTTTGGGAGTGTTTTGGATGATTTCGAAAACCTTCGGCATGTAAATAACTTGTGTTTCAGGCCCGAATGCACTATTACGGGGTACCGAAGTTGCAAAAATGGTTTTGCAACAAAAGCATCCGTTCTACTCCATTAGACTCAAAATGATGTTTGGGAGTCTTTTGGAGGATTTCGCAAACCTTCGGCATGTAATAACTTGTGTTTCGGGCTTGAATGCACTGTTAGGGGGTACCGAAGTTGCAAAACTGGTTTTGCAACAAAAGCATCTGTTCTACTCCATTAGACTCAAAATGATGTTTGGGAGTGTTTTGGAGGATTTCGCAAACCTTCGGCATGTAAATAACTTGTGTTTCGGGCCCGAATGCACTGTTACAGGGTACCGATGTTGCAAAAATGGTTTTGAAACAAAAGCATATGTTCTGCTCCATTAGACTCAAAATGATGCTTGGGAGTGTTTTGGAGCATTTTGCAAACCTTCGGCACGTAAATAACTTGTGTTTCGTGCCTAAATGCATTGTTACGGGGTACCGAAGTTGCAAAAATGGTTTCGCAACAAAAGCATTCGTTCTACTCCATTAGACTCAAAATGATGTTTGGGGGTGTTTTGGAGGATTTCGTAAACCTTCGGCATGTAAATAACTTGTGTTTCAGGCCTGAATGCACTATTACGGGCTACCGAAGTTGCAAAAATGGTTTTGCAACAAAAGCATCCGTTCTACTCCATTAGACTCAAAATGATGTTTGGGAGTGTTTTGGATGATTTCGAAAACCTTCGGCATGTAAATAACTTGTGTTTCAGGCCTGAATGCACTATTACGGGGCACCGAAGTTGCCAAAATGGTTTTGCAACAAAAGCATCCGTTCTACTCCATTAGACTCAAAATGATGTTTGAGAGTCTTTTGGAGGGTTTCGCAAACCTTCGGCATGTAATAACTTGTGTTTCGGGCCTGAATGCATTGTTAGGGGGTACCGAAGTTGCAAAACTGGTTTTGCAACAAAAGCATCTGTTCTACTCCATTAGACTCAAAATGATGTTTGGGAGTGTTTTGGAGGATTTCGCAAACCTTCGGCATGTAAATAACTTGTGTTTCGGGCCCGAATGCACTGTTACAGGGTACCGAAGTTGCAAAAATGGTTTTGCAACAAAAGCATATGTTCTGCTCCATTAGACTCAAAATGATGCTTGGGAGTGTTTTGGAGCATTTCGCAAACCTTCGGCACGTAAATAACTTGTGTTTCATGCCTAAATGCATTGTTACGGGATACCGAAGTTGCAAAAATGGTTGCGCAACAAAAGCATTCGTTCTACTCCATTAGACTCAAAATGATGTTTGGGAGTGTTTTGGAGGATTTCGCAAACCTTCGGCATGTAAATAACTTGTGTTTCGGGCCCGAATGCACTGTTACAGGGTACCGAAGTTGCAAAAATGGTTTTGCAACAAAAGCATATGTTCTGCTCCATTAGACTCAAAATGATGCTTGGGAGTGTTTTGGAGCATTTCGCAAACCTTCGGCACGTAAATAACTTGTGTTTCGTGCCTAAATGCATTGTTACGGGGTACCGAAGTTGCAAAAATGGTTTCGAAACAAAAGCATTCGTTCTACTCCATTAGACTCAAAATGATGTTTGGGAGTGTTTTGGAGGATTTCGCAAACCTTCGGCATGTAAATAACTTGTGTTGCAGGCCTTCATGCACTATTACGGGCTACCGAAGTTGCAAAAATGGTTTTGTAACAAAAGCATCCGTTCTACTCCATTAGACTAAAAATGATGTTTGGGAGTGTTTTGGATGATTTCGAAAACCTTCGGCATGTAAATAACTTGTGTTTCAGGCCCGAATGCACTATTACGGGGTACCGAAGTTGCAAAAATGGTTTTGCAACAAAAGCATCCGTTCTACTCCATTAGACTCAAAATGATGTTTGGGAGTCTTTTGGAGGATTTCGCAAACCTTCGGCATGTAATAACTTGTGTTTCGGGCTTGAATGCACTGTTAGGGGGTACCGAAGTTGCAAAACTGGTTTTGCAACAAAAGCATCTGTTCTACTCCATTAGACTCAAAATGATGTTTGGGAGTGTTTTGGAGGATTTCGCAAACCTTCGGCATGTAAATAACTTGTGTTTCGGGCCCGAATGCACTGTTACAGGGTACCGATGTTGCAAAAATGGTTTTGAAACAAAAGCATATGTTCTGCTCCATTAGACTCAAAATGATGCTTGGGAGTGTTTTGGAGCATTTTGCAAACCTTCGGCACGTAAATAACTTGTGTTTCGTGCCTAAATGCATTGTTACGGGGTACCGAAGTTGCAAAAATGGTTTCGCAACAAAAGCATTCGTTCTACTCCATTAGACTCAAAATGATGTTTGGGGGTGTTTTGGAGGATTTCGTAAACCTTCGGCATGTAAATAACTTGTGTTTCAGGCCTGAATGCACTATTACGGGCTACCGAAGTTGCAAAAATGGTTTTGCAACAAAAGCATCCGTTCTACTCCATTAGACTCAAAATGATGTTTGGGAGTGTTTTGGATGATTTCGAAAACCTTCGGCATGTAAATAACTTGTGTTTCAGGCCTGAATGCACTATTACGGGGCACCGAAGTTGCCAAAATGGTTTTGCAACAAAAGCATCCGTTCTACTCCATTAGACTCAAAATGATGTTTGAGAGTCTTTTGGAGGGTTTCGCAAACCTTCGGCATGTAATAACTTGTGTTTCGGGCCTGAATGCATTGTTAGGGGGTACCGAAGTTGCAAAACTGGTTTTGCAACAAAAGCATCTGTTCTACTCCATTAGACTCAAAATGATGTTTGGGAGTGTTTTGGAGGATTTCGCAAACCTTCGGCATGTAAATAACTTGTGTTTCGGGCCCGAATGCACTGTTACAGGGTACCGAAGTTGCAAAAATGGTTTTGCAACAAAAGCATATGTTCTGCTCCATTAGACTCAAAATGATGCTTGGGAGTGTTTTGGAGCATTTCGCAAACCTTCGGCACGTAAATAACTTGTGTTTCGTGCCTAAATGCATTGTTACGGGATACCGAAGTTGCAAAAATGGTTGCGCAACAAAAGCATTCGTTCCACTCCATTAGACTCAAAATGATGTTTGGGAGTGTTTTGGAGGATTTCGCAAACCTTCGGCATGTAAATAACTTGTGTTTCGGGCCCGAATGCACTGTTACAGGGTACCGAAGTTGCAAAAATGGTTTTGCAACAAAAGCATATGTTCTGCTCCATTAGACTCAAAATGATGCTTGGGAGTGTTTTGGAGCATTTCGCAAACCTTCGGCACGTAAATAACTTGTGTTTCGTGCCTAAATGCATTGTTACGGGGTACCGAAGTTGCAAAAATGGTTTCGCAACAAAAGCATTCGTTCTACTCCATTAGACTCAAAATGATGTTTGGGAGTGTTTTGGAGGATTTCGCAAACCTTCGGCATGTAAATAACTTGTGTTGCAGGCCTGAATGCACTATTACGGGCTACCGAAGTTGCAAAAATGGTTTTGTAACAAAAGCATCCGTTCTACTCCATTAGACTAAAAATGATGTTTGGGAGTGTTTTGGATGATTTCGAAAACCTTCGGCATGTAAATAACTTGTGTTTCAGGCCCGAATGCACTATTACGGGGTACCGAAGTTGCAAAAATGGTTTTGCAACAAAAGCATCCGTTCTACTCCATTAGACTCAAAATGATGTTTGGGAGTCTTTTGGAGGATTTCGCAAACCTTCGGCATGTAATAACTTGTGTTTCGGGCTTGAATGCACTGTTAGGGGGTACCGAAGTTGCAAAACTGGTTTTGCAACAAAAGCATCTGTTCTACTCCATTAGACTCAAAATGATGTTTGGGAGTGTTTTGGAGGATTTCGCAAACCTTCGGCATGTAAATAACTTGTGTTTCGGGCCCGAATGCACTGTTACAGGGTACCGATGTTGCAAAAATGGTTTTGAAACAAAAGCATATGTTCTGCTCCATTAGACTCAAAATGATGCTTGGGAGTGTTTTGGAGCATTTTGCAAACCTTCGGCACGTAAATAACTTGTGTTTCGTGCCTAAATGCATTGTTACGGGGTACCGAAGTTGCAAAAATGGTTTCGCAACAAAAGCATTCGTTCTACTCCATTAGACTCAAAATGATGTTTGGGGGTGTTTTGGAGGATTTCGTAAACCTTCGGCATGTAAATAACTTGTGTTTCAGGCCTGAATGCACTATTACGGGCTACCGAAGTTGCAAAAATGGTTTTGCAACAAAAGCATCCGTTCTACTCCATTAGACTCAAAATGATGTTTGGGAGTGTTTTGGATGATTTCGAAAACCTTCGGCATGTAAATAACTTGTGTTTCAGGCCTGAATGCACTATTACGGGGCACCGAAGTTGCCAAAATGGTTTTGCAACAAAAGCATCCGTTCTACTCCATTAGACTCAAAATGATGTTTGAGAGTCTTTTGGAGGGTTTCGCAAACCTTCGGCATGTAATAACTTGTGTTTCGGGCCTGAATGCATTGTTAGGGGGTACCGAAGTTGCAAAACTGGTTTTGCAACAAAAGCATCTGTTCTACTCCATTAGACTCAAAATGATGTTTGGGAGTGTTTTGGAGGATTTCGCAAACCTTCGGCATGTAAATAACTTGTGTTTCGGGCCCGAATGCACTGTTACAGGGTACCGAAGTTGCAAAAATGGTTTTGCAACAAAAGCATATGTTCTGCTCCATTAGACTCAAAATGATGCTTGGGAGTGTTTTGGAGCATTTCGCAAACCTTCGGCACGTAAATAACTTGTGTTTCGTGCCTAAATGCATTGTTACGGGATACCGAAGTTGCAAAAATGGTTGCGCAACAAAAGCATTCGTTCTACTCCATTAGACTCAAAATGATGTTTGGGAGTGTTTTGGAGGATTTCGCAAACCTTCGGCATGTAATTAACTTGTGTTTCGGGCCCGAATGCACTGTTACAGGGTACCGAAGTTGCAAAAATGGTTTTGCAACAAAAGCATATGTTCTGCTCCATTAGACTCAAAATGATGCTTGGGAGTGTTTTGGAGCATTTCGCAAACCTTCGGCACGTAAATAACTTGTGTTTCGTGCCTAAATGCATTGTTACGGGGTACCGAAGTTGCAAAAATGGTTTCGCAACAAAAGCATTCGTTCTACTCCATTAGACTCAAAATGATGTTTGGGAGTGTTTTGGAGGATTTCGCAAACCTTCGGCATGTAAATAACTTGTGTTGCAGGCCTGAATGCACTATTACGGGTTACCGAAGTTGCAAAAATGGTTTTGTAACAAAAGCATCCGTTCTACTCCATTAGACTAAAAATGATGTTTGGGAGTGTTTTGGATGATTTCGAAAACCTTCGGCATGTAAATAACTTGTGTTTCAGGCCCGAATGCACTATTACGGGGTACCGAAGTTGCAAAAATGGTTTTGCAACAAAAGCATCCGTTCTACTCCATTAGACTCAAAATGATGTTTGGTAGTCTTTTGGAGGATTTCGCAAACCTTCGGCATGTAATAACTTGTGTTTCGGGCTTGAATGCACTGTTAGGGGGTACCGAAGTTGCAAAACTGGTTTTGCAACAAAAGCATCTGTTCTACTCCATTAGACTCAAAATGATGTTTGGGAGTGTTTTGGAGGATTTCGCAAACCTTTGGCATGTAAATAACTTGTGTTTCGGGCCCGAATGCACTGTTACAGGGTACTGATGTTGCAAAAATGGTTTTGAAACAAAAGCATATGTTCTGCTCCATTAGACTCAAAATGATGCTTGGGAGTGTTTTGGAGCATTTTGCAAACCTTCGGCACGTAAATAACTTGTGTTTCGTGCCTAAATGCATTGTTACGGGGTACCGAAGTTGCAAAAATGGTTTCGCAACAAAAGCATTCGTTCTACTCCATTAGACTCAAAATGATGTTTGGGGGTGTTCTGGAGGATTTCGTAAACCTTCGGCATGTAAATAACTTGTGTTTCAGGCCTGAATGCACTATTACGGGCTACCGAAGTTGCAAAAATGGTTTTGCAACAAAAGCATCCGTTCTACTCCATTAGACTCAAAATGATGTTTGGGAGTGTTTTGGATGATTTCGAAAACCTTCGGCATGTAAATAACTTGTGTTTCAGGCCTGAATGCACTATTACGAGGCACCGAAGTTGCCAAAATGGTTTTGCAACAAAAGCATCCGTTCTACTCCATTAGACTCAAAATGATGTTTGAGAGTCTTTTGGAGGGTTTCGCAAACCTTCGGCATGTAATAACTTGTGTTTCGGGCCTGAATGCATTGTTAGGGGGTACCGAAGTTGCAAAACTGGTTTTGCAACAAAAGCATCTGTTCTACTCCATTAGACTCAAAATGATGTTTGGGAGTGTTTTGGAGGATTTCGCAAACCTTCGGCATGTAAATAACTTGTGTTTCGGGCCTGAATGCACTGTTACAGGGTACCGAAGTTGCAAAAATGGTTTTGTAACAAAAGCATATGTTCTGCTCCATTAGACTCAAAATGATGCTTGGGAGTGTTTTGGAGCATTTCGCAAACCTTCGGCACGTAAATAACTTGTGTTTCGTGCCTAAATGCATTGTTACGGGATACCGAAGTTGCAAAAATGGTTGCGCAACAAAAGCATTCGTTCTACTCCATTAGACTCAAAATGATGTTTGGGAGTGTTTTGGAGGATTTCGCAAACCTTCGGCATGTAAATAACTTGTGTTTCGGGCCCGAATGCACTGTTACAGGGTACGAAAGTTGCAAAAATGGTTTTGCAACAAAAGCATATGTTCTTCTCTGTTAGACTCAAAATGATGCTTGGGAGTGTTTTGGAGCATTTCGCAAACCTTCGGCACGTAAATAACTTGTGTTTCGTGCCTAAATGCATTGTTACGGGGTACCGAAGTTGCAAAAATGGTTTCGCAACAAAAGCATTCGTTCTACTCCATTAGACTCAAAATGATGTTTGGGAGTGTTTTGGAGGATTTCGCAAACCTTCGGCATGTAAATAACTTGTGTTGCAGGCCTGAATGCACTATTACGGGCTACCGAAGTTGCAAAAATGGTTTTGTAACAAAAGCATCCGTTCTACTCCATTAGACTAAAAATGATGTTTGGGAGTGTTTTGGATGATTTCGAAAACCTTCGGCATGTAAATAACTTGTGTTTCAGGCCCGAATGCACTATTACGGGGTACCGAAGTTGCAAAAATGGTTTTGCAACAAAAGCATCCGTTCTACTCCATTAGACTCAAAATGATGTTTGGTAGTCTTTTGGAGGATTTCGCAAACCTTCGGCATGTAATAACTTGTGTTTCGGGCTTGAATGCACTGTTAGGGGGTACCGAAGTTGCAAAACTGGTTTTGCAACAAAAGCATCTGTTCTACTCCATTAGACTCAAAATGATGTTTGGGATTGTTTTGGAGGATTTCGCAAACCTTTGGCATGTAAATAACTTGTGTTTCGGGCCCGAATGCACTGTTACAGGGTACCGATGTTGCAAAAATGGTTTTGAAACAAAATCATATGTTCTGCTCCATTAGACTCAAAATGATGCTTGGGAGTGTTTTGGAGCATTTTGCAAACCTTCGGCACGTAAATAACTTGTGTTTCGTGCCTAAATGCATTGTTACGGGGTACCGAAGTTGCAAAAATGGTTTCGCAACAAAAGCATTCGTTCTACTCCATTAGACTCAAAATGATGTTTGGGGGTGTTTTGGAGGATTTCGTAAACCTTCGGCATGTAAATAACTTGTGTTTCAGGCCTGAATGCACTATTACGGGCTACCGAAGTTGCAAAAATGGTTTTGCAACAAAAGCATCCGTTCTACTCCATTAGACTCAAAATGATGTTTGGGAGTGTTTTGGATGATTTCGAAAACCTTCGGCATGTAAATAACTTGTGTTTCAGGCCTGAATGCACTATTACGGGGCACCGAAGTTGCCAAAATGGTTTTGCAACAAAAGCATCCGTTCTACTCCATTAGACTCAAAATGATGTTTGAGAGTCTTTTGGAGGGTTTCGCAAACCTTCGGCATGTAATAACTTGTGTTTCGGGCCTGAATGCATTGTTAGGGGGTACCGAAGTTGCAAAACTGGTTTTGCAACAAAAGCATCTGTTCTACTCCATTAGACTCAAAATGATGTTTGGGAGTGTTTTGGAGGATTTCGCAAACCTTCGGCATGTAAATAACTTGTGTTTCGGGCCCGAATGCACTGTTACAGGGTACCGAAGTTGCAAAAATGGTTTTGCAACAAAAGCATATGTTCTGCTCCATTAGACTCAAAATGATGCTTGGGAGTGTTTTGGAGCATTTCGCAAACCTTCGGCACGTAAATAACTTGTGTTTCGTGCCTAAATGCATTGTTACGGGATACCGAAGTTGCAAAAATGGTTGCGCAACAAAAGCATATGTTCTGCTCCATTAGACTCAAAATGATGCTTGGGAGTGTTTTGGAGCATTTCGCAAACCTTCGGCACGTAAATAACTTGTGTTTCGTGCCTAAATGCATTGTTACGGGATACCGAAGTTGCAAAAATGGTTGCGCAACAAAAGCATTCGTTCTACTCCATTAGACTCAAAATGATGTTTGGGAGTGTTTTGGAGGATTTCGCAAACCTTCGGCATGTAAATAACTTGTGTTTCGGGCCCGAATGCACTGTTACAGGGTACGAAAGTTGCAAAAATGGTTTTGCAACAAAAGCATATGTTCTTCTCTATTAGACTCAAAATGATGCTTGGGAGTGTTTTGGAGCATTTCGCAAACCTTCGGCACGTAAATAACTTGTGTTTCGTGCCTAAATGCATTGTTACGGGGTACCGAAGTTGCAAAAATGGTTTCGCAACAAAAGCATTCGTTCTACTCCATTAGACTCAAAATGATGTTTGGGAGTGTTTTGGAGGATTTCGCAAACCTTCGGCATGTAAATAACTTGTGTTGCAGGCCTGAATGCACTATTACGGGCTACCGAAGTTGCAAAAATGGTTTTGTAACAAAAGCATCCGTTCTACTCCATTAGACTAAAAATGATGTTTGGGAGTGTTTTGGATGATTTCGAAAACCTTCGGCATGTAAATAACTTGTGTTTCAGGCCCGAATGCACTATTACGGGGTACCGAAGTTGCAAAAATGGTTTTGCAACAAAAGCATCCGTTCTACTCCATTAGACTCAAAATGATGTTTGGGAGTCTTTTGGAGGATTTCGCAAACCTTCGGCATGTAATAACTTGTGTTTCGGGCTTGAATGCACTGTTAGGGGGTACCGAAGTTGCAAAACTGGTTTTGCAACAAAAGCATCTGTTCTACTCCATTAGACTCAAAATGATGTTTGGGAGTGTTTTGGAGGATTTCGCAAACCTTCGGCATGTAAATAACTTGTGTTTCGGGCCCGAATGCACTGTTACAGGGTACCGATGTTGCAAAAATGGTTTTGAAACAAAAGCATATGTTCTGCTCCATTAGACTCAAAATGATGCTTGGGAGTGTTTTGGAGCATTTTGCAAACCTTCGGCACGTAAATAACTTGTGTTTCGTGCCTAAATGCATTGTTACGGGGTACCGAAGTTGCAAAAATGGTTTCGCAACAAAAGCATTCGTTCTACTCCATTAGACTCAAAATGATGTTTGGGGGTGTTTTGGAGGATTTCGTAAACCTTCGGCATGTAAATAACTTGTGTTTCAGGCCTGAATGCACTATTACGGGCTACCGAAGTTGCAAAAATGGTTTTGCAACAAAAGCATCCGTTCTACTCCATTAGACTCAAAATGATGTTTGGGAGTGTTTTGGATGATTTCGAAAACCTTCGGCATGTAAATAACTTGTGTTTCAGGCCTGAATGCACTATTACGGGGCACCGAAGTTGCCAAAATGGTTTTGCAACAAAAGCATCCGTTCTACTCCATTAGACTCAAAATGATGTTTGAGAGTCTTTTGGAGGGTTTCGCAAACCTTCGGCATGTAATAACTTGTGTTTCGGGCCTGAATGCATTGTTAGGGGGTACCGAAGTTGCAAAACTGGTTTTGCAACTAAAGCATCTGTTCTACTCCATTAGACTCAAAATGATGTTTGGGAGTGTTTTGGAGGATTTCGCAAACCTTCGGCATGTAAATAACTTGTGTTTCGGGCCCGAATGCACTGTTACAGGGTACCGAAGTTGCAAAAATGGTTTTGCAACAAAAGCATATGTTCTGCTCCATTAGACTCAAAATGATGCTTGGGAGTGTTTTGGAGCATTTCGCAAACCTTCGGCACGTAAATAACTTGTGTTTCGTGCCTAAATGCATTGTTACGGGATACCGAAGTTGCAAAAATGGTTGCGCAACAAAAGCATTCGTTCTACTCCATTAGACTCAAAATGATGTTTGGGAGTGTTTTGGAGGATTTCGCAAACCTTCGGCATGTAAATAACTTGTGTTTCGGGCCCGAATGCACTGTTACAGGGTACGAAAGTTGCAAAAATGGTTTTGCAACAAAAGCATATGTTCTTCTCTATTAGACTCAAAATGATGCTTGGGAGTGTTTTGGAGCATTTCGCAAACCTTCGGCACGTAAATAACTTGTGTTTCGTGCCTAAATGCATTGTTACGGGGTACCGAAGTTGCAAAAATAGTTTCGCAACAAAAGCATTCGTTCTACTCCATTAGACTCAAAATGATGTTTGGGAGTGTTTTGGAGGATTTCGCAAACCTTCGGCATGTAAATAACTTGTGTTGCAGGCCTGAATGCACTATTACGGGCTACCGAAGTTGCAAAAATGGTTTTGTAACAAAAGCATCCGTTCTACTCCATTAGACTAAAAATGATGTTTGGGAGTGTTTTGGATGATTTCGAAAACCTTCGGCATGTAAATAACTTGTGTTTCAGGCCCGAATGCACTATTACGGGGTACCGAAGTTGCAAAAATGGTTTTGCAACAAAAGCATCCGTTCTACTCCATTAGACTCAAAATGATGTTTGGGAGTCTTTTGGAGGATTTCGCAAACCTTCGGTATATAAATAACTTGTGTTTCAGGCCTGAATGCACTATTACGGGCTACCGAAGTTGCAAAAATGGTTTTGCAACAAAACATATGTTCTATTCCATTAGACTCAAAATGATGTTTGGGAGTCTTTTGGAGGATTTCGCAAACCTTCGGCATGTAATAACTTGTGTTTCGGGCCTGAATGCACTGTTAGGGGGTACCGAAGTTGCAAAACTGGTTTTGCAACAAAAGCATCTGTTCTACTCCATTAGACTCAAAATGATGTTTGGGAGTGTTTTGGAGGATTTCGCAAACCTTCGGCATGTAAATAACTTGTGTTTCGGGCCCGAATGCACTGTTACAGGGTACCGATGTTGCAAAAATGGTTTTGAAACAAAAGCATATGTTCTGCTCCATTAGACTCAAAATGATGCTTGGGAGTGTTTTGGAGCATTTTGCAAACCTTCGGCACGTAAATAACTTGTGTTTCGTGCCTAAATGCATTGTTACGGGGTACCGAAGTTGCAAAAATGGTTTCGCAACAAAAGCATTCGTTCTACTCCATTAGACTCAAAATGATGTTTGGGGGTGTTTTGGAGGATTTCGTAAACCTTCGGCATGTAAATAACTTGTGTTTCAGGCCTGAATGCACTATTACGGGCTACCGAAGTTGCAAAAATGGTTTTGCAACAAAAGCATCCGTTCTACTCCATTAGACTCAAAATGATGTTTGGGAGTGTTTTGGATGATTTCGAAAACCTTCGGCATGTAAATAACTTGTGTTTCAGGCCTGAATGCACTATTACGGGGCACCGAAGTTGCCAAAATGGTTTTGCAACAAAAGCATCCGTTCTACTCCATTAGACTCAAAATGATGTTTGAGAGTCTTTTGGAGGGTTTCGCAAACCTTCGGCATGTAATAACTTGTGTTTCGGGCCTGAATGCATTGTTAGGGGGTACCGAAGTTGCAAAACTGGTTTTGCAACAAAAGCATCTGTTCTACTCCATTAGACTCAAAATGATGTTTGGGAGTGTTTTGGAGGATTTCGCAAACCTTCGGCATGTAAATAACTTGTGTTTCGGGCCCGAATGCACTGTTACAGGGTACCGAAGTTGCAAAAATGGTTTTGCAACAAAAGCATATGTTCTGCTCCATTAGACTCAAAATGATGCTTGGGAGTGTTTTGAAGCATTTCGCAAACCTTCGGCACGTAAATAACTTGTGTTTCGTGCCTAAATGCATTGTTACGGGATACCGAAGTTGCAAAAATGGTTGCGCAACAAAAGCATTCGTTCTACTCCATTAGACTCAAAATGATGTTTGGGAGTGTTTTGGAGGATTTCGCAAACCTTCGGCATGTAAATAACTTGTGTTTCAGGCCTGAATGCACTATTACAGGCTACCGAAGTTGCAAAAATGGTTTTGCAACAAAAGCATCCGTTCTACTCCATTAGACTCAAAATGATGTTTGGGAGTGTTTTGGATGATTTCGAAAACCTTCGGCATGTAAATAACTTGTGTTTCAGGCCCGAATGCACTATTACGGGGTACCGAAGTTGCAAAAATGGTTTTGCAACAAAAGCATCCGTTCTACTCCATTAGACTCAAAATGATGTTTGGGAGACTTTTGGAGGATTTCGCAAACATTCGGCATGTAATAACTTGTGTTTCGTGCCTGAATGCACTGTTAGGGGGTACCGAAGTTGCAAAACTGGTTTTGCAACAAAAGCATCTGTTCTACTCCATTAGACTCAAAATGATGTTTGGGAGTGTTTTGGAGGATTTCGCAAACCTTCGGCATGTAAATAACTTGTGTTTCGGGCCCGAATGCACTGTTACAGGGTACCAAAGTTGCAAAAATGGTTTTGCAACAAAAGCATATGTTCTTCTCAATTAGACTCAAAATGATGCTTGGGAGTGTTTTGGAGCATTTCGCAAACCTTCGGCACGTAAATAACTTGTGTTTCGTGCCTAAATGCATTGTTACGGGGTACCGAAGTTGCAAAAATGGTTTCGCAACAAAAGCATTCGTTCTACTCCATTAGACTCAAAATGATGTTTGGGAGTGTTTTGGATGATTTCGAAAACCTTCGGCATGTAAATAACTTGTGTTTCAGGCCTGAATGCACTATTACGGGGCACCGAAGTTGCCAAAATGGTTTTGCAACAAAAGCATCCGTTCTACTCCATTAGACTCAAAATGATGTTTGAGAGTCTTTTGGAGGGTTTCGCAAACCTTCGGCATGTAATAACTTGTGTTTCGGGCCTGAATGCATTGTTAGGGGGTACCGAAGTTGCAAAACTGGTTTTGCAACTAAAGCATCTGTTCTACTCCATTAGACTCAAAATGATGTTTGGGAGTGTTTTGGAGGATTTCGCAAACCTTCGGCATGTAAATAACTTGTGTTTCGGGCCCGAATGCACTGTTACAGGGTACCGAAGTTGCAAAAATGGTTTTGCAACAAAAGCATATGTTCTGCTCCATTAGACTCAAAATGATGCTTGGGAGTGTTTTGGAGCATTTCGCAAACCTTCGGCACGTAAATAACTTGTGTTTCGTGCCTAAATGCATTGTTACGGGATACCGAAGTTGCAAAAATGGTTGCGCAACAAAAGCATTCGTTCTACTCCATTAGACTCAAAATGATGTTTGGGAGTGTTTTGGAGGATTTCGCAAACCTTCGGCATGTAAATAACTTGTGTTTCGGGCCCGAATGCACTGTTACAGGGTACGAAAGTTGCAAAAATGGTTTTGCAACAAAAGCATATGTTCTTCTCTATTAGACTCAAAATGATGCTTGGGAGTGTTTTGGAGCATTTCGCAAACCTTCGGCACGTAAATAACTTGTGTTTCGTGCCTAAATGCATTGTTACGGGGTACCGAAGTTGCAAAAATGGTTTCGCAACAAAAGCATTCGTTCTACTCCATTAGACTCAAAATGATGTTTGGGAGTGTTTTGGATGATTTCGAAAACCTTCGGCATGTAAATAACTTGTGTTTCAGGCCCGAATGCACTATTACGGGGTACCGAAGTTGCAAAAATGGTTTTGCAACAAAAGCATCCGTTCTACTCCATTAGACTCAAAATGATGTTTGGGAGTCTTTTGGAGGATTTCGCAAACCTTCGGCATGTAATAACTTGTGTTTCGGGCTTGAATGCACTGTTAGGGGGTACCGAAGTTGCAAAACTGGTTTTGCAACAAAAGCATCTGTTCTACTCCATTAGACTCAAAATGATTTTTGGGAGTGTTTTGGAGGATTTCGCAAACCTTCGGCATGTAAATAACTTGTGTTTCGGGCCCGAATGCACTGTTACAGGGTACCGATGTTGCAAAAATGGTTTTGAAACAAAAGCATATGTTCTGCTCCATTAGACTCAAAATGATGCTTGGGAGTGTTTTGGAGCATTTTGCAAACCTTCGGCACGTAAATAACTTGTGTTTCGTGCCTAAATGCATTGTTACGGGGTACCGAAGTTGCAAAAATGGTTTCGCAACAAAAGCATTCGTTCTACTCCATTAGACTCAAAATGATGTTTGGGGGTGTTTTGGAGGATTTCGTAAACCTTCGGCATGTAAATAACTTGTGTTTCAGGCCTGAATGCACTATTACGGGCTACCGAAGTTGCAAAAATGGTTTTGCAACAAAAGCATCCGTTCTACTCCATTAGACTCAAAATGATGTTTGGGAGTGTTTTGGATGATTTCGAAAACCTTCGGCATGTAAATAACTTGTGTTTCAGGCCTGAATGCACTATTACGGGGCACCGAAGTTGCCAAAATGGTTTTGCAACAAAAGCATCCGTTCTACTCCATTAGACTCAAAATGATGTTTGAGAGTCTTTTGGAGGGTTTCGCAAACCTTCGGCATGTAATAACTTGTGTTTCGGGCCTGAATGCATTGTTAGGGGGTACCGAAGTTGCAAAACTGGTTTTGCAACAAAAGCATCTGTTCTACTCCATTAGACTCAAAATGATGTTTGGGAGTGTTTTGGAGGATTTCGCAAACCTTCGGCATGTAAATAACTTGTGTTTCGGGCCCGAATGCACTGTTACAGGGTACCGAAGTTGCAAAAATGGTTTTGCAACAAAAGCATATGTTCTGCTCCATTAGACTCAAAATGATGCTTGGGAGTGTTTTGAAGCATTTCGCAAACCTTCGACACGTAAATAACTTGTGTTTCGTGCCTAAATGCATTGTTACGGGATACCGAAGTTGCAAAAATGGTTGCGCAACAAAAGCATTCGTTCTACTCCATTAGACTCAAAATGATGTTTGGGATTGTTTTGGAGGATTTCGCAAACCTTCGGCATGTAAATAACTTGTGTTTCAGGCCTGAATGCACTATTACAGGCTACCGAAGTTGCAAAAATGGTTTTGCAACAAAAGCATCCGTTCTACTCCATTAGACTCAAAATGATGTCTGGGAGTGTTTTGGATGATTTCGAAAACCTTCGGCATGTAAATAACTTGTGTTTCAGGCCTGAATGCACTATTACGGGGCACCGAAGTTGCCAAAATGGTTTTGCAACAAAAGTATCCGTTCTACTCCATTAGACTCAAAATGATGTTTGAGAGTCTTTTGGAGGGTTTCGCAAACCTTCGGCATGTAATAACTTGTGTTTCGGGCCTGAATGCATTGTTAGGGGGTACCGAAGTTGCAAAACTGGTTTTGCAACAAAAGCATCTGTTCTACTCCATTAGACTCTAAATGATGTTTGGGAGTGTTTTGGAGGATTTCGCATACCTTCGGCATGTAAATAACTTGTGTTTCGGGCCCGAATGCACTGTTACAGGGTACCGAAGTTGCAAAAATGGTTTTGCAACAAAAGCATATGTTCTGCTCCATTAGACTCAAAATGATGCTTGGGAGTGTTTTGAAGCATTTCGCAAACCTTCGGCACGTAAATAACTTGTGTTTCGTGCCTAAATGCATTGTTACGGGATACCGAAGTTGCAAAAATGGTTGCGCAACAAAAGCATTCGTTCTACTCCATTAGACTCAAAATGATGTTTGGGAGTGTTTTGGAGGATTTTGCAAACCTTCGGCATGTAAATAACTTGTGTTTCAGGCCTGAATGCACTATTACAGGCTACCGAAGTTGCAAAAATGGTTTTGCAACAAAAGCATCCGTTCTACTCCATTAGACTCAAAATGATGTTTGGGAGTGTTTTGGATGATTTCGAAAACCTTCGGCATGTAAATAACTTGTGTTTCAGGCCCGAATGCACTATTACGGGGTACCGAAGTTGCAAAAATGGTTTTGCAACAAAAGCATCCGTTCTACTCCATTAGACTCAAAATGATGTTTGGGAGACTTTTGGAGGATTTCGCAAACATTCGGCATGTAATAACTTGTGTTTCGTGCCTGAATGCACTGTTAGGGGGTACCGAAGTTGCAAAACTGGTTTTGCAACAAAAGTATCTGTTCTACTCCATTAGACTCAAAATGATGTTTGGGAGTGTTTTGGAGGATTTCGCAAACCTTCGGCATGTAAATAACTTGTGTTTCGGGCCCGAATGCACTGTTACAGGGTACCAAAGTTGCAAAAATGGTTTTGCAACAAAAGCATATGTTCTTCTCAATTAGACTCAAAATGATGCTTGGGAGTGTTTTGGAGCATTTCGCAAACCTTCGACCCGTAAATAACTTGTGTTTCGTGCCTAAATGCATTGTTACGGGGTACCGAAGTTGCAAAAATGGTTTCGCAACAAAAGCATTCGTTCTACTCCATTAGACTCAAAATGATGTTTGGGAGTGTTTTGGATGATTTCGAAAACCGGCATGTAAATAACTTGTGTTTCAGGCCTGAATGCACTATTACGGGGCACCGAAGTTGCCAAAATGGTTTTGCAACAAAAGCATCCGTTCTACTCCATTAGACTCAAAATGATGTTTGAGAGTCTTTTGGAGGGTTTCGCAAACCTTCGGCATGTAATAACTTGTGTTTCGGGCCTGAGCATTGTTAGGGGGTACCGAAGTTGCAAAACTGGTTTTGCAACTAAAGCATCTGTTCTACTCCATTAGACTCAAAATGATGTTTGGGAGTGTTTTGGAGGATTTCGCAAACCTTCGGCATGTAAATAACTTGTGTTTCGGGCCCGAATGCACTGTTACAGGGTACCGAAGTTGCAAAAATGGTTTTGCAACAAAAGCATATGTTCTGCTCCATTAGACTCAAAATGATGCTTGGGAGTGTTTTGGAGCATTTCGCAAACCTTCGGCACGTAAATAACTTGTGTTTCGTGCCTAAATGCATTGTTACGGGATACCGAAGTTGCAAAAATGGTTGCGCAACAAAAGCATTCGTTCTACTCCATTAGACTCAAAATGATGTTTGGGAGTGTTTTGGAGGATTTCGCAAACCTTCGGCATGTAAATAACTTGTGTTTCGGGCCCTAATGCACTGTTACAGGGTACGAAAGTTGCAAAAATGGTTTTGCAACAAAAGCATATGTTCTTCTCTATTAGACTCAAAATGATGCTTGGGAGTGTTTTGGAGCATTTCGCAAACCTTCGGCACGTAAATAACTTGTGTTTCGTGCCTAAATGCATTGTTACGGGGTACCGAAGTTGCAAAAATGGTTTCGCAACAAAAGCATTCGTTCTACTCCATTAGACTCAAAATGATGTTTGGGAGTGTTTTGGAGGATTTCGCAAACCTTCGGCATGTGAATAACTTGTGTTGCAGGCCTGAATGCACTATTACGGGCAACCGAAGTTGCAAAAATGGTTTTGTAACAAAAGCATCCGTTCTACTCCATTAGACTCAAAATGATGTTTGGGAGTGTTTTGGATGATTTCGAAAACCTTCGGCATGTAAATAACTTGTGTTTCAGGGCCGAATGCACTATTACGGGGTACCGAAGTTGCAAAAATGGTTTTGCAACAAAAGCATCCGTTCTACTCCATTAGACTCAAAATGATGTTTGGGAGTCTTTTGGAGGATTTCGCAAACCTTCGGCATGTAATAACTTGTATTTCGGGCTTGAATGCACTATTAGGGGGTACCGAAGTTGCAAAACTGGTTTTGCAACAAAAGCATCTGTTCTACTCCATTAGACTCAAAATGATGTTTGGGAGTGTTTTGGAGGATTTCGCAAACCTTCAGCATGTAAATAACTTGTGTTTCGGGCCCGAATGCACTGTTACAGGGTACCGAAGTTGCAAAAATTGTTTTGAAACAAAAGCATATGTTCTGCTCCATTAGACTCAAAATGATGCTTGGGAGTGTTTTGGAGCATTTCGCAAACCTTCGGCACGTAAATGACTTGTGTTTCGTGCCTAAATGCATTGTTACGGGGTACCGAAGTTGCAAAAATGGTTTCGCAACAAAAGCATTCGTGCTACTCCATTAGACTCAAAATGATGTTTGGGAGTGTTTTGGAGGATTTCGCAAACCTTCGGCATGTAAATAACTTGTGTTGCAGGCCTGAATGCACTATTACGGGCAACCGAAGTTGCAAAAATGGTTTTGTAACAAAAGCATCCGTTCTACTCCATTAGACTAAAAATGATGTTTGGGAGTGTTTTGGATGATTTCGAAAACCTTCAGCATGTAAATAACTTGTGTTTCAGGCCCGAATGCACTATTACGGGGTACCGAAGTTGCAAAAATGGTTTTGCAACAAAAGCATCCGTTCTACTCCATTAGACTCAAAATGATGTTTGGGAGTCTTTTGGAGGATTTCGCAAACCTTCGGCATGTAATAACTTGTGTTTCGGGCTTGAATGCACTGTTAGGGGGTACCGAAGTTGCAAAACTGGTTTTGCAACAAAAGCATCTGTTCTACTCCATTAGACTCAAAATGATGTTTGGGAGTGTTTTGGAGGATTTCGCAAACCTTCGGCATGTAAATAACTTGTGTTTCGGGCCCGAATGCACTGTTACAGGGTACCGAAGTTGCAAAAATGGTTTTGAAACAAAAGCATATGTTCTGCTCCATTAGACTCAAAATGATGCTTAGGAGTGTTTTGGAGCATTTCGCAAACCTTCGGCACGTAAATAACTTGTGTTTCGTGCCTAAATGCATTGTTACGGGGTACCGAAGTTGCAAAAATGGTTTCGCAACAGAAGCATTCGTTCTACTCCATTGGACTCAAAATGATGTTTGGGGGTGTTTTGGAGGATTTCGCAAACCTTCGGCATGTAAATAACTTGTGTTTCAGGCCTGAATGCACTATTACGGGCTACCGAAGTTGCAAAAATGGTTTTGCAACAAAAGCATATGTTCTGCTCCATTAGACTCAAAATGATGCTTGGGAGTGTTTTGAAGCATTTCGCAAACCTTCGGCACGTAAATAACTTGTGTTTCGTGCTTAAATGCATTGTTACGGGATACCGAAGTTGCAAAAATGGTTGCGCAACAAAAGCATTCGTTCTACTCCATTAGACTCAAAATGATGTTTGGGAGTGTTTTGGAGGATTTCGCAAACCTTCGGCATGTAAATAACTTGTGTTTCAGGCCTGAATGCACTATTACAGGCTACCGAAGTTGCAAAAATGGTTTTGCAACAAAAGCATCCGTTCTACTCCATTAGACTCAAAATGATGTTTGGGAGTGTTTTGGATGATTTCGAAAACCTTCGGCATGTAAATAACTTGTGTTTCAGGCCCGAATGCACTATTACGGGGTACCGAAGTTGCAAAAATAGTTTTGCAACAAAAGCATCCGTTCTACTCCATTAGACTCAAAATGATGTTTGGGAGTCTTTTGGAGGATTTCGCAAACCTTCGGCATGTAATAACTTGTGTTTCGGGCCTGAATGCACTGTTAGGGGGTACCGAAGTTGCAAAACTGGTTTTGCAACAAAAGCATCTGTTCTACTCCATTAGACTCAAAATGATGTTTGGGAGTGTTTTGGAGGATTTCGCAAACCGTCGGCATGTAAATAACTTGTGTTTTGGGCCCGAATGCACTGTTACAGGGTACCGAAGTTGCAAAAATGGTTTTGCAACAAAAGCATATGTTCTGTTCCATTAGACTCAAAATGATGCTTGGGAGTGTTTTGGAGCATTTCGCAAACCTTCGGCATGTAAATAACTTGTGTTTCCGGCTGAATGCACTGTTACGGGGAACCAAAGTTGCAAAAATGCTTTTGCAACAAAAGCATCCATTCTACTCCATTAGATTCAAAATTATGTTTGGGAGTATTTTGGAGGATTTCGCAAACCTTCGGCATGTAATAACTTGTGTTTCGGGCCTGAATGCACTGTTACGTGGAACCAAAGTTGCAAAAATGGTTTTGCAACAAAAGCATCCATTCTACTCCATTAGATTCAAAATGATGTTTGGGATTTTTTTGTTGGATTTCGCAAACCTAAGGCATGTAATAACTTGTGTTTCGGGCCTGAATGCACTGTTACGGGGTACCGAAGTTGCAAAAATGGTTTTGCAACAAAAGCATATGTTCTGCTCCATTAGACTCAAAATGATGTTTGGGAGTGTTTTGGAGGATTTCGCAAACCTTCGGCATGTAAATAACTTGTGTTTCGAGCCTGAATGTTCTATTACGGGGTACCGAAGTTGCAAAAATGGTTTCGCAACAGAAGCATCTGTTCTACTCCCTTAGACCCAAAATGATGTTTGGGAGTGTTTTGGAGCATTTCGCAAACCTTCGCCATGTAAATAACTTGTGTTTCCGGCTGAATGCACTGTTACGGGGAACCGAAGTTGCAAAAATGCTTTTGCAACAAAAGCATCCATTCTACTCCATTAGATTCAAAATTATGTTTGGGAGTATTTTGGAGGATTTCGCAAACCTTCGGCATGTAATAACTTGTGTTTCGGGCCTGAATGCACTGTTAGGGGGTACCGAAGTTGCAAAACTGGTTTTGCAACAAAAGCATCTGTTCTACTCCATTAGACTCAAAATGATGTTTGGGAGTGTTTTGGAGGATTTCGCAATCCTTCGGCATGTAAATAACTTGTGTTTCGGGCCCGAATGCACTGTTACAGGGTACCGAAGTTGCAAAAATGGTTTTGCAACAAAAGCATATGTTCTGTTCCATGAGACTCAAAATGATGCTTGGGAGTGTTTTGGAGCATTTCGCAAACCTTCGGCACGTAAATAACTTGTGTTTCGTGCCTAAATGCATTGTTACGGGGTACCGAAGTTGCAAAAATGGTTTCGCAACAAAAGCATTCGTTCTACTCCATTAGACTCAAAATGATGTTTGGGAGTGTTTTGGAGGATTTCGCAAACCTTCGGCATGTAAATAACTTGTGTTTCAGGCCTGAATGCACTATTACGGGCTACAGAAGTAGCAAAAATGGTTTTGCAACAAAAGCATCCGTTCTACTCCATTAGACTCAAAATGATGTTTGGGAGTGTTTTGGATGATTTCGAAAACCTTCGGCATGTAATAACTTGTGTTTCGGGCCTGAATGCACTGTTACGTGGAACCGAAGTTGCAAAAATGGTTTTGCAACAAAAGCATCCATTCTACTCCATTAGAATCAAAATTATGTTTGGGAGTATTTTGGAGGATTTCGCAAACCTTCGGCATGTAATAACTTGTGTTTCGGGCCTGAATGCACTGTTAGGGGGTACCGAAGTTGCAAAACTGGTTTTGCAACAAAAGCATCTGTTCTACTCCATTAGACTCAAAATGATGTTTGGGAGTGTTTTGGAGGATTTCGAAAACCGTCGGCATGTAAATAACTTGTGTTTCAGGCCTGAATGCACTATTACGGGCTACCGAAGTTGCAAAAATGGTTTTGCAACAAAAGCATCCGTTCTACTCCATTAGACTCAAAATGAAGTTTGGGAGTGTTTTGGATGATTTCGAAAACCTTCGGCATGTAAATAACTTGTTTTCAGGCCTGAATGCACTATTACGGGGTACCGAAGTTGCAAAAATAGTTTTGCAACAAAAGCATCCGTTCTACTCCATTAGACTCAAAATGATGTTTGGGAGTCTTTTGGAGGATTTCGCAAACCTTCGGCATGTAATAACTTGTGTTTCGGGCTTGAATGCACTGTTAGGGGGTACCGAAGTTGCAAAACTGGTTTTGCAACAAAAGCATCTGTTCTACTCCATTAGACTCAAAATGATGTTTGGGAGTGTTTTGGAGGATTTCGCAAACCTTCGGCATGTAAATAACTTGTGTTTCGGGCCCGAATGCACTGTTACAGGGTACCGAAGTTGCAAAAATGGTTTTGAAACAAAAGCATATGTTCTGCTCCATTAGACTCAAAATGATGCTTAGGAGTGTTTTGGAGCATTTCGCAAACCTTCGGCACGTAAATAACTTGTGTTTCGTGCCTAAATGCATTGTTACGGGGTACCGAAGTTGCAAAAATGGTTTCCCAACAGAAGCATTCGTTCTACTCCATTGGACTCAAAATGATGTTTGGGGGTGTTTTGGAGGATTTCGCAAACCTTCGGCATGTAAATAACTTGTGTTTCAGGCCTGAATGCACTATTACGGGCTACCGAAGTTGCAAATATGGTTTTGCAACAAAAGCATATGTTCTGCTCCATTAGACTCAAAATGATGCTTGGGAGTGTTTTGAAGCATTTCGCAAACCTTCGGCACGTAAATAACTTGTGTTTCGTGCTTAAATGCATTGTTACGGGATACCGAAGTTGCAAAAATGGTTGCGCAACAAAAGCATTCGTTCTACTCCATTAGACTCAAAATGATGTTTGGGAGTGTTTTGGAGGATTTCGCAAACCTTCGGCATGTAAATAACTTGTGTTTCAGGCCTGAATGCACTATTACAGGCTACCGAAGTTGCAAAAATGGTTTTGCAACAAAAGCATCCGTTCTACTCCATTAGACTCAAAATGATGTTTGGGAGTGTTTTGGATGATTTCGAAAACCTTCGGCATGTAAATAACTTGTGTTTCAGGCCCGAATGCACTATTACGGGGTACCGAAGTTGCAAAAATAGTTTTGCAACAAAAGCATCCGTTCTACTCCATTAGACTCAAAATGATGTTTGGGAGTCTTTTGGAGGATTTCGCAAACCTTCGGCATGTAATAACTTGTGTTTCGGGCCTGAATGCACTGTTAGGGGGTACCGAAGTTGCAAAACTGGTTTTGCAACAAAAGCATCTGTTCTACTCCATTAGACTCAAAATGATGTTTGGGAGTGTTTTGGAGGATTTCGCAAACCGTCGGCATGTAAATAACTTGTGTTTTGGGCCCGAATGCACTGTTACAGGGTACCGAAGTTGCAAAAATGGTTTTGCAACAAAAGCATATGTTCTGTTCCATTAGACTCAAAATGATGCTTGGGAGTGTTTTGGAGCATTTCGCAAACCTTCGGCATGTAAATAACTTGTGTTTCCGGCTGAATGCACTGTTACGGGGAACCAAAGTTGCAAAAATGCTTTTGCAACAAAAGCATCCATTCTACTCCATTAGATTCAAAATTATGTTTGGGAGTATTTTGGAGGATTTCGCAAACCTTCGGCATGTAATAACTTGTGTTTCGGGCCTGAATGCACTGTTACGTGGAACCAAAGTTGCAAAAATGGTTTTGCAACAAAAGCATCCATTCTACTCCATTAGATTCAAAATGATGTTTGGGATTTTTTTGTTGGATTTCGCAAACCTAAGGCATGTAATAACTTGTGTTTCGGGCCTGAATGCACTGTTACGGGGTACCGAAGTTGCAAAAATGGTTTTGCAACAAAAGCATATGTTCTGCTCCATTAGACTCAAAATGATGTTTGGGAGTGTTTTGGAGGATTTCGCAAACCTTCGGCATGTAAATAACTTGTGTTTCGAGCCTGAATGTTCTATTACGGGGTACCGAAGTTGCAAAAATGGTTTCGCAACAGAAGCATCTGTTCTACTCCCTTAGACCCAAAATGATGTTTGGGAGTGTTTTGGAGCATTTCGCAAACCTTCGCCATGTAAATAACTTGTGTTTCCGGCTGAATGCACTGTTACGGGGAACCGAAGTTGCAAAAATGCTTTTGCAACAAAAGCATCCATTCTACTCCATTAGATTCAAAATTATGTTTGGGAGTATTTTGGAGGATTTCGCAAACCTTCGGCATGTAATAACTTGTGTTTCGGGCCTGAATGCACTGTTAGGGGGTACCGAAGTTGCAAAACTGGTTTTGCAACAAAAGCATCTGTTCTACTCCATTAGACTCAAAATGATGTTTGGGAGTGTTTTGGAGGATTTCGCAATCCTTCGGCATGTAAATAACTTGTGTTTCGGGCCCGAATGCACTGTTACAGGGTACCGAAGTTGCAAAAATGGTTTTGCAACAAAAGCATATGTTCTGTTCCATGAGACTCAAAATGATGCTTGGGAGTGTTTTGGAGCATTTCGCAAACCTTCGGCACGTAAATAACTTGTGTTTCGTGCCTAAATGCATTGTTACGGGGTACCGAAGTTGCAAAAATGGTTTCGCAACAAAAGCATTCGTTCTACTCCATTAGACTCAAAATGATGTTTGGGAGTGTTTTGGAGGATTTCGCAAACCTTCGGCATGTAAATAACTTGTGTTTCAGGCCTGAATGCACTATTACGGGCTACAGAAGTAGCAAAAATGGTTTTGCAACAAAAGCATCCGTTCTACTCCATTAGACTCAAAATGATGTTTGGGAGTGTTTTGGATGATTTCGAAAACCTTCGGCATGTAATAACTTGTGTTTCGGGCCTGAATGCACTGTTACGTGGAACCGAAGTTGCAAAAATGGTTTTGCAACAAAAGCATCCATTCTACTCCATTAGAATCAAAATTATGTTTGGGAGTATTTTGGAGGATTTCGCAAACCTTCGGCATGTAATAACTTGTGTTTCGGGCCTGAATGCACTGTTAGGGGGTACCGAAGTTGCAAAACTGGTTTTGCAACAAAAGCATCTGTTCTACTCCATTAGACTCAAAATGATGTTTGGGAGTGTTTTGGAGGATTTCGAAAACCGTCGGCATGTAAATAACTTGTGTTTCAGGCCTGAATGCACTATTACGGGCTACCGAAGTTGCAAAAATGGTTTTGCAACAAAAGCATCCGTTCTTCTCCATTAGCCTCAAAATGAAGTTTGGGAGTGTTTTGGATGATTTCGAAAACCTTCGGCATGTAAATAACTTGTTTTCAGGCCTGAATGCACTATTACGGGGTACCGAAGTTGCAAAAATAGTTTTGCAACAAAAGCATCCGTTCTACTCCATTAGACTCAAAATGATGTTTGGGAGTCTTTTGGAGGATTTCGCAAACCTTCGGCATGTAAGAACTTGTGTTTCGGGCCTGAATGCACTGTTAGGGGGTACCGAAGTTGCAAAACTGGTTTTGCAACAAAAGCATCTGTTCTACTCCATTAGACTCAAAATGATGTTTGGGAGTGTTTTGGAGGATTTCGCAAACCGTCGGCATGTAAATAACTTGTGTTTTGGGCCCGAATGCACTGTTACAGGGTACCGAAGTTGCAAAAATGGTTTTGCAACAAAAGCATATGTTCTGTTCCATTAGACTCAAAATGATGCTTGGGAGTGTTTTGGAGCATTTCGCAAACCTTCGGCATGTAAATAACTTGTGTTTCCGGCTGAATGCACTGTTACGGGGAACCGAAGTTGCAAAAATGCTTTTGCAACAAAAGCATCCATTCTACTCCATTAGATTCAAAATTATGTTTGGGAGTATTTTGGAGGATTTCGCAAACCTTCGGCATGTAATAACTTGTGTTTCGGGCCTGAATGCACTGTTACGTGGAACCAAAGTTGCAAAAATGGTTTTGCAACAAAAGCATCCATTCTACTCCATTAGATTCAAAATGATGTTTGGGAATTTTTTGTTGGATTTCGCAAACCTAAGGCATGTAATAACTTGTGTTTCGGGCCTGAATGCACTGTTACGGGGTACCGAAGTTGCAAAAATGGTTTTGCAACAAAAGCATATGTTCTGCTCCATTAGACTCAAAATGATGTTTGGGAGTGTTTTGGAGGATTTCGCAAACCTTCGGCATGTAAATAACTTGTGTTTCGAGCCTGAATGTTCTATTACGGGGTACCGAAGTTGCAAAAATGGTTTCGCAACAGAAGCATCTGTTCTACTCCCTTAGACCCAAAATGATGTTTGGGAGTGTTTTGGAGCATTTCGCAAACCTTCGCCATGTAAATAACTTGTGTTTCCGGCTGAATGCACTGTTACGGGGAACCGAAGTTGCAAAAATGCTTTTGCAACAAAAGCATCCATTCTACTCCATTAGATTCAAAATTATGTTTGGGAGTATTTTGGAGGATTTCGCAAACCTTCGGCATGTAATAACTTGTGTTTCGGGCCTGAATGCACTGTTAGGGGGTACCGAAGTTGCAAAACTGGTTTTGCAACAAAAGCATCTGTTCTACTCCATTAGACTCAAAATGATGTTTGGGATTGTTTTGGAGGATTTCGCAATCCTTCGGCATGTAAATAACTTGTGTTTCGGGCCCGAATGCACTGTTACAGGGTACCGAAGTTGCAAAAATGGTTTTGCAACAAAAGCATATGTTCTGTTCCATGAGACTCAAAATGATGCTTGGGAGTGTTCTGGAGCATTTCGCAAACCTTCGGCACGTAAATAACTTGTGTTTCGTGCCTAAATGCATTGTTACGGGGTACCGAAGTTGCAAAAATGGTTTCGCAACAAAAGCATTCGTTCTACTCCATTAGACTCAAAATGATGTTTGGGAGTGTTTTGGAGGATTTCGCAAACCTTCGGCATGTAAATAACTTGTGTTTCAGGCCTGAATGCACTATTACGGGCTACAGAAGTAGCAAAAATGGTTTTGCAACAAAAGCATCCGTTCTACTCCATTAGACTCAAAATGATGTTTGGGAGTGTTTTGGATGATTTCGAAAACCTTCGGCATGTAATAACTTGTGTTTCGGGCCTGAATGCACTGTTACGTGGAACCGAAGTTGCAAAAATGGTTTTGCAACAAAAGCATCCATTCTACTCCATTAGAATCAAAATTATGTTTGGGAGTATTTTGGAGGATTTCGCAAACCTTCGGCATGTAATAACTTGTGTTTCGGGCCTGAATGCACTGTTAGGGGGTACCGAAGTTGCAAAACTGGTTTTGCAACAAAAGCATCTGTTCTACTCCATTAGACTCAAAATGATGTTTGGGAGTGTTTTGGAGGATTTCGAAAACCGTCGGCATGTAAATAACTTGTGTTTCAGGCCTGAATGCACTATTACGGGCTACCGAAGTTGCAAAAATGGTTTTGCAACAAAAGCATCCGTTCTACTCCATTAGACTCAAAATGAAGTTTGAGAGTCTTTTGGAGGATTTCGCAAACCTTCGGCATGTAATAACTTGTGTTTCGGGCCTGAATGCATTGTTAGGGGGTACCGAAGTTGCAAAACTGGTTTTGCAACAAAAGCATCTGTTCTACTCCATTAGACTCAAAATGATGTTTGGGAGTGTTTTGGATGATTTCGAAAACCTTCGGCATGTAAATAACTTGTGTTTCAGGCCTGAATGCACTATTACGGGGCACCGAAGTTGCCAAAATGGTTTTGCAACAAAAGCATCCGTTCTACTCCATTAGACTCAAAATGATGTTTGAGAGTCTTTTGGAGGATTTCGCAAACCTTCGGCATGTAATAACTTGTGTTTCGGGCCTGAATGCATTGTTAGGGGGTACCGAAGTTGCAAAACTGGTTTTGCAACAAAAGCATCTGTTCTACTCCATTAGACTCAAAATGATGTTTGGGAGTGTTTTGGAGGATTTCGCAAACCTTCGGCATGTAAATAACTTGTGTTTCGGGCCCGAATGCACTGTTACAGGGTACCGAAGTTGCAAAAATGGTTTTGCAACAAAAGCATATGTTCTGCTCCATTAGACTCAAAATGATGCTTGGGAGTGTTTTGGAGCATTTCGCAAACCTTCGGCACGTAAATAACTTGTGTTTCGGGCCTGAATGCATTGTTACGGGGTACTGAAGTTGCAAAAATGGTTTCGCAACAAAAGCATTCGTTCTACTCCATTAGACTCAAAATGATGTTTGGGAGTGTTTTGGAGGATTTCGCAAACCTTCGGCATGTAAATAACTTGTGTTGCAGGCCTGAATGCACTATTACGGGCAACCGAAGTTGCAAAAATGGTTTTGTAACAACAGCATCCGTTCTACTCCATTAGACTAAAAATGATGTTTGGGAGTGTTTTGGATGATTTCGAAAACCTTCGGCATGTAAATAACTTGTGTTTCAGGCCCGAATGCACTATTACGGGGTACCGAAGTTGCAAAAATGGTTTTGCAACAAAAGCATCCGTTCTACTCCATTAGACTCAAAATGATGTTTGGGAGTCTTTTGGAGGATTTCGCAAACCTTCGGCATGTAATAACTTGTGTTTCGGGTCTGAATGCACTGTTAGGGGGTACCGAAGTTGAAAACTGGTTTTGCAACAAAAGCATCTGTTCTACTCCATTAGACTCAAAATGATGTTTGGGAGTGTTTTGGAGGATTTCGCAAACCGTCGGCATGTAAATAACTTGTGTTTCAGCCCTGAATGCACTATTACGGGCTACCGAAGTTGCAAAAATGGTTTTGCAACAAAAGCATCCGTTCTACTCCATTAGACTCAAAATGATGTTTGGGAGTCTTTTGGAGGATTTCGAAAACCTTCGGCATGTAAATAACTTGTGTTTCAGGCCTGAATGCATTATTACGGGGTACCCAAGTTGCAAAAATGGTTTTGCAACAAAAGCATCCGTTCTACTCCATTAGACTCAAAATGATGTTTGGGAGTCTTTTGGAGGATTTCGCAAACCTTCGGCATGTAATAACTTGTGTTTCGGGCCTGAATGCACTGTTAGGGGGTACCGAAGTTGCAAAACTGGTTTTGCAACAAAAGCATCTGTTCTACTCCATTAGACTCAAAATGATGTTTGGGAGTGTTTTGGAGGATTTCGCAAACCGTCGGCATGTAAATAACTTGTGTTTTGGGCCCGAATGCACTGTTACAGGGTACCGAAGTTGCAAAAATCGTTTTGCAACAAAAGCATATGTTCTGTTCCATTAGACTCAAAATGATGCTTGGGAGTGTTTTGGAGCATTTCGCAAACCTTCGGCACGTAAATAACTTGTGTTTCGTGCCTAAATGCATTGTTACGGGGTACCGAAGTTGCAAAAATGGTTTCGCAACAAAAGCATTCGTTCTACTCCATTAGACTCAAAATGATGTTTGGGAGTGTTTTGGAGGATTTCGCAAACCTTCAGCATGTAAATAACTTGTGTTTCAGGCCTGAATGCACTATTACGGGCTACCGAAGTTGCAAAAATGGTTTTGCAACAAAAGCATCCGTTCTACTCCATTAGACTCAAAATGATGTTTGGGAGTGTTTTGGATGATTTCGAAAACCTTCGGCATGTAAATAACTTGTGTTTCAGGCCTGAATGCACTATTACGGGGTACCGAAGTTGCAAAAATGGTTTTGCAACAAAAGCATCCGTTCTACTCCATTAGACTCAAAATGATGTTTGGGAGTCTTTTGGAGGATTTCGCAAACCTTCGGCATGTAATAACTTGTGTTTCGGGTCTGAATGCACTGTTAGGGGTACCGAAGTTGAAAACTGGTTTTGCAACAAAAGCATCTGTTCTACTCCATTAGACTCAAAATGATGTTTGGGAGTGTTTTGGAGGATTTCGCAAACCGTCGGCATGTAAATAACTTGTGTTTCAGGCCTGAATGCACTATTACGGGCTACCGAAGTTGCAAAAATGGTTTTGCAACAAAAGCATCCGTTCTACTCCATTAGACTCAAAATGATGTTTGGTAGTGTTTTGGATGATTTCGAAAACCTTCGGCATGTAAATAACTTGTGTTTCAGGCCTGAATGCATTATTACGGGGTACCCAAGTTGCAAAAATGGTTTTGCAACAAAAGCATCCGTTCTACTCCATTAGACTCAAATTGATGTTTGGGAGTCTTTTGGAGGATTTCGCAAACCTTCGGCATGTAATAACTAGTGTTTCGGGCCTGAATGCACTGTTAGGGGGTACCGAAGTTGCAAAACTGGTTTCGCAACAAAAGCTTCTGTTCTACTCCATTAGACTCAAAATGATGTTTGGGAGTGTTTTGGAGGATTTCGCAAACCTTCGGCATGTAAATAACTTGTGTTTCAGCCCTGAATGCACTATTACGGGCTACCGAAGTTGCAAAAATTGTTTTTGCAACAAAAGCATCCGTTCTACTCCATTAGACTCAAAATGATGTTTGGGAGTGTTTTGGATGATTTTGAAAACCTTCGGCATGTAAATAACTTGTTTTCAGGCCTGAATGCACTATTACGGGGTACCGAAGTTGCAAAAATGGTTTTGCAACAAAAGCATCCGTTCTACTCCATTAGACTCAAAATGATGTTTGGGAGTCTTTTGGAGGATTTCGCAAACCTTCGGCATGTAATAACTTGTGTTTCGGGCCTGAATGCACTGTTAGGGGGTACCGAAGTTGCAAAACTGGTTTTGCAACAAAAGCATCTGTTCTACTCCATTAGACTCAAAATGATGTTTGGGAGTGTTTTGGAGGATTTCGCAAACCGTCGGCATGTAAATAGCTTGTGTTTTGGGCCCGAATGCACTGTTACAGGGTACCGAAGTTGCAAAAATCGTTTTGCAACAAAAGCATATGTTCTGTTCCATTAGACTCAAAATGATGCTTGGGAGTGTTTTGGAGCATTTCGCAAACCTTCGGCACGTAAATAACTTGTGTTTCGTGCCTAAATGCATTGTTACGGGGTACCGAAGTTGCAAAAATGGTTTCGCAACAAAAGCATTCGTTCTACTCCATTAGACTCAAAATGATGTTTGGGAGTGTTTTGGAGGATTTCGCAAACCTTCAGCATGTAAATAACTTGTGTTTCAGGCCTGAATGCACTATTACGGGCTACCGAAGTTGCAAAAATGGTTTTGCAACAAAAGCATCCGTTCTACTCCATTAGACTCAAAATGATGTTTGGGAGTGTTTTGGATGATTTCGAAAACCTTCGGCATGTAAATAACTTGTGTTTCAGGCCTGAATGCACTATTACGGGGTACCGAAGTTGCAAAAAAGGTTTTGCAAAAAAATCAACCGATCTACTCAATTAGACACAAAATGATGTTTGGGAGTCTTTTGGAGGATTTCGCAAACCTTCGGCATGTAATAACTTGTGTTTCGGGTCTGAATGCACTGTTAGGGTTACCGAAGTTGAAAACTGGTTTTGCAACAAAAGCATCTGTTCTACTCCATTAGATTCAAAATGATGTTTGGGAGTGTTTTGGAGGATTTCGCAAACCTTCGGCATGTAATAACTTGTGTTTCGGGCCTGAATGCACTGTTACGTGGAACCGAAGTTGCAAAAATGGTTTTGCAACAAAAGCATCCATTCTACTCCATTAGAATCAAAATTATGTTTGGGAGTATTTTGGAGGATTTCGCAAACCTTCGGCATGTAATAACTTGTGTTTCGGGCCTGAATGCACTGTTAGGGGGTACCGAAGTTGCAAAACTGGTTTTGCAACAAAAGCATCTGTTCTACTCCATTAGACTCAAAATGATGTTTGGGAGTGTTTTGGAGGATTTCGCAAACCGTCGGCATGTAAATAACTTGTGTTTTGGGCCCGAATGCACTGTTACAGGGTACCGAAGTTGCAAAAATCGTTTTGCAACAAAAGCATATGTTCTGTTCCATTAGACTCAAAATGATGCTTGGGAGTGTTTTGGAGCATTTCGCAAACCTTCGGCACGTAAATAACTTGTGTTTCGTGCCTAAATGCATTGTTACGGGGTACCGAAGTTGCAAAAATGGTTTCGCAACAAAAGCATTCGTTCTACTCCATTAGACTCAAAATGATGTTTGGGAGTGTTTTGGAGGATTTCGCAAACCTTCAGCATGTAAATAACTTGTGTTTCAGGCCTGAAAGCACTATTACGGGCTACCGAAGTTGCAAAAATGGTTTTGCAACAAAAGCATCCGTTCTACTCCATTAGACTCAAAATGATGTTTGGGAGTGTTTTGGATGATTTCGAAAACCTTCGGCATGTAAATAACTTGTGTTTCAGGCCTGAATGCACTATTACGGGGTACCGAAGTTGCAAAAATGGTTTTGCAACAAAAGCATCCGTTCTACTCCATTAGACTCAAAATGATGTTTGGGAGTCTTTTGGAGGATTTCGCAAACCTTCGGCATGTAATAACTTGTGTTTCGGGTCTGAATGCACTGTTAGGGGTACCGAAGTTGAAATCTGGTTTTGCAACAAAAGCATCTGTTCTACTCCATTAGACTCAAAATGATGTTTGGGAGTGTTTTGGAGGATTTCGCAAACCGTCGGCATGTAAATAACTTGTGTTTCAGGCCTGAATGCACTATTACGGGCTACCGAAGTTGCAAAAATGGTTTTGCAACAAAAGCATCCGTTCTACTCCATTAGACTCAAAATGATGTTTGGTAGTGTTTTGGATGATTTCGAAAACCTTCGGCATGTAAATAACTTGTGTTTCAGGCCTGAATGCATTATTACGGGGTACCCAAGTTGCAAAAATGGTTTTGCAACAAAAGCATCCGTTCTACTCCATTAGACTCAAATTGATGTTTGGGAGTCTTTTGGAGGATTTCGCAAACCTTCGGCATGTAATAACTAGTGTTTCGGGCCTGAATGCACTGTTAGGGGGTACCGAAGTTGCAAAACTGGTTTTGCAACAAAAGCTTCTGTTCTACTCCATTAGACTAAAAATGATGTTTGGGAGTGTTTTGGAGGATTTCGCAAACCTTCGGCATGTAAATAACTTGTGTTTCAGCCCTGAATGCACTATTACGGGCTACCGAAGTTGCAAAAATGGTTTTTGCAACAAAAGCATCCGTTCTACTCCATTAGACTCAAAATGATGTTTGGGAGTGTTTTGGATGATTTTGAAAACCTTCGGCATGTAAATAACTTGTTTTCAGGCCTGAATGCACTATTACGGGGTACCGAAGTTGCAAAAATGGTTTTGCAACAAAAGCATCCGTTCTACTCCATTAGACTCAAAATGATGTTTGGGAGTCTTTTGGAGGATTTCGCAAACCTTCGGCATGTAATAACTTGTGTTTCGGGCCTGAATGCACTGTTAGGGGGTACCGAAGTTGCAAAACTGGTTTTGCAACAAAAGCATCTGTTCTACTCCATTAGACTCAAAATGATGTTTGGGAGTGTTTTGGAGGATTTCGCAAACCGTCGGCATGTAAATAGCTTGTGTTTTGGGCCCTAATGCACTGTTACAGGGTACCGAAGTTGCAAAAATCGTTTTGCAACAAAAGCATATGTTCTGTTCCATTAGACTCAAAATGATGCTTGGGAGTGTTTTGGAGCATTTCGCAAACCTTCGGCACGTAAATAACTTGTGTTTCGTGCTTAAATGCATTGTTACGGGGTACCGAAGTTGCAAAAATGGTTTCGCAACAAAAGCATTCGTTCTACTCCATTAGACTCAAAATGATGTTTGGGAGTGTTTTGGAGGATTTCGCAAACCTTCAGCATGTAAATAACTTGTGTTTCAGGCCTGAATGCACTATTACGGGCTACCGAAGTTGCAAAAATGGTTTTGCAACAAAAGCATCCGTTCTACTCCATTAGACTCAAAATGATGTTTGGGAGTGTTTTGGATGATTTCGAAAACCTTCGGCATGTAAATAACTTGTGTTTCAGGCCTGAATGCACTATTACGGGGTACCGAAGTTGCAAAAATGGTTTTGCAACAAAAGCATCCGTTCTACTCCATTAGACTCAAAATGATGTTTGGGAGTCTTTTGGAGGATTTCGCAAACCTTCGGCATGTAATAACTTGTGTTTCGGGTCTGAATGCACTGTTAGGGGTACCGAAGTTGAAAACTGGTTTTGCAACAAAAGCATCTGTTCTACTCCATTAGACTCAAAATGATGTTTGGGAGTGTTTTGGAGGATTTCGCAAACCTTCGGCATGTAATAACTTGTGTTTCGGGCCTGAATGCACTGTTACGTGGAACCGAAGTTGCAAAAATGGTTTTGCAACAAAAGCATCCATTCTACTCCATTAGAATCAAAATTATGTTTGGGAGTATTTTGGAGGATTTCGCAAACCTTCGGCATGTAATAACTTGTGTTTCGGGCCTGAATGCACTGTTAGGGGGTACCGAAGTTGCAAAACTGGTTTTGCAACAAAAGCATCTGTTCTACTCCATTAGACTCAAAATGATGTTTGGGAGTGTTTTGGAGGATTTCGAAAACCGTCGGCATGTAAATAACTTGTGTTTCAGGCCTGAATGCACTATTACGGGCTACCGAAGTTGCAAAAATGGTTTTGCAACAAAAGCATCTGTTCTACTCCATTAGACTCAAAATGATGTTTGGGAGTGTTTTGGATGATTTCGAAAACCGTCGGCATGTAAATAACTTGTGTTTCAGGCCTGAATGCACTATTACGGGGCACCGAAGTTGCCAAAATGGTTTTGCAACAAAAGCATCCGTTCTACTCCATTAGACTCAAAATGATGTTTGAGAGTCTTTTGGAGGATTTCGCAAACCTTCGGCATGTAATAACTTGTGTTTCGGGCCTGAATGCATTGTTAGGGGGTACCGAAGTTGCAAAACTGGTTTTGCAACAAAAGCATCTGTTCTACTCCATTAGACTCAAAATGATGTTTGGGAGTGTTTTGGAGGATTTCGCAAACCTTCGGCATGTAAATAACTTGTGTTTCGGGCCCGAATGCACTGTTACAGGGTACCGAAGTTGCAAAAATGGTTTTGCAACAAAAGCATATGTTCTGCTCCATTAGACTCAAAATGATGCTTGGGAGTGTTTTGGAGCATTTCGCAAACCTTCGGCACGTAAATAACTTGTGTTTCGGGCCTGAATGCATTGTTACGGGGTACTGAAGTTGCAAAAATGGTTTCGCAACAAAAGCATTCGTTCTACTCCATTAGACTCAAAATGATGTTTGGGAGTGTTTTGGAGGATTTCGCAAACCTTCGGCATGTAAATAACTTGTGTTGCAGGCCTGAATGCACTATTACGGGCAACCGAAGTTGCAAAAATGGTTTTGTAACAACAGCATCCGTTCTACTCCATTAGACTAAAAATGATGTTTGGGAGTGTTTTGGATGATTTCGAAAACCTTCGGCATGTAAATAACTTGTGTTTCAGGCCCGAATGCACTATTACGGGGTACCGAAGTTGCAAAAATGGTTTTGCAACAAAAGCATCCGTTCTACTCCATTAGACTCAAAATGATGTTTGGGAGTCTTTTGGAGGATTTCGCAAACCTTCGGCATGTAATAACTTGTGTTTCGGGTCTGAATGCACTGTTAGGGGGTACCGAAGTTGAAAACTGGTTTTGCAACAAAAGCATCTGTTCTACTCCATTAGACTCAAAATGATGTTTGGGAGTGTTTTGGAGGATTTCGCAAACCGTCGGCATGTAAATAACTTGTGTTTCAGCCCTGAATGCACTATTACGGGCTACCGAAGTTGCAAAAATGGTTTTGCAACAAAAGCATCCGTTCTACTCCATTAGACTCAAAATGATGTTTGGGAGTCTTTTGGAGGATTTCGAAAACCTTCGGCATGTAAATAACTTGTGTTTCAGGCCTGAATGCATTATTACGGGGTACCCAAGTTGCAAAAATGGTTTTGCAACAAAAGCATCCGTTCTACTCCATTAGACTCAAAATGATGTTTGGGAGTCTTTTGGAGGATTTCGCAAACCTTCGGCATGTAATAACTTGTGTTTCGGGCCTGAATGCACTGTTAGGGGGTACCGAAGTTGCAAAACTGGTTTTGCAACAAAAGCATCTGTTCTACTCCATTAGACTCAAAATGATGTTTGGGAGTGTTTTGGAGGATTTCGCAAACCGTCGGCATGTAAATAACTTGTGTTTTGGGCCCGAATGCACTGTTACAGGGTACCGAAGTTGCAAAAATCGTTTTGCAACAAAAGCATATGTTCTGTTCCATTAGACTCAAAATGATGCTTGGGAGTGTTTTGGAGCATTTCGCAAACCTTCGGCACGTAAATAACTTGTGTTTCGTGCCTAAATGCATTGTTACGGGGTACCGAAGTTGCAAAAATGGTTTCGCAACAAAAGCATTCGTTCTACTCCATTAGACTCAAAATGATGTTTGGGAGTGTTTTGGAGGATTTCGCAAACCTTCAGCATGTAAATAACTTGTGTTTCAGGCCTGAATGCACTATTACGGGCTACCGAAGTTGCAAAAATGGTTTTGCAACAAAAGCATCCGTTCTACTCCATTAGACTCAAAATGATGTTTGGGAGTGTTTTGGATGATTTCGAAAACCTTCGGCATGTAAATAACTTGTGTTTCAGGCCCGAATGCACTATTACGGGGTACCGAAGTTGCAAAAATGGTCTTGCAACAAAAGCATCCGTTCTACTCCATTAGACTCAAAATGATGTTTGGGAGTCTTTTGGAGGATTTCGCAAACCTTCGGCATGTAATAACTTGTGTTTCGGGTCTGAATGCACTGTTAGGGGTACCGAAGTTGAAAACTGGTTTTGCAACAAAAGCATCTGTTCTACTCCATTAGACTCAAAATGATGTTTGGGAGTGTTTTGGAGGATTTCGCAAACCGTCGGCATGTAAATAACTTGTGTTTCAGGCCTGAATGCACTATTACGGGCTACCGAAGTTGCAAAAATGGTTTTGCAACAAAAGCATCCGTTCTACTCCATTAGACTCAAAATGATGTTTGGTAGTGTTTTGGATGATTTCGAAAACCTTCGGCATGTAAATAACTTGTGTTTCAGGCCTGAATGCATTATTACGGGGTACCCAAGTTGCAAAAATGGTTTTGCAACAAAAGCATCCGTTCTACTCCATTAGACTCAAATTGATGTTTGGGAGTCTTTTGGAGGATTTCGCAAACCTTCGGCATGTAATAACTAGTGTTTCGGGCCTGAATGCACTGTTAGGGGGTACCGAAGTTGCAAAACTGGTTTTGCAACAAAAGCTTCTGTTCTACTCCATTAGACTCAAAATGATGTTTGGGAGTGTTTTGGAGGATTTCGCAAACCTTCGGCATGTAAATAACTTGTGTTTCAGCCCTGAATGCACTATTACGGGCTACCGAAGTTGCAAAAATGGTTTTTGCAACAAAAGCATCCGTTCTACTCCATTAGACTCAAAATGATGTTTGGGAGTGTTTTGGATGATTTTGAAAACCTTCGGCATGTAAATAACTTGTTTTCAGGCCTGAATGCACTATTACGGGGTACCGAAGTTGCAAAAATGGTTTTGCAACAAAAGCATCCGTTCTACTCCATTAGACTCAAAATGATGTTTGGGAGTCTTTTGGAGGATTTCGCAAACCTTCGGCATGTAATAACTTGTGTTTCGGGCCTGAATGCACTGTTAGGGGGTACCGAAGTTGCAAAACTGGTTTTGCAACAAAAGCATCTGTTCTACTCCATTAGACTCAAAATGATGTTTGGGAGTGTTTTGTAGGATTTCGCAAACCGTCGGCATGTAAATAGCTTGTGTTTTGGGCCCGAATGCACTGTTACAGGGTACCGAAGTTGCAAAAATCATTTTGCAACAAAAGCATATGTTCTGTTCCATTAGACTCAAAATGATGCTTGGGAGTGTTTTGGAGCATTTCGCAAACCTTCGGCACGTAAATAACTTGTGTTTCGTGCCTAAATGCATTGTTACGGGGTACCGAAGTTGCAAAAATGGTTTCGCAACAAAAGCATTCGTTCTACTCCATTAGACTCAAAATGATGTTTGGGAGTGTTTTGGAGGATTTCGCAAACCTTCAGCATGTAAATAACTTGTGTTTCAGGCCTGAATGCACTATTACGGGGTACCGAAGTTGCAAAAATGGTTTTGCAACAAAAGCATCCGTTCTACTCCATTAGACTCAAAATGATGTTTGGGAGTCTTTTGGAGGATTTCGCAAACCTTCGGCATGTAATAACTTGTGTTTCGGGTCTGAATGCACTGTTAGGGGTACCGAAGTTGAAAACTGGTTTTGCAACAAAAGCATCTGTTCTACTCCATTAGACTCAAAATGATGTTTGGGAGTGTTTTGGAGGATTTCGCAAACCGTCGGCATGTAAATAACTTGTGTTTCAGGCCTGAATGCACTATTACGGGCTACCGAAGTTGCAAAAATGGTTTTGCAACAAAAGCATCCGTTCTACTCCATTAGACTCAAAATGATGTTTGGGAGTGTTTTGGATGATTTCGAAAACCTTCGGCATGTAAATAACTTGTGTTTCAGGCCTGAATGCATTATTACGGGGTACCCAAGTTGCAAAAATGGTTTTGCAACAAAAGCATCCGTTCTACTCCATTAGACTCAAATTGATGTTTGGGAGTCTTTTGGAGGATTTCGCAAACCTTCGGCATGTAATAACTAGTGTTTCGGGCCTGAATGCACTGTTAGGGGGTACCGAAGTTGCAAAACTGGTTTTGCAACAAAAGCTTCTGTTCTACTCCATTAGACTCAAAATGATGTTTGGGAGTGTTTTGGAGGATTTCGCAAACCTTCGGCATGTAAATAACTTGTGTTTCAGCCCTGAATGCACTATTACGGGCTACCGAAGTTGCAAAAATGGTTTTTGCAACAAAAGCATCCGTTCTACTCCATTAGACTCAAAATGATGTTTGGGAGTGTTTTGGATGATTTTGAAAACCTTCGGCATGTAAATAACTTGTTTTCAGGCCTGAATGCACTATTACGGGGTACCGAAGTTGCAAAAATGGTTTTGCAACAAAAGCATCCGTTCTACTCCATTAGACTCAAAATGATGTTTGGGAGTCTTTTGGAGGATTTCGCAAACCTTCGGCATGTAATAACTTGTGTTTCGGGCCTGAATGCACTGTTAGGGGGTACCGAAGTTGCAAAACTGGTTTTGCAACAAAAGCATCTGTTCTACTCCATTAGACTCAAAATGATGTTTGGGAGTGTTTTGTAGGATTTCGCAAACCGTCGGCATGTAAATAGCTTGTGTTTTGGGCCCGAATGCACTGTTACAGGGTACCGAAGTTGCAAAAATCATTTTGCAACAAAAGCATATGTTCTGTTCCATTAGACTCAAAATGATGCTTGGGAGTGTTTTGGAGCATTTCGCAAACCTTCGGCACGTAAATAACTTGTGTTTCGTGCCTAAATGCATTGTTACGGGGTACCGAAGTTGCAAAAATGGTTTCGCAACAAAAGCATTCGTTCTACTCCATTAGACTCAAAATGATGTTTGGGAGTGTTTTGGAGGATTTCGCAAACCTTCAGCATGTAAATAACTTGTGTTTCAGGCCTGAATGCACTATTACGGGGTACCGAAGTTGCAAAAATGGTTTTGCAACAAAAGCATCCGTTCTACTCCATTAGACTCAAAATGATGTTTGGGAGTCTTTTGGAGGATTTCGCAAACCTTCGGCATGTAATAACTTGTGTTTCGGGTCTGAATGCACTGTTAGGGGTACCGAAGTTGAAAACTGGTTTTGCAACAAAAGCATCTGTTCTACTCCATTAGACTCAAAATGATGTTTGGGAGTGTTTTGGAGGATTTCGCAAACCGTCGGCATGTAAATAACTTGTGTTTCAGGCCTGAATGCACTATTACGGGCTACCGAAGTTGCAAAAATGGTTTTGCAACAAAAGCATCCGTTCTACTCCATTAGACTCAAAATGATGTTTGGGAGTGTTTTGGATGATTTCGAAAACCTTCGGCATGTAAATAACTTGTGTTTCAGGCCTGAATGCATTATTACGGGGTACCCAAGTTGCAAAAATGGTTTTGCAACAAAAGCATCCGTTCTACTCCATTAGACTCAAATTGATGTTTGGGAGTCTTTTGGAGGATTTCGCAAACCTTCGGCATGTAATAACTAGTGTTTCGGGCCTGAATGCACTGTTAGGGGGTACCGAAGTTGCAAAACTGGTTTTGCAACAAAAGCTTCTGTTCTACTCCATTAGACTCAAAATGATGTTTGGGAGTGTTTTGGAGGATTTCGCAAACCTTCGGCATGTAAATAACTTGTGTTTCAGCCCTGAATGCACTATTACGGGCTACCGAAGTTGCAAAAATGGTTTTTGCAACAAAAGCATCCGTTCTACTCCATTAGACTCAAAATGATGTTTGGGAGTGTTTTGGATGATTTTGAAAACCTTCGGCATGTAAATAACTTGTTTTCAGGCCTGAATGCACTATTACGGGGTACCGAAGTTGCAAAAATGGTTTTGCAACAAAAGCATCCGTTCTACTCCATTAGACTCAAAATGATGTTTGGGAGTCTTTTGGAGGATTTCGCAAACCTTCGGCATGTAATAACTTGTGTTTCGGGCCTGAATGCACTGTTAGGGGGTACCGAAGTTGCAAAACTGGTTTTGCAACAAAAGCATCTGTTCTACTCCATTAGACTCAAAATGATGTTTGGGAGTGTTTTGTAGGATTTCGCAAACCGTCGGCATGTAAATAGCTTGTGTTTTGGGCCCGAATGCACTGTTACAGGGTACCGAAGTTGCAAAAATCATTTTGCAACAAAAGCATATGTTCTGTTCCATTAGACTCAAAATGATGCTTGGGAGTGTTTTGGAGCATTTCGCAAACCTTCGGCACGTAAATAACTTGTGTTTCGTGCCTAAATGCATTGTTACGGGGTACCGAAGTTGCAAAAATGGTTTCGCAACAAAAGCATTCGTTCTACTCCATTAGACTCAAAATGATGTTTGGGAGTGTTTTGGAGGATTTCGCAAACCTTCAGCATGTAAATAACTTGTGTTTCAGGCCTGAATGCACTATTACGGGGTACCGAAGTTGCAAAAATGGTTTTGCAACAAAAGCATCCGTTCTACTCCATTAGACTCAAAATGATGTTTGGGAGTCTTTTGGAGGATTTCGCAAACCTTCGGCATGTAATAACTTGTGTTTCGGGTCTGAATGCACTGTTAGGGGTACCGAAGTTGAAAACTGGTTTTGCAACAAAAGCATCTGTTCTACTCCATTAGACTCAAAATGATGTTTGGGAGTGTTTTGGAGGATTTCGCAAACCGTCGGCATGTAAATAACTTGTGTTTCAGGCCTGAATGCACTATTACGGGCTACCGAAGTTGCAAAAATGGTTTTGCAACAAAAGCATCCGTTCTACTCCATTAGACTCAAAATGATGTTTGGGAGTGTTTTGGATGATTTCGAAAACCTTCGGCATGTAAATAACTTGTGTTTCAGGCCTGAATGCATTATTACGGGGTACCCAAGTTGCAAAAATGGTTTTGCAACAAAAGCATCCGTTCTACTCCATTAGACTCAAATTGATGTTTGGGAGTCTTTTGGAGGATTTCGCAAACCTTCGGCATGTAATAACTAGTGTTTCGGGCCTGAATGCACTGTTAGGGGGTACCGAAGTTGCAAAACTGGTTTTGCAACAAAAGCTTCTGTTCTACTCCATTAGACTCAAAATGATGTTTGGGAGTGTTTTGGAGGATTTCGCAAACCTTCGGCATGTAAATAACTTGTGTTTCAGCCCTGAATGCACTATTACGGGCTACCGAAGTTGCAAAAATGGTTTTTGCAACAAAAGCATCCGTTCTACTCCATTAGACTCAAAATGATGTTTGGGAGTGTTTTGGATGATTTTGAAAACCTTCGGCATGTAAATAACTTGTTTTCAGGCCTGAATGCACTATTACGGGGTACCGAAGTTGCAAAAATGGTTTTGCAACAAAAGCATCCGTTCTACTCCATTAGACTCAAAATGATGTTTGGGAGTCTTTTGGAGGATTTCGCAAACCTTCGGCATGTAATAACTTGTGTTTCGGGCCTGAATGCACTGTTAGGGGGTACCGAAGTTGCAAAACTGGTTTTGCAACAAAAGCATCTGTTCTACTCCATTAGACTCAAAATGATGTTTGGGAGTGTTTTGGAGGATTTCGCAAACCGTCGGCATGTAAATAACTTGTGTTTTGGGCCCGAATGCACTGTTACAGGGTACCGAAGTTGCAAAAATCGTTTTGCAACAAAAGCATATGTTCTGTTCCATTAGACTCAAAATGATGCTTGGGAGTGTTTTGGAGCATTTCGCAAACCTTCGGCACGTAAATAACTTGTGTTTCGTGCCTAAATGCATTGTTACGGGGTACCGAAGTTGCAAAAATGGTTTCGCAACAAAAGCATTCGTTCTACTCCATTAGACTCAAAATGATGTTTGGGAGTGTTTTGGAGGATTTCGCAAACCTTCAGCATGTAAATAACTTGTGTTTCAGGCCTGAATGCACTATTACGGGCTACCGAAGTTGCAAAAATGGTTTTGCAACAAAAGCATCCGTTCTACTCCATTAGACTCAAAATGATGTTTGGGAGTGTTTTGGATGATTTCGAAAACCTTCGGCATGTAATAACTTGTGTTTCGGGCCTGAATGCACTGTTACGTGGAACCGAAGTTGCAAAAATGGTTTTGCAACAAAAGCATCCATTCTACTCCATTAGATTCAAAATTATGTTTGGGAGTATTTTGGAGGATTTCGCAAACCTTCGGCATGTAATAACTTGTGTTTCGGGCCTGAATGCACTGTTAGGGGGTACCGAAGTTGCAAAACTGGTTTTGCAACAAAAGCATCTGTTCTACTCCATTAGACTCAAAATGATGTTTGGGAGTGTTTTGGAGGATTTCGCAAACCTTCGGCATGTAAATAACTTGTGTTTCGGGCCCGAATGCACTGTTACAGGGTACCGAAGTTGCAAAAATGGTTTTGCAACAAAAGCATATGATCTGCTCCATTAGACTCAAAATGATGCTTGGGAGTGTTTTGGAGCATTTCGCAAACCTTCGGCGCGTAAATAACTTGTGTTTCGTGCCTAAATGCATTGTTACGGGGTACCGAAGTTGCAAAAATGGTTTTGCAACAAAAGCATTCGTTCTACTCCATTAGACTCAAAATGATGTTTGGGAGTGTTTTGTAGGATTTCGCAAACCTTCGGCTTGTAAATAACTTGTGTTTCAGGCCTGAATGCACTATTACGGGCTACCGAAGTTGCAAAAATGGTTTTGCAACAAAAGCATCCGTTCTACTCCATTAGACTCAAAATGATGTTTGGGAGTGTTTTGGATGATTTCGAAAACCTTCGGCATGTAAATAACTTGTGTTTCAGGCCTGAATGCATTATTACGGGGTACCCAAGTTGCAAAAATGTTTTTGCAACAAAAGCATCCATTCTACTCCATTAGACTCAAATTGATGTTTGGGAGTCTTTTGGAGGATTTCGCAAACCTTCGGCATGTAATAACAAGTGTTTCGGGCCTGAATGCACTGTTAGGGGGTACCGAAGTTGCAAAACTGGTTTTGCAACAAAAGCTTCTGTTCTACTCCATTAGACTCAAAATGATGTTTGGGAGTGTTTTGGAGGATTTCGCAAACCATCGGCATGTAAATAACTTGTGTTTCAGCCCTGAATGCACTATTACGGGCTACCGAAGTTGCAAAAATGGTTTTTGCAACAAAAGCATCCGTTCTACTCCATTAGACTCAAAATGATGTTTGGGAGTGTTTTGGATGATTTTGAAAACCTTCGGCATGTAAATAACTTCTTTTCAGGCCTGAATGCACTATTACGGGGTACCGAAGTTGCAAAAATGGTTTTGCAATAAAAGCATCCGTTCTACTCCATTGGACTCAAAATGATGTTTGGGAGTCTTTTGGAGGATTTCGCAAACCTTCGGCATGTAATAACTTGTGTTTCGGTCCTGAATGCACTGTTAGGGGGTACCGAAGTTGCAAAACAGGTTTTGCAACAAAAGCATCTGTTCTACTCCATTAGACTCAAAATGATGTTTGGGAGTGTTTTGGAGGATTTCGCAAACCGTCGGCATGTAAATAACTTGTGTTTTGGGCCCGAATGCACTGTTACAGGGTACCGACGTTGCAAAAATGGTTTTGCAACAAAAGCATATGTTCTGTTCCATTAGACTCAAAATGATGCTTGGGAGTGTTTTGGAGCATTTCGCAAACCTTCGGCACGTAAATAACTTGTGTTTCGTGCCTAAATGCATTGTTACGGGGTACCGAAGTTGCAAAAATGGTTTCGCAACAAAAGCATTCGTTCTACTCCATTAGACTCAAAATGATGTTTGGGAGTGTTTTGGAGGATTTCGCAAACCTTCAGCATGTAAATAACTTGTGTTTCAGGCCTGAATGCACTATTACGGGCTACCGAAGTTGCAAAAATGGTTTTGCAACAAAAGCATCCGTTCTACTCCATTAGACTCAAAATGATGTTTGGGAGTGTTTTGGATGATTTCGAAAACCTTCGGCATGTAATAACTTGTGTTTCGGGCCTGAATGCACTGTTACGTGGAACCGAAGTTGCAAAAATGGTTTTGCAACAAAAGCATCCATTCTACTCCATTAGATTCAAAATTATGTTTGGGAGTATTTTTGAGGATTTCGCAAACCTTCGGCATGTAATAACTTGTGTTTCGGGCCTGAATGCACTGTTAGGGGGTACCGAAGTTGCAAAACTGGTTTTGCAACAAAAGCATCTGTTCTACTCCATTAGACTCAAAATGATGTTTGGGAGTGTTTTGGAGGATTTCGCAAACCTTCGGCATGTAAATAACTTGTGTTTCGGGCCCGAATGCACTGTTACAGGGTACCGAAGTTGCAAAAATGGTTTTGCAACAAAAGCATATGATCTGCTCCATTAGACTCAAAATGATGCTTGGGAGTGTTTTGGAGCATTTCGCAAACCTTCGGCACGTAAATAACTTGTCTTTCGTGCCTAATTGCATTGTTACGGGGTACCGAAGTTGCAAAAATTGTTTCGCAACAAAAGCATTCGTTCTACTCCATTAGACTCAAAATGATGTTTGGGAGTGTTTTGGAGCATTTCGCAAACCTTCGGCATGTAAATAACTTTTGTTTCCGGCTGAATGCACTGTTACGGGAACCGAAGTTGCAAAAATGGTTTTGCAACAAAAGCATCTGTTCTACTCCATTAGACTCAAAATGATGTTTGGGAGTGTTTTGGAGGATTTCACAAACCTTTGGCATGTAAATAACTTGTATTTCAGGCCTGAATGCACTATTACGGGGTACCGAAGTTGCAAAAACGGTTTTGCAACAAAAGCATCCGTTCTACTCCTTTAGACTCAAAATGATGTTTGGGAGTCTTTTGGAGGATTTCGCAAACCTTCGGCATGTAATAACTTGTGTTTCGGGCCTGAACGCACTGTTAGGGGGTACCGAAGTTGCAAAAATGGTTTCGCGGAACAGAAGCATCTGTTCTACTCCCTTAGACCCAAAATGATGTTTGGGAGTATTTTGGAGCATTTCGCAAACCTTCGGCATGTAAATAACTTGTGTTTCCGGCTGAATGCACTGTTACGGGAACCGAAGTTGCAAAAATGGTTTTGCAACAAAAGCATCCGTTCTACTCCATTAGACTCAAAATGATGTTTGGGAGTGTTTTGGATGATTTCGAAAACCTTCGGCATGTAAATAACTTGTGTTTCGGGTCTGAATGTACTATTACGGGGTACCGAAGTTGCAAAAATGGTTTTGCAACAAAAGCATCCGTTCTACTCCATTAGACTCAAAATGATGTTTGGGAGTGTTCTGGAGGATTTCGCAAACCTTCGGCATGTAAATAACTTGTGTTTCGGGTCTGAATGTACTATTACGGGGTACCGAAGTTGCAAAAATGGTTTCGCGGAACAGAAGCATCTGTTCTACTCCCTTAGACCCAAAATGATGTTTGGGAGTGTTTTGGAGCATTTCGCAAACCTTCGGCATGTAAATAACTTTTGTTTCCGGCTGAATGCACTGTTACGGGAACCGAAGTTGCAAAAATGGTTTTGCAACAAAAGCATCCGTTCTACTCCATTAGACTCAAAATGATGTTTGGGAGTGTTTTGGAGGATTTCGCAAACCTTCGGCATGTAATAACTTGTGTTTCGGGCCTGAATGCACTGTTACAGGGTACCGAAGTTGCAAAAATGGTTTTGCAACAAAAGCATATGTTCTGCTCCATTAGACTCAAAATGATGCTTGGGAGTGTTTTGGAGCATTTCGCAGACCTTCGGCACGTAAATAACTTGTCTTTCGTGCCTAATTGCATTGTTACGGGGTACCGAAGTTGAAAAAATTGTTTCGCAACAAAAGCATTCGTTCTACTCCATTAGACTCAAAATGATGTTTGGGAGTGTTTTGGATGATTTCGCAAACCTTCGGCATGTAAATAACTTGTGTTTCGGGTCTGAATGTACTATTACGGGGTACCGAAGTTGCAAAAATGGTTTCGCGGAACAGAAGCATCTGTTCTACTCCCTTAGACCCAAAATGATGTTTGGGAGTGTTTTGAAGCATTTCGCAAACCTTCGGCATGTAAAGAACTTGTGTTTCCGGCTGAATGCACTGTTACAGGAACCGAAGTTGCAAAAATGGTTTTGCAACAAAAGCATCCGTTCAACTCCATTAGACTCAAAATGATGTTTGGGAGTGTTTTGGAGGATTTCGCAAACCTTCGGCATGTAAATAACTTGTGTTTCGGGTCTGAATGTACTATTACGGGGTACCGAAGTTGCAAAAATGGTTTCGCGGAACAGAAGCATCTGTTCTACTCCCTTAGACCCAAAATGATGTTTGGGAGTGTTTTGGAGCATTTCGCAAACCTTCGGCATGTAAATAACTTTTGTTTCCGGCTGAATGCACTGTTACGGGAACCGAAGTTGCAAAAATGGTTTTGCAACAAAAGCATCTGTTCTACTCCATTAGACTCAAAATGATGTTTGGGAGTGTTTTGGAGGATTTCACAAACCTTCGGCATGTAAATAACTTGTGTTTCGGGTCTGAATGTACTATTACGGGGTACCGAAGTTGCAAAAATGGTTTTGCGGAACAGAAGCATCTGTTCTACTCCCTTAGACCCAAAATGATGTTTGGGAGTGTTTTGGAGCATTTCGCAAACCTTCGGCATGTAAATAACTTGTGTTTCCGGCTTAATGCACTGTTACGGGAACCGAAGTTGCAAAAATGGTTTTGCAACAAAAGCATCTGTTCTACTCCATTAGACTCAAAATGATGTTTGGGAGTGTTTTGGAGGATTTCGCAAACCTTCGGCATGTAAATAACTTGTGTTTCGGGTCTGAATGTACTATTACGGGGTACCGAAGTTGCAAAAATGGTTTCGCGGAACAGAAGCATCTGTTCTACTCCCTTAGACCCAAAATGATGTTTGGGAGTGTTTTGGAGCATTTCGCAAACCTTCGGCATGTAAATAACTTGTGTTTCCGGCTTAATGCACTGTTACGGGAACCGAAGTTGCAAAAATGGTTTTGCAACAAAAGCATCTGTTCTACTCCATTAGACTCAAAATGATGTTTGGGAGTGTTTTGGAGGATTTCGCAAACCTTCGGCATGTAAATAACTTGTGTTTCGGGTCTGAATGTACTATTACGGGGTACCGAAGTTGCAAAAATGGTTTCGCGGAACAGAAGCATCTGTTCTACTCCCTTAGACCCAAAATGATGTTTGGGAGTGTTTTGGAGCATTTCGCAAACCTTCGGCATGTAAATAACTTGTGTTTCCGGCTGAATGCACTGTTACGGGAACCGAAGTTGCAAAAATGGTTTTGCAACAAAAGCATCCGTTCTACTCCATTAGACTCAAAATGATGTTTGGGAGTGTTTTGGAGGATTTCGCAAACCTTCGGCATGTAAATAACTTGTGTTTCGGGTCTGAATGTACTATTACGGGGTACCGAAGTTGCAAAAATGGTTTCGCGGAACAGAAGCATCTGTTCTACTCCCTTAGACCCAAAATGATGTTTGGGAGTGTTTTGGAGCATTTCGCAAACCTTCGGCATGTAAATAACTTGTGTTTCCGGCTGAATGCACAGTTACGGGAACCGAAGTTGCAAAAATGGTTTTGCAACAAAAGCATCCGTTCTACTCCATTAGACTCAAAATGATGTTTGGGAGTGTTTTGGATGATTTCGAAAACCTTCGGCATGTAAATAACTTGTGTTTCAGGCCTGAATATACGATTACGGGGTACCGAAGTTGCAAAAATGGTTTTGCAACAAAAGCATCCATTCTACTCCATTAGACTCAAAATGATGTTTGGGAGTCTTTTGGATGATTTCGCAAACCTTCGGCATGTAATAACTTGTGTTTCGGGCCTGAATGCACTGTTACGGGGTACCGAAGTTGCAAAAATGGTTTTGCAACAAAAGCATATGTTCTGCTCCATTAGACTCAAAATGATGCTTGGGAGTGTTTTGGAGCATTTTGCAGACCTTCGGCACGTAAATAACTTGTCTTTCGTGCCTAATTGCATTGTTACGGGTTACCGAAGTTGCAAAAATGGTTTCGCATCAAAAGCATTCGTTCTACTCCATTAGACTCAAAATGATGTTTGGGAGTGTTTTGGAGGATTTCGCAATCCTTCGGCATGTAAATAACTTGTGTTTCGGGTCTGAATGTACTATTACGGGGTACCGAAGTTGCAAAAATGGTTTCGCGGAACAGAAGCATCTGTTCTACTCCCTTAGACCCAAAATGATGTTTGGGAGTGTTTTGAAGCATTTCGCAAACCTTCGGCATGTAAATAACTTGTGTTTCCGGCTGAATGCACTGTTACGGGAACCGAAGTTGCAAAAATGGTTTTGCAACAAAAGCATCCGTTCTACTCCATTAGACTCAAAATGATGTTTGGGAGTGTTTTGGAGGATTTTGCAAACCTTCGGCATGTAAATAACTTGTGTTTCGGGTCTGAATGTACTATTACGGGGTACCGAAGTTGCAAAAATGGTTTCGCGGAACAGAAGCATCTGTTCTACTCCCTTAGACCCAAAATGATGTTTGGGAGTGTTTTGGAGCATTTCGCAAACCTTCGGCATGTAAATAACTTTTGTTTCCGGCTGAATGCACTGTTACGGGAACCGAAGTTGCAAAAATGGTATTGCAACAAAAGCATCCGTTCTACTCCATTAGACTCAAAATGATGTTTGGGAGTGTTTTGGATGATTTCGAAAACCTTCGGCATGTAAATAACTTGTGTTTGAGGCCTGAATATACGATTACGGGGTACCGAAGTTGCAAAAATGGTTTTGCAACAAAAGCATCTGTTCTACTCCATTAGACTCAAAATGATGTTTGGGAGTGTTTTGGAGGATTTCACAAACCTTTGGCATGTAAATAACTTGTATTTCAGGCCTGAATGCACTATTACGGGGTACCGAAGTTGCAAAAACGGTTTTGCAACAAAAGCATCCGTTCTACTCCTTTAGACTAAAAATGATGTTTGGGAGTCTTTTGGAGGATTTCGCAAACCTTCGGCATGTAATAACTTGTGTTTTGGGCCCGAATGCACTGTTACAGGGTACCGAAGTTGCAAAAATGGTTTTGCAACAAAAGCATCTGTTCTACTCCAATAGACTCAAAATGATGTTTGGGAGTGTTTTGGAGGATTTCGCAAACCGTCGGCATGTAAATAACTTGTGTTTTGGGCCCGAATGCACTGTTACAGGGTACCGAAGTTGCAAAAATGGTTTTGCAACAAAAGCATATGTTCTGTTCCATTAGACTCAAAATGATGCTTGGGAGTGTTTTGGAGCATTTCGCAAACCTTCGGCACGTAAATAACTTGTGTTTCGTGCCTAAATGCATTGTTACGGGGTACCGAAATTGCAAAAATGGTTTCGCAACAAAAGCATTCGTTCTACTCCATTAGACTCAAAATGATGTTTGGGAGTGTTTTGGAGGATTTCGCAAACCTTCGGTATGTAAATAACTTGTGTTTCAGGCCTGAATGCACTATTACGGGCTACCGAAGTTGCAAAAATGGTTTTGCAATAAAAGCATACGTTCTACTCCATTAGACTCAAAATGATGTTTGGGAGTGTTTTGGATGATTTCGAAAACCTTCGGCATGTAAATAACTTATGTTTCAGGCCTGAATACACTATTACGGGGTACCGAAGTTGCAAAAATGGTTTTGCAACAAAAGCATCCGTTCTACTCCATTAGACTCAAAATGATGTTTGGGAGTCTTTTGGAGGATTTCGCAAACCTTCGGCATGTAAAACTTGTGTTTCGGGCCTGAATGCACTGTTGGGGGTTACCGAAGTTGCAAAACTGGTTTTGCAACAAAAGCATGTGTTCTACTCCATTAGACTCAAAATGATGTTTGGGAGTGTTTTGGAGGATTTCGCAAACCTTCGGCATGTAAATAACTTGTGTTTCGGGCCCGAATGCACTGTTATAGGGTACCGAAGTTGCAAAAATGGTTTTGCAACAAAAGCATATGTTCTGGTCCATTAGACTCAAAATGATGCTTGGGAGTGTTTTGGAGCATTTCGCAAACCTTCGGCATGTAAATAACTTGTGTTTCGTGCCTAAATGCATTGTTACGGGGTACCGAAATTGCAAAAATGGTTTCGCAATAAAAGCATTCGTTCTACTCCATTAGACTCAAAATGATGTTTGGGAGTGTTTTTTAGGATTTCGCAAACCTTCGGTATGTAAATAACTTGTGTTTCTGGCCTGAATGCACTATTACGGGCTACCGAAGTTGCAAAAATGGTTTAGCAACAAAAGCATCCGTTCTACTCCATTAGACTCAAAATGATGTTTGGGAGTGTTTTGGATGATTTCAAAAAACTTTGGCATGTAAATAACTTGTGTTTCAGGCCTGAATGCACTATTACGGGGTACCGAAGTTGCAAAAACGGTTTCGCAACAAAAGCATTCGTTCTACTCCATTAGACTCAAAATAATGTTTCGGAGTGTTTTGGAGGATTTCGCAAACCTTCGGTATGTAAATAACTTGTGTTTCAGGCCTGAATGCACTATTACAGGCTACCGAAGTTGCAAAAATGGTTTTTTCAACAAAAGCATCCGTTCTACTCCATTAGACTCAAAATGATGTTTGGGAGTGTTTTGGATGATTTCAAAAAACTTTGGCATGTAAATAACTTGTGTTTCAGGCCTGAATGCACTATTACGGGGTACCGAAGTTGCAAAAACGGTTTCGCAACAAAAGCATTCGTTCTACTCCATTAGACTCAAAATAATGTTTCGGAGTGTTTTGGAGGATTTCGCAAACCTTCGGTATGTAAATAACTTGTGTTTCAGGCCTGAATGCACTATTACAGGCTACCGAAGTTGCAAAAATGGTTTTTTCAACAAAAGCATCCGTTCTACTCCATTAGACTCAAAATAATGTTTCGGAGTGTTTTGGAGGATTTCGAAAACCTTCGGCATGTAAATAACTTGTGTTTCAGGCCTGAATGCACTATTACGGGGTACCGAAGTTGCAAAAATGGTTTTGCAACAAAAGCATCCGTTCTACTCCCTTAGACTCAAAAGGATGTTTGGGAGTCTTTTGGAGGATTTCGCAAACCTTCGGCATGTAATAACTTGTGTTTCGGGCCTGAACGCACTGTTAGGGGGTACCGAAGTTGCAAAACTGGTTTTGCAACAAAAGCATCTGTTCTACTCCATTAGACTCAAAATGATGTTTGGGAGTGTTTTGGAGGATTTCGCAAACCGTCGGCATGTAAATAACTTGTGTTTTGGGCCCGAATGCACTGTTACAGGGTACCGAAGTTGCAAAAATGGTTTTGCAACAAAAGCATATGTTCTGTTCCATTAGACTCAAAATGATGCTTGGGAGTGTTTTGGAGCATTTCGCAAACCTTCGGCACGTAAATAACTTGTGTTTCGTGCCTAAATGCATTGTTACGGGGTACCGAAATTACAAAAATGGTTTCGCAACAAAAGCATTCGTTCTACTCCATTAGACTCAAAATGATGTTTGGGAGTGTTTTGGAGGATTTCGCAAACCTTCGGTATGTAAATAACTTGTGTTTCAGGCCTGAATGCACTATTACGGGCTACCGAAGTTGCAAAAATGGTTTTGCAATAAAAGCATACGTTCTACTCCATTAGACTCAAAATGATGTTTGGGAGTGTTTTGGATGATTTCGAAAACCTTCGGCATGTAAATAACTTATGTTTCAGGCCTGAATACACTATTACGGGGTACCGAAGTTGCAAAAATGGTTTTGCAACAAAAGCATCCGTTCTACTCCATTAGACTCAAAATGATGTTTGGGAGTCTTTTGGAGGATTTCGCAAACCTTCGGCATGTAATAACTTGTGTTTCGGGCCTGAATGCACTGTTGGGGGGTACCGAAGTTGCAAAACTGGTTTTGTAACAAAAGCATGTGTTCTACTCCATTAGACTCAAAATGATGTTTGGGAATGTTTTGGAGGATTTCGCAAACCTTCGGCATGTAAATAACTTGTGTTTTGGGCCCGAATGCACTGTACAGGGTACCGAAGTTGCAAAAATGGTTTTGCAACAAAAGCAAATGTTCTGCTCCATTAGACTCAAAATGATGCTTGGGAGTGTTTTGGAGCATTTCGCAAACCTTCGGCATGTAAATAACTTGTGTTTCGTGCCTAAATGCATTGTTACGGGGTACCGAAATTGCAAAAATGGTTTCGCAATAAAAGCATTCGTTCTACTCCATTAGACTCAAAATGATGTTTGGGAGTGTTTTGGAGGATTTCGCAAACCTTCGGTATGTAAATAACTTGTGTTTCAGGCCTGAATGCACTATTACGGGCTACCGAAGTTGCAAAAATGGTTTTGCAACAAAAGCATCCGTTCTACTCCATTAGACTCAAAATGATGTTTGTGAGTGTTTTGGATGATTTCAAAAAACTTTGGCACGTAAATAACTTGTATTTCAGGCCTGAATGCACTATTACGGGGTACCGAAGTTGCAAAAACGGTTTTGCAACAAAAGCATCCGTTCTACTCCTTTAGACTCAAAATGATGTTTGGAAGTCTTTTGGAGGATTTCGCAAACCTTCGACATGTAATAACTTGTGTTTCGGGCCTGAATGCACTGTTAGGGGGAACCGAAGTTGCAAAACTGGTTTTGCAACAAAAGCATCTGTTCTACTCCATTAGACTCAAAATGATGTTTCGGAGTGTTTTGGAGGATTTCGCAAACCTTCGGCGTGTAAATAACTTGTGTTTCGGGCCCGAATGCACTGTTACAGTGTACCGAAGTTGCAAAAAAAATGGTTTTGCATCAAAAGCATATGTTCTGCTCCATTAGACTCAAAATGATGCTTGGGAGTGTTTTGCATCATTTCGCAATCCTTGGGCACGTAAATAACTTGTGTTTCGTGCCTAAATGCATTGCTACGGTGTACCAAAATTGCAAAAATTGTTTCGCAATAAAAGCATTCGTTCTACTCCATTAGACTCAAAATGATGTTTGGGAGTGCTTTTGAGGATTTCGCAAACCTTCGACATGTAAATAATTTGTGTTTCAGGCCTGAATGCACTATTACGGGCTACAGAAGTTGCAAAAATGGTTTTGCAACAAAAGCATCCGTTCTACTCCATTAGACTCAAAATGATGTTTGGGAGTGTTTTGGATGATTTCGAAAACCTTCGGCATGTAAATAACTTGTGTTTCAGGCCTGAATGCACTATTACGGGGTACCGAAGTTGCAAAAATGGTTTTGCAACAAAAGCATCCATTCTACTCCATTAGACTCAAAATGATGTTTGGGAGTCTTTTGGAGGATTCCGCAAACCTAAGGCATGTAATAACTTGTGTTTCGGGCCTGAATGCACTGTCACAGGGTACCGAAGTTGCAAAAATGGTTTTGCAACAAAAGCATATGTTCTGCTCCATTAGACTCAAAATGATGCTTGGGAGTGTTTTGGAGCATTTCGCAGACCTTCGGCACGTAAATAACTTGTCTTTCGTGCCTAATTGCATTGTTACGGGGTACCGAAGTTGCAAAAATGGTTTCGCAACAAAAGCATTCGTTCTACTCCATTAGACTCAAAATGATGTTTGGGAGTGTCTTGGAGGATTTCGCAAACCTTCGGCATGTAAATAACTTGTGTTTCGGGTCTGAATGTACTATTACGTGGTACCGAAGTTGCAAAAATGGTTTCGCGGAACAGAAGCATCTGTTCTACTCCCTTAGACCCAAAATGATGTTTGGGAGTGTTTTGGAGCATTTCGCAAACCTTCAGCATGTAAATAACTTGTGTTTCCGGCTGAATGTACTGTTACGGGAACCGAAGTTGCAAAAATGGTTTTGCAACAAAAGCATCCGTTCTACTCCATTAGACTCAAAATGATGTTTGGGAGTGTTTTGGAGGATTTCGCAAACCTTCGGCATGTAAATAACTTGTGTTTCGGGTCTGAATGCACTATTACGGGCTACCGAAGTTGCAAAAATGGTTTTTTCAACAAAAGCATCCGTTCTACTCCATTAGACTCAAAATGATGTTTGGGAGTGTTTTGGAGGATATCGAAAACCTTCGGCATGTAAATAACTTGTGTTTCAGGCCTGAATGCACTATTACGGGGTACCGAAGTTGCAAAAATGGTTTTGCAACAAAAGCATCCGTTCTACTCCATTAGACTCAAAATGATGTTTGGGAGTCTTTTGGAGGATTTCGCAAACCTTCGGCATGTAATAACTTGTGTTTCGGGCCTGAATGCACTGTTAGGGGGTACCGAAGTTGCAAAACTGGTTTTGCAACAAAAGCATCTGTTCTACTCCATTAGACTCAAAATGATGTTTGGGAGTGTTTTGGAGGATTTCGCAAACCGTCGGCATGTAAATAACTTATGTTTCAGGCCTGAATGCACTATTACGGGGTACCGAAGTTGCAAAAATGGTTTTGCAACAAAAGCATTCGTTCTACTCCATTAGACTCAAAATGATGTTTGGGAGTCTTTTGGAGGATTTCGCAAACCTTCGGCATGTAATAACTTGTGTTTCGGGCTTGAATGCACTGTTAGGGGGTACCGAAGTTGCAAAACTGGTTTTGCAACAAAAGCATCTGTTCTACTCCATTAGACTCAAAATGATGTTTGGGAGTGTTTTGGAGGATTTTGCAAACCGTCGGCATGTAAATAACTTGTGTTTTGGGCCCGAATGCACTGTTACTGGGTACCGAAGTTGCAAAAATGATTTTGCAACAAAAGCATATGTTCTGTTCCATTAGACTCAAAATGATGCTTGGGAGTGTTTTGGAGCATTTCGCAAACATTCGGCACGTAAATAACTTGTGTTTCGTGCCTAAATGCATTGTTACGGGGTACCGAAATTGCAAAAATGGTTTCGCAACAAAAGCATTCGTTCTACTCCATTAGACTCAAAATGATGTTTGGAAGTCTTTTGGAGGATTTCGCAAACCTTCGACATGTAATAACTTGTGTTTCGGGCCTGAATGCACTGTTAGGGGGAACCGAAGTTGCAAAACTGGTTTTGCAACAAAAGCATCTGTTCTACTCCATTAGACTCAAAATGATGTTTCGGAGTGTTTTGGAGGATTTCGCAAACCTTCGGCATGTAAATAACTTGTGTTTCGGGCCCGAATGCACTGTCACAGGGTACCGAAGTTGCAAAAATGGTTTTGCAACAAAAGCATATGTTCTGCTCCATTAGACTCAAAATGATGCTTGGGAGTGTTTTGGAGCATTTCGCAGACCTTCGGCACGTAAATAACTTGTCTTTCGTGCCTAATTGCATTGTTACGGGGTACCGAAGTTGCAAAAATGGTTTCGCAACAAAAGCATTCGTTCTACTCCATTAGACTCAAAATGATGTTTGGGAGTGTCTTGGAGGATTTCGCAAACCTTCGGCATGTAAATAACTTGTGTTTCGGGTCTGAATGTACTATTACGTGGTACCGAAGTTGCAAAAATGGTTTCGCGGAACAGAAGCATCTGTTCTACTCCCTTAGACCCAAAATGATGTTTGGGAGTGTTTTGGAGCATTTCGCAAACCTTCAGCATGTAAATAACTTGTGTTTCCGGCTGAATGTACTGTTACGGGAACCGAAGTTGCAAAAATGGTTTTGCAACAAAAGCATCCGTTCTACTCCATTAGACTCAAAATGATGTTTGGGAGTGTTTTGGAGGATTTCGCAAACCTTCGGCATGTAAATAACTTGTGTTTCGGGTCTGAATGCACTATTACGGGCTACCGAAGTTGCAAAAATGGTTTTTTCAACAAAAGCATCCGTTCTACTCCATTAGACTCAAAATGATGTTTGGGAGTGTTTTGGAGGATATCGAAAACCTTCGGCATGTAAATAACTTGTGTTTCAGGCCTGAATGCACTATTACGGGGTACCGAAGTTGCAAAAATGGTTTTGCAACAAAAGCATCCGTTCTACTCCATTAGACTCAAAATGATGTTTGGGAGTCTTTTGGAGGATTTCGCAAACCTTCGGCATGTAATAACTTGTGTTTCGGGCCTGAATGCACTGTTAGGGGGTACCGAAGTTGCAAAACTGGTTTTGCAACAAAAGCATCTGTTCTACTCCATTAGACTCAAAATGATGTTTGGGAGTGTTTTGGAGGATTTCGCAAACCGTCGGCATGTAAATAACTTATGTTTCAGGCCTGAATGCACTATTACGGGGTACCGAAGTTGCAAAAATGGTTTTGCAACAAAAGCATTCGTTCTACTCCATTAGACTCAAAATGATGTTTGGGAGTCTTTTGGAGGATTTCGCAAACCTTCGGCATGTAATAACTTGTGTTTCGGGCTTGAATGCACTGTTAGGGGGTACCGAAGTTGCAAAACTGGTTTTGCAACAAAAGCATCTGTTCTACTCCATTAGACTCAAAATGATGTTTGGGAGTGTTTTGGAGGATTTTGCAAACCGTCGGCATGTAAATAACTTGTGTTTTGGGCCCGAATGCACTGTTACAGGGTACCGAAGTTGCAAAAATGATTTTGCAACAAAAGCATATGTTCTGTTCCATTAGACTCAAAATGATGCTTGGGAGTGTTTTGGAGCATTTCGCAAACCTTCGGCACGTAAATAACTTGTGTTTCGTGCCTAAATGCATTGTTACGGGGTACCGAAATTGCAAAAATGGTTTCGCAACAAAAGCATTCGTTCTACTCCATTAGACTCAAAATGATGTTTGGAAGTCTTTTGGAGGATTTCGCAAACCTTCGACATGTAATAACTTGTGTTTCGGGCCTGAATGCACTGTTAGGGGGAACCGAAGTTGCAAAACTGGTTTTGCAACAAAAGCATCTGTTCTACTCCATTAGACTCAAAATGATGTTTCGGAGTGTTTTGGAGGATTTCGCAAACCTTCGCCATGTAAATAACTTGTGTTTCGGGCCCGAATGCACTGTTACAGTGTACCGAAGTTGCAAAAAAAATGGTTTTGCATCAAAAGCATATGTTCTGCTCCATTAGACTCAAAATGATGCTTGGGAGTGTTTTGCATCATTTCGCAAACCTTGGGCACGTAAATAACTTGTGTTTCGTGCCTAAATGCATTGCTACGGTGTACCAAAATTGCAAAAATTGTTTCGCAATAAAAGCATTCGTTCTACTCCATTAGACTCAAAATGATGTTTGGGAGTGTTTTTGAGGATTTCGCAAACCTTCGGCATGTAAATAATTTGTGTTTCAGGCCTGAATGCACTATTACGGGCTACCGAAGTTGCAAAAATGGTTTTGCAACAAAAGCATCCGTTCTACTCCATTAGACTCAAAATGATGTTTGGGAGTGTTTTGGATGATTTCGAAAACCTTCGGCATGTAAATAACTTGTGTTTCAGGCCTGAATGCACTATTACGGGGTACCGAAGTTGCAAAAATGGTTTTGCAACAAAAGCATCCATTCTACTCCATTAGACTCAAAATGATGTTTGGGAGTCTTTTGGAGGATTCCGCAAACCTAAGGCATGTAATAACTTGTGTTTCGGGCCTGAATGCACTGTTACAGGGTACCGAAGTTGCAAAAATGGTTTTGCAACAAAAGCATATGTTCTGCTCCATTAGACTCAAAATGATGCTTGGGAGTGTTTTGGAGCATTTCGCAGACCTTCGGCACGTAAATAACTTGTCTTTCGTGCCTAATTGCATTGTTACGGGGTACCGAAGTTGCAAAAATGGTTTCGCAACAAAAGCATTCGTTCTACTCCATTAGACTCAAAATGATGTTTGGGAGTGTTTTGGAGGATTTCGCAAACCTTCGGCATGTAAATAACTTGTGTTTCGGGTCTGAATGTACTATTACGGGGTACCGAAGTTGCAAAAATGGTTTCGCGGAACAGAAGCATCTGTTCTACTCCCTTAGACCCAAAATGATGTTTGGGAGTGTTTTGGAGCATTTCGCAAACCTTCAGCATGTAAATAACTTGTGTTTCCGGCTGAATGCACTGTTACGGGAACCGAAGTTGCAAAAATGGTTTTGCAACAAAAGCATCCGTTCTACTCCATTAGACTCAAAATGATGTTTGGGAGTGTTTTGGAGGATTTCGCAAACCTTCGGCATGTAAATAACTTGTGTTTCGGTCTGAATGCACTATTACGGGCTACCGAAGTTGCAAAAATGGTTTTTTCAACAAAAGCATCCGTTCTACTCCATTAGACTCAAAATGATGTTTGGGAGTGTTTTGGAGGATATCGAAAACCTTCGGCATGTAAATAACTTGTGTTTCAGGCCTGAATGCACTATTACGGGGTACCGAAGTTGCAAAAATGGTTTTGCAACAAAAGCATCCGTTCTACTCCATTAGACTCAAAATGATGTTTGGGAGTCTTTTGGAGGATTTCGCAAACCTTCGGCATGTAATAACTTGTGTTTCGGGCCTGAATGCACTGTTAGGGGGTACCGAAGTTGCAAAACTGGTTTTGCAACAAAAGCATCTGTTCTACTCCATTAGAATCAAAATGATGTTTGGGAGTGTTTTGGAGGATTTCGCAAACCGTCGGCATGTAAATAACTTATGTTTCAGGCCTGAATGCACTATTACGGGGTACCGAAGTTGCAAAAATGGTTTTGCAACAAAAGCATTCGTTCTACTCCATTAGACTCAAAATGATGTTTGGGAGTCTTTTGGAGGATTTCGCAAACCTTCGGCATGTAATAACTTGTGTTTCGGGCTTGAATGCACTGTTAGGGGGTACCGAAGTTGCAAAACTGGTTTTGCAACAAAAGCATCTGTTCTACTCCATTAGACTCAAAATGATGTTTGGGAGTGTTTTGGAGGATTTTGCAAACCGTCGGCATGTAAATAACTTGTGTTTTGGGCCCGAATGCACTGTTACAGGGTACCGAAGTTGCAAAAATGGTTTTGCAACAAAAGCTTATGTTCTGTTCCATTAGACTCAAAATGATGCTTGGGAGTTTTTTGGAGCATTTCGCAAACCTTCGGCACGTAAATAATTTGTGTTTCGTGCCTAAATGCATTGTTACGGGGTACCGAAATTGCAAAAATGGTTTCGCAACAAAAGCATTCGTTCTACTCCATTAGACTCAAAATGATGTTTGGGCGTGTTTTGGAGGATTTCGCAAACCTTCGGTATGTAAATAACTTGTGTTTCAGGCCTGAATGCACTATTACGGGCTACCGAAGTTGCAAAAATGGTTTTGCAATAAAAGCATACGTTCTACTCCATTAGACTCAAAATGATGTTTTGGAGTGTTTTGGATGATTTCGAAAACCTTCGGCATGTAAATAACTTATGTTTCAGGCCAGAATGCACTATTACGGGGTACCGAAGTTGCAAAAATGGTTTTGCAACAAAAGCATTCGTTCTACTCCATTAGACTCAAAATGATGTTTGGGAGTCTTTTGGAGGATTTCGCAAACCTACGGCATGTAATAACTTGTGTTTCGGGCCTGAATGCACTGTTAGGGGGTACCGAAGTTGCAAAACTGGTTTTGCAACAAAAGCATCTGTTCTACTCCATTAGACTCAAAATGATGTTTGGGAGTGTTTTGGAGGATTTCGCAAACCTTCGGCATGTAAATAACTTGTGTTTCGGGCCCGAATGCACTGTTACAGGGTACCGAAGTTGCAAAAATGGTTTTGCAACAAAAGCATATGTTCTGCTCCATTAGACTCAAAATGATGCTTGGGAGTGTTTTGGAGCATTTCGCAAACCTTCGGCATGTAAATAACTTGTGTTTCGTGCCTAAATGCATTGTTACGGGGTACCGAAATTGCAAAAATGGTTTCGCAATAAAAGCATTCGTTCTACTCCATTAGACTCAAAATGATGCTTGGGAGTGTTTTGGAGGATTTCGCAAACCTTCGGTATGTAAATAACTTGTGTTTCAGGCCTGAATGCACTATTACGGGCTACCGAAGTTGCAAAAATGGTTTTGCAACAAAAGCATCCGTTCTACTCCATTAGACTCAAAATGATGTTTGGGTGTGTTTTGGATGATTTCAAAAAACTTTGGCATGTAAATAACTTATGTTTCAGGCCTGAATGCACTATTACGGGGTACCGAAGTTGCAAAAACGGTTTTGCAACAATAGCATCCGTTCTACTCCTTTAGACTCAAAATGATGTTTGGAAGTCTTTTGGAGGATTTCGCAAACCTTCGACATGTAATAACTTGTGTTTCGGGCCTGAATGCACTGTTAGGGGGAACCGAAGTTGCAAAACTGGTTTTGCAACAAAAGCATCTGTTCTACTCCATTAGACTCAAAATGATGTTTCGGAGTGTTTTGGAGGATTTCGCAAACCTTCGGCATGTAAATAACTTGTGTTTCGGGCCCGAATGCACTGTTACAATGTACCGAAGTTGCAAAAAAAATGGTTTTGCATCAAAAGCATATGTTCTGCTCCATTAGACTCAAAATGATGCTTGGGAGTGTTTTGGATCATTTCGCAAACCTTCGGCACGTAAATAACTTGTGTTTCGTGCCTAAATGCAATGCTACGGGGTACCAAAATTGCAAAAATTGTTTCGTAATAAAAGCATTCGTTCTACTCCATTAGACTTAAAATGATGTTTGGGAGTGTTTTTGAGGATTTCGCAAACCTTCGGCATGTAAATAATTTGTGTTTCAGGCCTGAATGCACTATTACGGGCTACCGAAGTTGCAAAAATGGTTTTGCAACAAAAGCATCCGTTCTACTCCATTAGACTCAAAATGAAGTTTGGGAGTGTTTTGGATGATTTCGAAAACCTTCGGCATGTAAATAACTTGTGTTTCAGGCCTGAATGCACTATTACGGGGTACCGAAGTTGCAAAAATAGTTTTGCAACAAAAGCATCCATTCTACTCCATTAGACTCAAAATGATGTTTGGGAGTCTTTTGGAGGATTTCGCAAACCTTCGGCATGTAATAACTTGTGTTTCGGGCCTGAATGCACTGTTACGGGTACCGAAGTTGCAAAAACGGTTTTGCAACAAAAGCATCCATTCTACTCCATTAGATTCAAAATGATGTTAGGGAATTTTTTGTTGGATTTCGCAAACCTAAGGCATGTAATAACTTGTGTTTCGGGCCTGAATGCACTGTTACAGGGTACCGAAGTTGCAAAAATGGTTTTGCAACAAAAGCATATGTTCTGCTCCATTAGACTCAAAATGATGCTTGGCAGTGTTTTGGAGCATTTCGCAGACCTTCGGCACGTAAATAACTTGTCTTTCGTGCCTAATTGCATTGTTACGGGGTACCGAAGTTGCAAAAATGGTTTCGCAACAAAAGCATTCGTTCTACTCCATTAGACTCAAAATGATATTTGGGAGTGTTTTGGAGGATTTCGCAAACCTTCGGCATGTAAATAACTTGTGTTTCGGGTCTGAATGTACTATTACGGGGTACCGAAGTTGCAAAAATGGTTTCGCGGAACAGAAGCATCTGTTCTACTCCCTTAGACCCAAAATGATGTTTGGGAGTCTTTTGGAGCATTTCGCAAACCTTCAGCATGTAAATAACTTGTGTTTCCGGCTGAATGCACTGTTACGGGAACCGAAGTTGCAAAAATGGTTTTGCAACAAAAGCATCCGTTCTACTCCATTAGACTCAAAATGATGTTTGGGAGTGTTTTGGAGGATTTCGCAAACCTTCGGCATGTAAATAACTTGTGTTTCGGGTCTGAATGAACTATTACGAGGTACCGAAGTTGCAAAAATGGTTTCGCGGAACAGAAGTATCTGTTCTACTCCCTTAGACCCAAAATGATGTTTGGGAGTGTTTTGGAGCATTTCGCAAACCTTCGGCATGTAAATAACATGTGTTTCCGGCTGAATGCACTGTTACGGGAACCGAAGTTGCAAAAATGGTTTTGCAACAAAAGCATCTGTTCTACTCCATTAGACTCAAAATGATGTTTGGGAGTGTTTTGGATGATTTCGAAAACCTTCGGCATGTAAATAACTTGTGTTTCAGGCCTGAATGCACTATTACGGGGTACCGAAGTTGCAAAAATGGTTTTGCAACAAAAGCATCCATTCTACACCATTAGACTCAAAATGATGTTTGGGAGTCTTTTGGAGGATTTCGCAAACCTTCGGCATGTAATAACTTGTGTTTCGGGCCTGAATACACTGTTACGGGGTACCGAAGTTGCAAAAATGGTTTTGCAACAAAAGCATCCATTCTACTCCATTAGATTCAAAATGATGTTAGGGAATTTTTTGTTGGATTTCGCAAACCTAAGGCTTGTAATAACTTGTGTTTCGGGCCTGAATGCACTGTTACAGGGTACCGAAGTTGCAAAAATGGTTTTGCAACAAAAGCATTTGTTCTGCTCCATTAGACTCAAAATGATGCTTGGGAGTGGTTTGGAGCATTTCGCAGACCTTCGGCACGTAAATAACTTGTCTTTCGTGCCTAATTGCATTGTTACGGGGTACCGAAGTTGCAAAAATGGTTTCGCAACAAAAGCATTCGTTCTACTCCATTAGACTCAAAATGATGTTTGGGAGTGTTTTGGAGGATTTCGCAAACCTTCGGCATGTAAATAACTTGTGTTTCGGGTCTGAATGTACTATTACGGGGTACCGAAGTTGCAAAAATGGTTTCGCGGAACAGAAGTATCTGTTCTACTCCCTTAGACCCAAAATGATGTTTGGGAGTGTTTTGGAGCATTTCGCAAACCTTCGGCATGTAAATAACTTGTGTTTCCGGCTGAATGCACTGTTACGGGAACCGAAGTTGCAAAAATGGTTTTGCAACAAAAGCATCCGTTCTACTCCATTAGACTCAAAATGATGTTTGGGAGTGTTTTGGATGATTTCGAAAACCTTCGGCATGTAAATAACTTGTGTTTCAGGCCTGAATGCACTATTACGGGGTACCGAAGTTGCAAAAATGGTTTTGCAACAAAAGCATCGATTCTACTCCATTAGACTCAAAATGATGTTTGGGAGTATTTTGGAGGATTTCGCAAACCTTCGGCATGTAATAACTTGTGTTTCGGGCCTGAATGCACTGTTACGGGGTACCGAAGTTGCAAAAATGGTTTTGCAACAAAAGCATCCATTCTACTCCATTAGATTCAAAATGATGTTAGGGAATTTTTTCTTGGATTTCGCAAACCTAAGGCATGTAATAACTTGTGTTTCGGGCCTGAATGCACTGTTACAGGGTACCGAAGTTGCAAAAATGGTTTTGCAACAAAAGCATATGTTCTGCTCCATTAGACTCAAAATGATGCTTGGGAGTGTTTTGGAGCATTTCGCAAACCTTCGGCACGTAAATAACTTGTGTTTCGTGCCTAAATGCATTGTTACGGGGTACCGAAGTTGCAAAAATGGTTTCGCAACAAAAGCATTCGTTCTACTCCATTAGACTCAAAATGATGTTTGGGAGTGTTTTGGAGGATTTCGCAAACCTTCGGCATGTAAATAACTTGGGTTTCGGGTCTGAATGTACTATTACGGGGTACCGAAGTTGCAAAAATGGTTTCGCGGAACAGAAGCATCTGTTCTACTCCCTTAGACCCAAAATGATGTTTGGAAGTGTTTTGAAGCATTTCGCAAACCTTCGGCATGTAAATAACTTGTGTTTCCGGCTGAATGCACTGTTACGGGAACCGAAGTTGCAAAAATGGTTTTGCAACAAAAGCATCCGTTCTACTCCATTAGACTCTAAATGATGTTTGGGAGTGTTTTGGAGGATTTCACAAACCTTCGGCATGTAAATAACTTGTGTTTCGGGTCTGAATGTACTATTACGGGGTACCGAAGTTGCAAAAATGGTTTTGCGGAACAGAAGCATCTGTTCTACTCCCTTAGACCCAAAATGATGTTTGGGAGTGTTTTGGAGCATTTCGCAAACCTTCAGCATGTAAATAACTTGTGTTTCCGGCTGAATGCACTGTTACGGGAACCGAAGTTGCAAAAATGGTTTTGCAACAAAAGCATCTGTTCTACTCCATTAGACTCAAAATGATGTTTGGGAGTGTTTTGGAGGATTTCGCAAACCTTCGGCATGTAAATAACTTATGTTTCGGGTCTGAATGTACTATTACGGGGTACCGAAGTTGCAAAAATGGTTTCGCGGAACAGAAGCATCTGTTCTACTCCCTTAGACCCAAAATGATGTTTGGGAGTGTTTTGGAGCATTTCGCAAACCTTCGGCATGTAAATAACTTGTGTTTCCGGCTGAATGCACTGTTACGGGAACCGAAGTTGCAAAAATGCTTTTGCAACAAAAGCATCCGTTCTACTCCATTAGACTCAAAATGATGTTTGGGAGTGTTTTGGAGGATTTCGCAAACCTTCGGCATGTAAATAACTTGTGTTTCGGGTCTGAATGTACTATTACGGGGTACCGAAGTTGCAAAAATGGTGTCGCAGAACAGAAGCATCTGTTCTACTCCCTTAGACCCAAAATGATGTTTGGGAGTGTTTTGGAGCATTTCGCAAACCTTCGGCATGTAAATAACTTGTGTTTCCGGCTGAATGCACTGTTACGGGAACCGAAGTTGCAAAAATGGTTTTGCAACAAAAGCATCCGTTCTACTCCATTAGACTCAAAATGATGTTTGGGAGTGTTTTGGATGATTTCGAAAACCTTCGGCATGTAAATAACTTGTGTTTCAGGCCTGAATATACGATTACGGGGTACCGAAGTTGCAAAAATGGTTTTGCAACAAAAGCATCCATTCTACTCCATTAGACTCAAAATGATGTTTGGGAGTCTTTTGGAGGATTTCGCAAACCTTCGGCATGTAATAACTTGTGTTTCGGGCCTGAATGCACTGTTACGGGGTACCGAAGTTGCAAAAATGGTTTTGCAACAAAAGCATATGTTCTGCTCCATTAGATTCAAAATGATGCTTGGGAGTGTTTTGGAGCATTTTGCAGACCTTCGGCACGTATATAACTTGTCTTTCGTGCCTAATTGCATTGTTACGGGTTACCGAAGTTGCAAAAATGGTTTCGCAACAAAAGCATTCGTTCTACTCCATTAGACTCAAAATGATGTTTGGGAGTGTTTTGGAGGATTTCGCAAACCTTCGGCATGTAAATAACTTGTGTTTCGGGTCTGAATGTACTATTACGGGGTACCGAAGTTGCAAAAATGGTTTCGCGGAACAGAAGCATCTGTTCTACTCCCTTAGACCCAAAATGATGTTTGGGAGTGTTTTGAAGCATTTCGCAAACCTTCGGCATGTAAATAACTTGTGTTTCCGGCTGAATGCACTGTTACGGGAACCGAAGTTGCAAAAATGGTTTTGCAACAAAAGCATCCGTTCTACTCCATTAGACTCAAAATGATGTTTGGGAGTGTTTTGGAGGATTTCGCAAACCTTCGGCATGTAAATAACTTGTGTTTCGGGTCTGAATGTACTATTACGGGGTACCGAAGTTGCAAAAATGGTTTCGCGGAACAGAAGCATCTGTTCTACTCCCTTAGACCCAAAATGATGTTTGGGAGTATTTTGGAGCATTTCGCAAACCTTCGGCATGTAAATAACTTTTGTTTCCGGCTGAATGCACTGTTACGGGAACCGAAGTTGCAAAAATGGTTCTGCAACAAAAGCATCTGTTCTACTCCATTAGACTCAAAATGATGTTTGGGAGTGTTTTGGAGGATTTCACAAACCTTCGGCATGTAAATAACTTGTGTTTCGGGTCTGAATGTACTATTACGGGGTACCGAAGTTGCAAAAATGGTTTTGCGGAACAGAAGCATCTGTTGTACTCCCTTAGACCCAAAATGATGTTTGGGAGTGTTTTGGAGCATTTCGCAAACCTTCGGCATGTAAATAACTTGTGTTTCCGGCTGAATGCACTGTTACGGGAACCGAAGTTGCAAAAATGGTTTTGCAACAAAAGCATCTGTTCTACTCCATTAGACTCAAAATGATGTTTGGGAGTGTTTTGGAGGATTTCGCAAACCTTCGGCATGTAAATAACTTGTGTTTCGGGTCTGAATGTACTATTACGGGGTACCGAAGTTGCAAAAATGGTTTCGCGGAACAGAAGCATCTGTTCTACTCCCTTAGACCCAAAATGATGTTTGGGAGTGTTTTGGAGCATTTCGCAAACCTTCGGCATGTAAATAACTTGTGTTTCCGGCTGAATGCACTGTTACGGGAACCGAAGTTGCAAAAATGGTTTTGCAACAAAAGCATCCGTTCTACTCCATTAGACTCAAAATGATGTTTGGGAGTGTTTTGGAGGATTTCGCAAACCTTCGGCATGTAAATAACTTGTGTTTCGGGTCTGAATGTACTATTACGGGGTACCGAAGTTGCAAAAATGGTTTCGCAGAACAGAAGCATCTGTTCTACTCCCTTACACCCAAAATGATGTTTGGGAGTGTTTTGGAGCATTTCGCAAACCTTCGGCATGTAAATAACTTGTGTTTCCGGCTGAATGCACTGTTACGGGAACCGAAGTTGCAAAAATGGTTTTGCAACAAAAGCATCCGTTCTACTCCATTAGACTCAAAATGATGTTTGGGAGTGTTTTGGATGATTTCGAAAACCTTCGGCATGTAAATAACTTGTGGTTCAGGCCTGAATGTACTATTACGGGGTACCGAAGTTGCAAAAATGGTTTTGCAACAAAAGCATCCATTCTACTCCATTAGACTCAAAATGATGTTTGGGAGTCTTTTGGAGGATTTCGCAAACCTTCGGCATGTAATAACTTGTGTTTCGGGCCTGAATGCACTGTTACGGGGTACCGAAGTTGCAAAAATGGTTTTGCAACAAAAGCATATGTTCTGCTCCATTAGACTCAAAATGATGCTTGGGAGTGTTTTGGAGCATTTTGCAGACCTTCGGCACGTAAATAACTTGTCTTTCGTGCCTAATTGCATTGTTACGGGTTACCGAAGTTGCAAAAATGGTTTCGCAACAAAAGCATTCGTTCTACTCCATTAGACTCAAAATGATGTTTGGGAGTGTTTTGGAGGATTTCGCAAACCTTCGGCATGTAAATAACTTGTGTTTCGGGTCTGAATGTACTATTACGGGGTACCGAAGTTGCAAAAATGGTTTCGCGGAACAGAAGCATCTGTTCTACTCCCTTAGACCCAAAATGATGTTTGGGAGTGTTTTGAAGCATTTCGCAAACCTTCGGCATGTAAATAACTTGTGTTTCCGGCTGAATGCACTGTTACGGGAACCGAAGTTGCAAAAATGGTTTTGCAACAAAAGCATCCGTTCTACTCCATTAGACTCAAAATGATGTTTGGGAGTGTTTTGGAGGATTTCGCAAACCTTCGGCATGTAAATAACTTGTGTTTCGGGTCTGAATGTACTATTACGGGGTACCGAAGTTGCAAAAATGGTTTCGCGGAACAGAAGCATCTGTTCTACATCCCTTAGACCCAAAATGATGTTTGGGAGTATTTTGGAGCATTTCGCAAACCTTCGGCATGTAAATAACTTTTGTTTCCGGCTGAATGCACTGTTACGGGAACCGAAGTTGCAAAAATGGTTCTGCAACAAAAGCATCTGTTCTACTCCATTAGACTCAAAATGATGTTTGGGAGTGTTTTGGAGGATTTCACAAACCTTCGGCATGTAAATAACTTGTGTTTCGGGTCTGAATGTACTATTACGGGGTACCGAAGTTGCAAAAATGGTTTTGCGGAACAGAAGCATCTGTTCTACTCCCTTAGACCCAAAATGATGTTTGGGAGTGTTTTGGAGCATTTCGCAAACCTTCGGCATGTAAATAACTTGTGTTTCCGGCTGAATGCACTGTTACGGGAACCGAAGTTGCAAAAATGGTTTTGCAACAAAAGCATCTGTTCTACTCCATTAGACTCAAAATGATGTTTGGGAGTGTTTTGGAGGATTTCGCAAACCTTCGGCATGTAAATAACTTGTGTTTCGGGTCTGAATGTACTATTACGGGGTACCGAAGTTGCAAAAATGGTTTCGCGGAACAGAAGCATCTGTTCTACTCCCTTAGACCCAAAATGATGTTTGGGAGTGTTTTGGAGCATTTCGCAAACCTTCGGCATGTAAATAACTTGTGTTTCCGGCTGAATGCACTGTTACGGGAACCGAAGTTGCAAAAATGGTTTTGCAACAAAAGCATCCGTTCTACTCCATTAGACTCAAAATGATGTTTGGGAGTGTTTTGGAGGATTTCGCAAACCTTCGGCATGTAAATAACTTGTGTTTCGGGTCTGAATGTACTATTACGGGGTACCGAAGTTGCAAAAATGGTTTCGCGGAACAGAAGCATCTGTTCTACTCCCTTAGACCCAAAATGATGTTTGGGAGTGTTTTGGAGCATTTCGCAAACCTTCGGCATGTAAATAACTTGTGTTTCCGGCTGAATGCACTGTTACGGGAACCGAAGTTGCAAAAATGGTTTTGCAACAAAAGCATCCGTTCTACTCCATTAGACTCAAAATGATGTTTGGGAGTGTTTTGGATGATTTCGAAAACCTTCGGCATGTACTTGTGGTTCAGGCCTGAATGTACTATTACGGGGTACCGAAGTTGCAAAAATGGTTTTGCAACAAAAGCATCCATTCTACTCCATTAGACTCAAAATGATGTTTGGGAGTCTTTTGGAGGATTTCGCAAACCTTCGGCATGTAATAACTTGTGTTTCGGGCCTGAATGCACTGTTACGGGGTACCGAAGTTGCAAAAATGGTTTTGCAACAAAAGCATATGTTCTGCTCCATTAGACTCAAAATGATGCTTGGGAGTGTTTTGGAGCATTTTGCAGACCTTCGGCACGTAAATAACTTGTCTTTCGTGCCTAATTGCATTGTTACGGGTTACCGAAGTTGCAAAAATGGTTTCGCAACAAAAGCATTCGTTCTACTCCATTAGACTCAAAATGATGTTTGGGAGTGTTTTGGAGGATTTCGCAAACCTTCGGCATGTAAATAACTTGTGTTTCGTGTCTGAATGTACTATTACGGGGTACCGAAGTTGCAAAAATGGTTTCGCGGAACAGAAGCATCTGTTCTACTCCCTTAGACCCAAAATGATGTTTGGGAGTGTTTTGGAGCATTTCGCAAACCTTCGGCATGTAAATAACTTGTGTTTCCGGCTGAATGCACTGTTACGGGAACCGAAGTTGCAAAAATGGTTTTGCAACAAAAGCATCCGTTCTACTCCATTAGACTCAAAATGATGTTTGGGAGTGTTTTGGAGGATTTCGCAAACCTTCGGCATGTAAATAACTTGTGTTTCGGGTCTGAATGTACTATTACGGGGTACCGAAGTTGCAAAAATGGTTTCGCGGAACAGAAGCATCTGTTCTACTCCCTTAGACCCAAAATGATGTTTGGGAGTGTTTTGGAGCATTTCGCAAACCTTCGGCATGTAAATAACTTGTGTTTCCGGCTGAATGCACTGTTACGGGAACCGAAGTTGCAAAAATGGTTTTGCAACAAAAGCATCCGTTCTACTCCATTAGACTCAAAATGATGTTTGGGAGTGTTTTGGATGATTTCGAAAACCTTCGGCATGTACTTGTGGTTCAGGCCTGAATGTACTATTACGGGGTACCGAAGTTGCAAAAATGGTTTTGCAACAAAAGCATCCATTCTACTCCATTAGACTCAAAATGATGTTTGGGAGTCTTTTGGAGGATTTCGCAAACCTTCGGCATGTAATAACTTGTGTTTCGGGCCTGAATGCACTGTTACGGGGTACCGAAGTTGCAAAAATGGTTTTGCAACAAAAGCATATGTTCTGCTCCATTAGACTCAAAATGATGCTTGGGAGTGTTTTGGAGCATTTTGCAGACCTTCGGCACGTAAATAACTTGTCTTTCGTGCCTAATTGCATTGTTACGGGTTACCGAAGTTGCAAAAATGGTTTCGCAACAAAAGCATTCGTTCTACTCCATTAGACTCAAAATGATGTTTGGGAGTGTTTTGGAGGATTTCGCAAACCTTCGGCATGTAAATAACTTGTGTTTCAGGCCTGAATGCACTGTTACGGGGTACCGAAGTTCCCAAAATGGTTTTGCAACAAAAGCATATGTTCTGCTCCATTAGACTCAAAATGATGCTTGGGAGTGTTTTGGAGCATTTCGCAGACCTTCGGCACGTAAATAACTTGTCTTTCGTGCCTAATTGCATTGTTACGGGGTACCGAAGTTGAAAAAATTGTTTCGCAACAAAAGCATTCGTTCTACTCCATTAGACTCAAAATGATGTTTGGGAGTGTTTTGGAGGATTTCGCAAACCTTCGGCATGTAAATAACTTGTGTTTCGTGTCTGAATGTACTATTACGGGGTACCGAAGTTGCAAAAATGGTTTCGCGGAACAGAAGCATCTGTTCTACTCCCTTAGACCCAAAATGATGTTTGGGAGTGTTTTGGAGCATTTCGCAAACCTTCGGCATGTAAATAACTTGTGTTTCGGGCCTGAATGCACTGTTACAGGGTACCGAAGTTGCAAAAATGGTTTTGCAACAAAAGCATATGTTCTGCTCCATTAGACTCAAAATGATGCTTGGGAATGTTTTGGAGCATTTCGCAAACCTTCGGCACGTAAATAACTTGTGTTTCAGGCCTGAATGCACTATTACGGGCTACCGAAGTTGCAAAAATGGTTTTGTAACAAAAGCATCCGTTCTACTCCATTAGACTCAAAATGATGTTTGGGAGTGTTTTGGATGATTTCGAAAACCTTCGGCATGTAAATAACTTGTGTTTCAGGCCTGAATGCACTATTACGGGGTACCGAACTTGCAAAAATGGTTTTGCAACAAAAGCATCCGTTCTACTCCATTAGACTCAAAATGATATTTGGGAGTGTTTTGGATGATTTCGAAAACCTTCGGCATGTAAATAACTTGTGTTTCAGGCCTGAATGCACTATTACGGGGTACCGAAGTTGCAAAAATGGTTTTGCAACAAAAGCATCCGTTCTACTCCATTAGACTCAAAATGATGTTTGGGAGTCTTTTGGAGGATTTCGCAAACCTTCGGCATGTAATAACTTCTGTTTCGGGCCTGAATGCACTGTTAGCGGGTACCGAAGTTGCAAAATTGGTTTTGCAACAAAAGCATCTTTTCTACTCCATTAGACTCAAAATGATGTTTGGGAGTGTTTTGGAGGATTTCGCAAACCTTCGTCATGTAAATAACTTGTGTTTCGGGCCTGAATGCACTGTTACAGGGTACCGAAGTTGCAAAAATGGTTTTGCAACAAAAGCATATGTTCTGCTCCATTAGACTCAAAATGATGCTTGGGAGTGTTTTGGAGCATTTCGCAAACCTTCGGCACGTAAATAACTTGTGTTTCGTGCCTAAATGCATAGTTACGGGGTACCGAAGTTGCAAAAATGGTTTCGCAACAAAAGCATTCGTTCTACTCCATTAGACTCAACATGATGTTTGGGAGTGTTTTGGAGGATTTCGCAAACCTTCGGCATGTAAATAACTTGTGTTTCAGGCCTGAATGCACTATTGCGGGCTACCGAAGTTGCAAAAATGGTTTTGCAACAAAAGCATCCCTTCTACTCCATTAGAATCAATATGATATTTGGAGTGTTTTGGATGATTTCAAAAACCTTCGGCATGTAAATAACTTGTGTTTCAGGCCTAAATGCACTATTACGGGGTACCGAAGTTGCAAAAATGGTATTGCAACAAAAGCATCCGTTCTACTCTATTATACTCAAAATGATGTTTGGGAGTCTTTTGGAGGATTTCGCAAACCTTCGGCATGTAATAACTTGTGTTTCGGGCCTGAATGCACTGTTAGGGGGTACCGAAGTTGCAAAACTGGTTTTGCAACAAAAGCATCTGTTCTACTCCATTAGACTCAAAATGATGTTTGGGAGTGTTTTGGAGGATTTCGCACACCATCGGCATGTAAATAACTTGTGTTTCGGGCCTGAATGCACTGTTACAGGGTACCGAAGTTGCAAAAATGGTTTTGCAACAAAAGCATATGTTCTGCTCCATTAGACTCAAAATGATGCTTGGGAGTGTTTTGGAGGATTTCGCAAACCTTCGGCATGTAAATAACTTGTGTTTCAGGCCTGAATGCACTTTTAGGGGCTACCGAAGTTGCAAAAATGGTTTTGCAACAAAAGCATCCGTTCTACTCCATTAGACTGAAAATGATGTTTGGGAGTGTTTTGGATGATTTCGAAAACCTTCGGCATGTAAATAACTTGTGTTTCAGGCCTGAATGCACTATTACGGGGTACCGAAGTTGCAAAAATGGTTTTGCAACAAAAGCATCCGTTCTACACCATTAGTCTCAAAATGATGTTTGGAAGTCTTTTGGAGGATTTCACAAACCTTCGGCATGTAATAACTTGTGTTTCGGGCCTGAATGCACTGTTAGGGGGAACCGAAGTTGCAAAACTGGTTTTGCAACAAAAGCATATGTTCTGCTCCATTAGACTCAAAATGATGCTTTGGAGTGTTTTGGAGCATTTCGCAAACCTTCGGCACGTAAATAACATGTGTTTCGTGCCAAAATGCATTGTTACGGGGTACCGAAGTTGCAAAAATGGTTTCGCAACAAAAGCATTCGTTCTACTCCATTAGACTCAAAATGATGTTTGGGAGTGTTTTGGAGGATTTCGCAAACCTTCGGCATGTAAATAACTTGTGTTTCAGGCCTGAATGCACTATTACGGGCTACCGAAGTTGCAAAAATGGTTTTGCAACAAAAGCATCCGTTCTACTCCATTAGACTCAAAATGATGTTTTGGAGTGGTTTGGATGATTTCAAAAAACTTTGGCATGTAAATAACTTGTGTTTCAGGCCTGAATGCACTATTACGGGGTACCGAAGTTGCAAAAACGGTTTTGCAACAAAAGCATCTGGTCTACTCCATTAGACCCAAAATGATGTTTGGAAGTCTTTTGGAGGATTTTGCAAACCTTCGGCATGTAAATAACTTGTGTTTCGGGCCCGAATGCACTGTTACAGGGTACCGAAGTTGCAAAAAAAATGGTTTTGCAACAAAAGCATATGTTCTGCTCCATTAGACTCAAAATGATGCTTGGGAGTGTTTTGGATCATTTCGCAAACCTTCGGCACGTAAATAACTTGTGTTTTGTGCCTAAATGCATTGTTACGGGGTACCAAAATTGCAAAAATGGTTTCGCAATAAAAGCATTCGTTCTTCTCCATTAGACTCAAAATGATGTTTGGGAGTGTTTTGGAGGATTTCGCAAACCTTCGGTATGTAAATAATTTGTGTTTCAGGCCTGAATGCACTATTACGGGCTACCGAAGTTGCAAAAATGGTTTTGCAACAAAAGCATCCGTTCTACTCCATTAGACTCAAAATGATGTTTGGGAGTGTTTTGGATGATTTCGAAAACCTTCGGCATGTAAATAACTTGTGTTTCAGGCCTTAATGCACTATTACGGGGTACCGAAGTTGCAAAAATGGTTTTGCAACAAAAGCATCCGTTCTACTCCATTAGACTCAAAATGATGTTTGGGAGTCTTTTGGAGGATTTCGCAAACCTTCGGCATGTAATAACTTGTGTTTCGGGCCTGAATGCACTGTTAGCGGGTACCGAAGTTGCAAAACTGGTTTTGCAACAAAAGCTTCTGTTCTACTCCATTAGACTCAAAATGATGTTTGGGAGTGTTTTGGAGGATTTCGCAAACCTTCGGCATGTAAATAACTTGTGTTTCGGGCCTGAATGCAGTGTTACAGGGTACCGAAGTTGCAAAAATGGTTTTGCAACAAAAGTATATGTTCTGCTCCATTAGAATCAAAATGATGCTTGGGATTGTTTTGGAGCATTTCGCAAACCTTCGGCACGTAAATAACTTGTGTTTCGTGCCTAAATGCATTGTTACGGGGTACCGAAGTTGCAAAAATGGTTTCGCAACAAAAGCATTCGTTCTACTCCATTAGACTCAAAATGATGTTTGGGAGTGTTTTGGAGGATTTCGTAAACCTTCGGCATTTAAATAACTTGTGTTTCAGGCCTGAATGCACTATTACGGGCTACCGAAGTTGCAAAAATGGTTTTTCAACAAAAGCATCCGTTCTACTCCATTAGACTCAAAATGATGTTTGGGAGTGTTTTGGATGATTTCGAAAACCTAGGGCTTGTAAATAACTTGTGTTTCAGGCCTGAATGCACTATTACGGGGTACCGAAGTTGCAAAAATGGTTTTGCAACAAAAGCATCCGTTCTACTCTATTAGACTCAAAATGATGTTTGGGAGTCTTTTGGAGGATTTCGCAAACCTTCGGCATGTAATAACTTTTGTTTCGGGCCTGAATGCACTGTTAGGGGTACCGAAGTTGCAAAACTGGTTTTGCAACAAAAGCATCTGTTCTACTCCATTAGACTCAAAATGATGTTTGGGAGTGTTTTGGAGGATTTCGCAAACCTTCGGCATGTAAATTACTTGTGTTTCGGTCCTGAATGCACTGTTACAGGGTACCGAAGTTGCAAAAATGGTTTTGCAACAAAAGCATATGTTCTGCTCCATTAGACTCAAAATGATGCTTGGGAGTGTTTTGGAGCATTTCGCAAACCTTCGGCACGTAAATAACTTGTGTTTCGTGCCTAAATGCATAGTTACGGGGTACCGAAGTTGCAAAAATTGTTTCGCAACAAAAGCATTCGTTCTACTCCATTAGACTCAAAATGATGTTTGGGAGTGTTTTGGAGGATTTCGCAAACCTTCGGCATGTAAATAACTTGTGTTTCAGGCCTGAATGCACTATTGCGGGCTACCGAAGTTGCAAAAATGGTTTTGCAACAAAAGCATCTCTTCTACTCCATTAGAATCAAAATGATATTTGGGAGTGTTTTGGATGATTTCGAAAACCTAGGGCATGTAAATAACTTGTGTTTCAGGCCTGAATGCACTATTGCGGGCTACCGAAGTTGCAAAAATGGTTTTGCAACAAAAGCATCCCTTCTACTCCATTAGAATCAAAATGATATTTGGGAGTGTTTTGGATGATTTCAAAAACCTTCGGCATGTAATAACTTGTGTTTTGGGCCTGAATGCACTGTTAGCGGGTACCGAAGTTGCAAAACTGGTTTTGCAACAAAAGCATCTGTTCTACTCCATTAGACTCAAAATGATGTTTCAGAGTGTTTTGGAGGATTTCGCAAACCTTCGGCATGTAAATAACTTGTGTTTCGGGCCTGAATGCACTGTTACAGGGTACCGAAGTTGCAAAAATGGTTTTGCAACAAAAGCATATGTTCTGCTCCATTAGACTCAAAATGATGCTTGGGAATGTTTTGGAGCATTTCGCAAACCTTCGGCACATAAATAACTTGTGTATCGTGCATAAATGCATTGTTACGGGGTACCGAAGTTGCAAAAATGGTTTCGCAACAAAAGCATTCGTTCTACTCCATTAGACTCAAAATGATGTTTGGGAGTGTTTTGGAGGATTTCGTAAACCTTCGGCATGTAAATAACTTGTGTTTCAGGCCTGAATGCACTATTACGGGCTACCGAAGTTGCAAAAATGGTTTTGCAACAAAAGCATCCGTTCTACTCCATTAGACTCAAAATGATGTTTGGGAGTGTTTTGGATGATTTCGAAAACCTTCGGCATGTAAAGAACTAGTGTTTCAGGCCTGAATGCACTATTACGGGGTACCGAAGTTGCAAAAATGGTTTTGCAACAAAAGCATCCGTTCTACTCTATTAGAATCAAAATGATGTTTGGGAGTCTTTTGGAGGATTTCGCAAACCTTCGGCATGTAATAACTTTTGTTTCGGGCCAGAATGCACTGTTAGGGGGTACCGAAGTTGCAAAACTGGTTTTGCAACAAAAGCATCTGTTCTATTCCATTAGACTCAAAATGATTTTTGGGAGTGTTTTGGAGGATTTCGCAAACCTTCGGCATGTAAATAACTTGTGTTTCGGGCCTGAATGCACTGTTACAGGGTACCGAAGTTGCAAAAATGGTTTTGCAACAAAAGCATATGTTCTGCTCCATTAGACTCAAAATGATGCGTGGGAGTGTTTTGGAGCATTTCGCAAACCTTCGGCACGTAAATAACTTGTGTTTCGTGCCTAAATGCATAGTTACGGGGTACCGAAGTTGCAAAAATGGTTTCGCAACAAAAGTATTCGTTCTACTCCATTAGACTCAAAATGATGTTTGGGAGTGTTTTGGAGGATTTCGCAAACCTTCGGCATGTAAATAACATGTGTTTCAGGCCTGAATGCACTATTGCGGGCTACCGAAGTTGCAAAAATGGTTTTGCAAGAAAAGCATCCGTTCTACTCCATTAGACTCAAAATGATGTTTGGGAGTGTTTTGGATGATTTCAAAAACCTTCTTCATGTAAATAACTTGTGTTTCAGGCCTGAATGCACTATTACGGGGTACCGAAGTTGCAAAAATGGTTTTGCAACATAAGCATCCGTTCTACTCTATTAGACTCAAAATGATGTTTGGGAGTCTTTTGGAGGATTTCGCAAACCTTCGGCATGTAATAACATGTGTTTCGGGCCTGAATGCACTGTTAGGGGATACCGAAGTTGCAAAACTGGTTTTGCAACAAAAGCATCTGTTCTACTCCATTAGACTCAAAATGATGTTTGGGAGTGTTTTGGAGGATTTCGCAAACCTTCGGCATGTAAATAACTTGTGTTTCGGGCCTGAATGCACTGTTACAGGGTACCGAAACTGCAAAAATGGTTTTGCAACAAAAGCATATGTTCTGCTCCATTAGACTCAAAATGATGCTTGGGAGTGTTTTGGAGCATTTCGCAAACCTTCGGCACGTAAATAACTTGTGTTTCGTGCCTAAATGCATTGTTACGGGGTACCGAAGTTGCAAAAATGGTTTCGCAACAAAAGCATTCTTTCTACTCCATTAGACTCAAAATGATGTTTGGGAGTGTTTTGGAGGATTTCGCAAACCTTCGGCATGTAAATAACTTGTGTTTCAGGCCTGAATGCACTATTACGGGCTACCGAAGTTGCAAAAATGGTTTTGCAACAAAAGCATCCGTTCTACTCCATTAGACTCAAAATGATGTTTGGGAGTGTTTTGGATGATTTCGAAAACCTTCGGCATGTAAATAACTTGTGTTTCAGGCCTGAATGCACTATTACGGGGTACCGAAGTTGCAAAAATGGTTTTGCAACAAAAGCATCCGTTCTACTCCATTAGACTCAAAATAATGTTTGGGAGTATTTTGGAGGATTTCGCAAACCTTCGGAATGTAATAACTTGTGTTTCGGGCCTGAATGCACTGTTACGGGGTTCCGAAGTTGCAAAAATGGTTTTGCAACAAAAGGATATGTTCTGCTCCATTAGACTCAAAATGATGTTTGGGAATGTTTTGGATGATTTCGAAAACCTTCGGCATGTAAATAACATGTGTTTCAGGCCTGAATGCACTATTGCGGGCTACCGAAGTTGCAAAAATGGTTTTGCAAGAAAAGCATCCGTTCTACTCCATTAGACTCAAAATGATGTTTGGGAGTGTATTGGATGATTTCAAAAACCTTCGGCATGTAAATAACTTGTGTTTCAGGCCTGAATGCACTATTACGGGGTACCGAAGTTGCAAAAATGGTTTTGCAACATAAGCATCCGTTCTACTCTATTAGACTCAAAATGATGTTTGGGAGTCTTTTGGAGGATTTCGCAAACCTTAGGCATGTAATAACATGTGTTTCAGGCCTGAATGCACTGTTAGGGGATACCGAAGTTGCAAAACTGGTTTTGCAACAAAAGCATCTGTTCTACTCCGTTAGACTCAAAATGATGTTTGGTAGTGTTTTGGAGGATTTCGCAAACCTTCGGCATGTAAATAACTTGTGTTTCGGGCCCGAATGCATTGTTACGGGATACCGAAATTGCAAAAATGGTTTCGCAACAAAAGCATTCGTTCTACTCCATTAGACTCAAAATGATGTTTGGGAGTGTTTTGGAGGATTTCGCAAACCTTCGGTATGTAAATAACTTGTGTTTCAGGCCTGAATGCACTATTACGGGCTACCGAAGTTGAAAAAATGGTTTTGCAACAAAAGCATCCGTTCTACTCCATTAGACTCAAAATGATGTTTGGGAGTGTTTTGGATGATTTCGAAAACCTTCGGCTTGTAAATAACTTGTGTTTCGGGCCTGAATGCAATATTACGGGGTACCGAAGTTGCAAAAATGGTTTTGCAACAAAAGCATCCGTTCTACTCCATAAGACTCAAAATGATGTTTGGGAGTCTTTTGGAGGATTTCGCAAACCTTCGGCATGTAAATAACTTGTGTTTCTGGCCTGAATGCACTATTACGGTGTACCGAAGTTGCAAAAATGGTTTTGCAACAAAAGCATCCGTTCTACTCCATAAGACACAAAATGATGTTTGGGAGTCCTTTGGAGGATTTCGCAAACCTTCGGCATGTAATAACTTGTGTTTCAGGCCTGAATGCACTGTTAGGGGGTACCGAAGTTGCAAAACAGGTTTTGCAACAAAAGCATCTGTTCTACTCCATTAGACTCAAAATGATGTTTGGGAGTGTTTTGGAGGATTTCACAAACCTTCGGCATGTAAATAACTTGTGTTTCGGGCCCGAATGCACTGTTACAGGGTACCGAAGTTGCAAAAAAATGGTTTTGCAACAAAAGCATATGTTCTGCTCCATTAGACTCAAAATGACGTTTGGGAGTGTTTTGGAGCATTTCGCAAACCTTCGGCACGTAAATAACTTGTGTTTCGTGCCTAAATGCATTGTTACGGGGTACCGAAGTTGCAAAAATGGTTTCGCAACAAAAGCATTCGTTCTACTCCATTAGACTCAAAATGATGTTTGGGAGTGTTTTGGAGGATGTCGCAAACCTTCGGCATGTAAATAGCTTGTGTTTCAGAACTGAATGCACTATTGCGGGCTACCGAAGTTGCAAAAATAGTTTTGCAACAAAAGCATCCGTTCTACTCCATTAGACTCAAAATGATGTTTTGGATGATTTCAAAAACCTTCGGCATGTAAATAACTTGTGTTTCAGGCCTGAATGCACTATTACGGGGTACCGAAGTTGCAAAAATGGTTTTGCAACAAAAGCATCCGTTCTACTTTATTAGACTCAAAATGATGTTTGGGAGTCTTTTGGAGGATTTCGCAAACCTTCGGCATGTAATAACTTGTGTTTCGGGCCTGAATGCACTGTTAGGGGGTACCGAAGTTGCAAAACTGGTTTTGCAACAAAAGCATCTGTTCTACTCCGTTAGACTCAAAATGATGTTTGGGAGTGTTTTGGAGGATTTCGCAAACCTTCGGCATGTAAATAACTTGTGTTTCGGGCCTGAATGCACTGTTACAGGGTACCGAAGTTGCAAAAATGGTTTTGCACCAAAAGCATATGTTCTGCTCCATTAGACTCAAATGATGCTTGGGAGTGTTTTGGAGCATTTCGCAAACCTTCGGCACGTAAATAACTTGTGTTTCGTGCCTAAATGCATTGTTACGGGGTACCGAAGTTGCAAAAATGGTTTCGCAACAAAAGCATTCGTTCTACTCCATTAGACTCAAAATGATGTTTGGGAGTGTTTTGGAGGATTTCGCAAACCTTCGGCATGTAAATAATTTGTGTTTCAGGCCTGAATGCACTATTACGGGCTACCGAAGTTGCAAAAATGGTTTTGCAACAAAAGCATCCGTTCTACTCCATTAGACTCAAAATAATGTTTGGGAGTATTTTGGAGGATTTCGCAAACCTTCGGAATGTAATAACTTGTGTTTCGGGCCTGAATGCACTGTTACGGGGTACCGAAGTTGCAAAAATGGTTTTGCAACAAAAGGATATGTTCTGCTCCATTAGACTCAAAATGATGTTTGGGAGTGTTTTGGATGATTTCGAAAACCTTCGGCATGTAAATAACATGTGTTTCAGGCCTGAATGCACTATTGCGGGCTACCGAAGTTGCAAAAATGGTTTTGCAAGAAAAGCATCCGTTCTACTCCATTAGACTCAAAATGATGTTTGGGAGTGTTTTGGATGATTTCAAAAACCTTCGGCATGTAAATAACTTGTGTTTCAGGCCTGAATGCACTATTACGGGGTACCGAAGTTGCAAAAATGGTTTTGCAACATAAGCATCCGTTCTACTCTATTAGACTCAAAATGATGTTTGGGAGTCTTTTGGAGGATTTCGGAAACCTTCGGCATGTAATAACATGTGTTTCGGGCCTGAATGCACTGTTAGGGGATTCCTAAGTTGCAAAACTGGTTTTGCAACAAAAGCATCTGTTCTACTCCATTAGACTCAAAATGATGTTTGGGAGTGTTTTGGAGGATTTCGCAAACCTTCGGCATGTAAATAACTTGTGTTTCGGGCCTGAATGCACTGTTACAGGGTACCGAAGCTGCAAAAATGGTTTTGCAACAAAAGCATATGTTCTGCTCCATTAGACTCAAAATGATGCTTGGGAGTGTTTTGGAGCATTTCGCAAACCTTCGGCACGTAAATAACTTGTGTTTCGTGCCTAAATGCATTGTTACGGGGTACCGAAGTTGCAAAAATGGTTTCGCAACAAAAGCATTCGTTCTACTCCATTAGACTCAAAATGATGTTTGGGAGTGTTTTGGAGGATTTCGCAAACCTTCGGCATGTAAATAACTTGTGTTTCAGGCCTGAATGCACTATTACGGGCTACCGAAGTTGCAAAAATGGTTTTGCAACAAAAGCATCCGTTCTACTCTATTAGAATCAAAATGATGTTTGGGAGTCTTTTGGAGGATTTCGCAAACCTTCGGCATGTAATAACTTTTGTTTCGGGCCTGAATGCACTGTTAGGGGGTACCGAAGTTGCAAAACTGGTTTTGCAACAAAAGCATCTGTTCTATTCCATTAGACTCAAAATGATTTTTGGGAGTGTTTTGGAGCATTTCGCAAACCTTCGGCTTGTAAATAACTTGTGTTTCGGGCCTGAATGCACTGTTACAGGGTACCGAAGTTGCAAAAATGGTTTTGCAACAAAAGCATATGTTCTGCTCCATTAGACTCAAAATGATGCGTGGGAGTGTTTTGGAGCATTTCGCAAACCTTCGGCACGTAAATAACTTGTGTTTCGTGCCTAAATGCATAGTTACGGGGTACCGAAGTTGCAAAAATGGTTTTGCAACAAAAGCATCCGTTCTACTCCATTAGACTCAAAATGATGTTTGGGAGTGTTTTGGATGATTTCGAAAACCTACGGCATGTAAATAACTTGTGTTTCAGGCCTGAATGCACTATTACGGGGTACCGAAGTTGCAAAAATGGTTTTGCAACAAAAGCATCCGTTCTACTCCATTAGACTCAAAATAATGTTTGGAAGTATTTTGGAGGATTTCGCAAACCTTCGGAATGTAATAACTTGTGTTTCGGGCCTGAATGCACTGTTACGGGGTACCGAAGTTGCAAAAATGGTTTTGCAACAAAAGGATATGTTCTGCTCCATTAGACTCAAAATGATGTTTGGGAGTGTTTTGGATGATTTCGAAAACCTTCGGCATGTAAATAACTTGTGTTTCAGGCCTGAATGCACTATTATGGGGTACCGAAGTTGCAAAAATGGTTTTGCAACAAAAGCATCAGTTCTACTCTATTAGACTCAAAATGATGTTTGGGAGTGTTTTGGAGGATTTCGCAAACCTTCGGCTTGTAAATAACTTGTGTTTCGGGCCCGAATGCACTGTTACAGGGTACCGAAGTTGCAAAAATGGTTTTGCAACAAAAGCATATGTTCTGCTCCATTAGACTCAAAATGATGCTTGGGAGTGTTTTGGAGCATTTCGCAAACCTTCAGCACGTAAATAACTTGTGTTTCGTGCCTAAATGCATTGTTACGGGATACCGAAATTGCAAAAATGGTTTCGCAACAAAAGCATTCGTTCTACTCCATTAGACTCAAAATGATGTTTGGGAGTGTTTTGGAGGATTTCGCAAACCTTCGGTATGTAAATAACTTGTGTTTCAGGCCTGAATGCACTATTACGGGCTACCGAAGTTGAAAAAATGGTTTTGCAACAAAAGCATCTGTTCTACTCCATTAGACTCAAAATGATGTTTGGGAGTGTTTTGGATGATTTCGAAAAACTTCGGCATGTAAATAACTTGTGTTTCAGGCCTGAATGCACTATTACGGGGTACCGAAGTTGCAAAAATGGTTTTGCAACAAAAGCATCCGTTCTACTCCATTAGACTCAAAATGATGTTTGGGAGTCTTTTGGAGGATTTCAAAACCTTCGGCATGTAATAACTTGTGTTTCGGGCCTGAATGCACTGTTAGGGGGTACCGAAGTTGCAAAACTGATTTTGCAACAAAAGCATCTGTTCTACTCCATTAGACTCAAAATGTTGTTTGGGAGTGTTTTGGAGGATTTCGCAAACCTTCGGCATGTAAATAACATGTGTTTCGGGCCCGAATGCACTGTTACAGGGTACCGAAGTTGCAAAAATGGTTTTGCAACAAAAGCATATGTCCTGCTCCATTAGACTCAAAATGATGCTTGGGAGTGTTTTGGATCATGTCGCAAACCTTCGGCACGTAAATAACTTGTGTTTCGTGCCTCAATGCATTGTTACGGGGTACCGAAATTGCAAAAATGGTTTCGCAATAAAACCATTCGTTCTACTCCATTAGACTCAAAATGATGTTTGGGAGTGTTTTGGAGGATTTCGCAAAACTTCGGTTTGTAAATAACTTGTGTTTCAGGCCTGAATGCACTTTTACGGGCTACCGAAGTTGCAAAAATGGTTTTGCAATAAAAGCATCCGTTCTACTACATTAGACTCAAAATGATGTTTGGGAGTGTTTTGGATGATTTCGAAAACCTTCGGCTTGTAAATAACTTGTGTTTCGGGCCTGAATGCAATATTACGGGGTACCGAAGTTGCAAAAATGGTTTTGCAACAAAAGCATCCGTTCTACTCCATAAGACTCAAAATGATGTTTGGGAGTCTTTTGGAGGATTTCGCAAACCTTCGGCATGTAAATAACTTGTGTTTCTGGCCTGAATGCACTATTACGGTGTACCGAAGTTGCAAAAATGGTTTTGCAACAAAAGCATCCGTTCTACTCCATAAGACTCAAAATGATGTTTGGGAGTCTTTTGGAGGATTTCGCAAACCTTCGGCATGTAATAACTTGTGTTTCAGGCCTGAATGCACTGTTAGGGGGTACCGAAGTTGCAAAAATGGTTTTGCAACAAAAGCATCCGTTCTACTCTATTAGACTCAAAATGATGTTGGGAGTCTTTTGGAGGATTTCGCAAACCTTCGGCTTGTAATAACTTGTGTTTCGTGCCTGAATGCACTGTTAGGGGGTACCGAAGTTGCAAAACTGGTTTTGCAACAAAAGCATCTGTTCTACTCCATTAGACTCAAAATGATGTTTGGGAGTGTTTTGGAGGATTTCGCAAACTTTCGGCATGTAAATAACTTGTGTTTCGGGCCTGAATGCACTGTTACAGGGTACCGAAGTTGCAAAATTGGTTTTGCAACAAAAGCATCCGTTCTACTCCATTAGACTCAAAACGATGTTTGGGAGTGTTTTGGATGATTTTGAAAACCTTCGGCATGTAAATAACTTGTGTTTCAGGCCTGAATGCACTATTACGGGGTACCGAAGTTGCAAAAATGGTTTTGCAACAAAAGCATCCGTTCTACTCCATTAGACTCAAAATGATGTTTGGGAGTCTTTTGGAGGATTTCGCAAACCTTCGGCATGTAATAACTTGTGTTTCGGGCCTGAATGCACTGTTACGGGGTACCGAAGTTGCAAAAATGGTTTCGCAACAAAAGCATTCGTTCTACTCCATTAGACTCAAAATGATGTTTGGGAGTGTTTTGGAGGATGTCGCAAACCTTCGGCATGTAAATAACTTGTGTTTCAGAACTGAATGCACTATTGCGGGCTACCGAAGTTGCAAAAATGGTTTTGCAACAAAAGCATCCGTTCTACTCCATTAGACTCAAAATGATGTTTGGGAGTGTTTTGGATGATTTCAAAAACCTTCGGCATGTAAATAACTTGTGTTTCAGGCCTGAATGCACTATTACGGGGTACCGAAGTTGCAAAAATGGTTTTGCAACAAAAGCATCCGTTCTACTTTATTAGACTCAAAATAATGTTTGGGAGTCTTTTGGAGGATTTTGCAAACCTTCGGCATGTAATAACTTGTGTTTCGGGCCTGAATGCACTATTAGGGGGTACCGAAGTTGCAAAACTGGTTTTGCAACAAAAGCATCTGTTCTACTCCGTTAGACTCAAAATGATGTTTGGGAGTGTTTTGGAGGATTTTGCAAACCTTCGGCATGTAAATAACTTGAGTTTCGGGCCTGAATGCACTGTTACAGGGTACCGAAGTTGCAAAAATAGTTTTGCAACAAAAGCATATGTTCTGCTCCATTAGACTCAAAATGATGCTTGGGAGTGTTTTGGAGCATTTCGCAAACCTTCGGCACGTAAATAACCTGTGTTTCGTGCCTAAATGCATTGTTACGGGGTACCAAAGTTGCAAAAATGGTTTCGCAACAAAAGCATTCGTTCTACTCCATTAGACTCAAAATGATGTTTGGGAGTGTTTTGGAGGATTTCGATAACCTTCGGCATGTAAATAACTTGTGTTTCAGGCCTGAATGCACTATTACGGGCTACCGAAGTTGCAAAAATGGTTTTGCAACAAAAGCATCCGTTCTACTCCATTAGACTCAAAATGATGTTTGGGAGTGTTTTGGATGATTTTGAAAACCTTCGGCATGTAAATAACTTGTGTTTCAGGCCTGAATGCACTATTACGGGGTACCGAAGCTGCAAAAATGGTTTTGCAACAAAATCATCTGTTCTACTCCATTAGACTCAAAATGATGTTTGGGAGTCTTTTGGAGGATTTCGCATACCTTCGGCATGTAATAACTTGTGTTTCAGGCCTGAATGCACTGTTACGGGGTACCGAAGTTCCCAAAATGGTTTTGCAACAAAAGCATATGTTCTGCTCCATTAGACTCAAAATGATGTTTGGGAGTGTTTTGGATGATTTCGAAAACCTTCGGCATGTAAATAACTTGTGTTTCAGGCCTGAATGCACTATTACGGGGTACCGAAGTTGCAAAAATGGTTTTGCAACAAAAGCATCCGTTCTACTTTATTAGACTCAAAATGATGTTGGGAGTCTTTTGGAGGATTTCGCAAACCTTCGGCTTGTAATAACTTGTGTTTCGTGCCTGAATGCACTGTTAGGGGGTACCGAAGTTGCAAAACTGGTTTTGCAACAAAAGCATCTGTTCTACTCCATTAGACTCAAAATGATGTTTGGGAGTGTTTTGGAGGATTTCGCAAACTTTCGGCATGTAAATAACTTGTGTTTCGGGCCTGAATGCACTGTTACAGGGTACCGAAGTTGCAAAATTGGTTTTGCAACAAAAGCATCCGTTCTACTCCATTAGACTCAAAATGATGTTTGGGAGTGTTTTGGATGATTTTGAAAACCTTCGGCATGTAAATAACTTGTGTTTCAGGCCTGAATGCACTATTACGGGGTACCGAAGTTGCAAAAATGGTTTTGCAACAAAAGCATCCGTTCTACTCCATTAGACTCAAAATGATGTTTGGGAGTCTTTTGGAGGATTTCGCAAACCTTCGGCATGTAATAACTTGTGTTTCGGGCCTGAATGCACTGTTACGGGGTACCGAAGTTGCAAAAATGGTTTCGCAACAAAAGCATTCGTTCTACTCCATTAGACTCAAAATGATGTTTGGGAGTGTTTTGGAGGATGTCGCAAACCTTCGGCATGTAAATAACTTGTGTTTCAGAACTGAATGCACTATTGCGGGCTACCGAAGTTGCAAAAATGGTTTTGCAACAAAAGCATCCGTTCTACTCCATTAGACTCAAAATGATGTTTGGGAGTGTTTTGGATGATTTCAAAAACCTTCGGCATGTAAATAACTTGTGTTTCAGGCCTGAATGCACTATTACGGGGTACCGAAGTTGCAAAAATGGTTTTGCAACAAAAGCATCCGTTCTACTTTATTAGACTCAAAATAATGTTTGGGAGTCTTTTGGAGGATTTTGCAAACCTTCGGCATGTAATAACTTGTGTTTCGGGCCTGAATGCACTGTTAGGGGGTACCGAAGTTGCAAAACTGGTTTTGCAACAAAAGCATCTGTTCTACCCCGTTAGACTCAAAATGATGTTTGGGAGTGTTTTGGAGGATTTTGCAAACCTTCGGCATGTAAATAACTTGAGTTTCGGGCCTGAATGCACTGTTACAGGGTACCGAAGTTGCAAAAATAGTTTTGCAACAAAAGCATATGTTCTGCTCCATTAGACTCAAAATGATGCTTGGGAGTGTTTTGGAGCATTTCGCAAACCTTCGGCACGTAAATAACCTGTGTTTCGTGCCTAAATGCATTGTTACGGGGTACCAAAGTTGCAAAAATGGTTTCGCAACAAAAGCATTCGTTCTACTCCATTAGACTCAAAATGATGTTTGGGAGTGTTTTGGAGGATTTCGATAACCTTCGGCATGTAAATAACTTGTGTTTCAGGCCTGAATGCACTATTACGGGCTACCGAAGTTGCAAAAATGGTTTTGCAACAAAAGCATCCGTTCTACTCCATTAGACTCAAAATGATGTTTGGGAGTGTTTTGGATGATTTTGAAAACCTTCGGCATGTAAATAACTTGTGTTTCAGGCCTGAATGCACTATTACGGGGTACCGAAGCTGCAAAAATGGTTTTGCAACAAAATCATCTGTTCTACTCCATTAGACTCAAAATGATGTTTGGGAGTCTATTGGAGGATTTCGCATACCTTCGGCATGTAATAACTTGTGTTTCAGGCCTGAATGCACTGTTACGGGGTACCGAAGTTGTCAAAATGGTTTTGCAACAAAAGCATATGTTCTGCTCCATTAGACTCAAAATGATGTTTGTGAGTGTTTTGGATGATTTCGAAAACCTTCGGCATGTAAATAACTTGTGTTTCAGGCATGAATGCACTATTACGGGGTACCGAAGTTGCAAAAATGGTTTTGCAACAAAAGCATCCGTTCTACTTTATTAGACTCAAAATGATGTTTGGGAGTCTTTTGGAGGATTTCGCAAACCTTCGGCATGTAATAACTTGTGTTTCGGGCCTGAATGCACTGTTAGGGGGTACCGAAGTTGCAAAACTGGTTTTGCAACAAAAGCATCTGTTCTACTCCGTTAGACTCAAAATGATGTTTGGGAGTGTTTTGGAGGATTTCGTAAACCTTCGGCATGTAAATAACTTGTGTTTCGGGCCTGAATGCACTGTTACAGGGTACCAAAGTTGCAAAAATGGTTTTGCAACAAAAGCATATGTTCTGCTCCATTAGACTCAAAATGATGCTTTGGAGTGTTTTGGAGCATTTCGCAAACCTTCGGCACGTAAATAACTTGTGTTTCGTGCCTAAATGCATTGTTACGGGGTACCGAAGTTGCAAAAATGGTTTTGCAACAAAAGCATTCGTTCTACTCCATTAGACTCAAAATGATGTTTGGGAGTGTTTTGGAGGATTTCGCAAACCTTCGGCATGTAAATAACTTGTGTTTCAGGCCTGAATGCACTATTACGGGCTACCGAAGTTGCAAAAATGGTTTTGCAACAAAAGCATCCGTTCTACTCCATTAGACTCAAAATGATGTTTGGGAGTGTTTTTATATGATTTCGAAAACCTTCGGCATGTAAATAACTTGTGTTTCATGCCTGAATGCACTATTACGGGGTACCGAAGTTGCAAAAATGGTTTTGCAACAAAAGCATCCGTTCTACTCTATTAGACTCAAAATGATGTTTGGGAGTCTTTTGGAGGATTTCGCAAACCTTCGGCTTGTAATAACTTGTGTTTCAGGCCAGAATGCACTATTAGGGGGTACCGAAGTTGCAAAACTGATTTTGCAACAAAAGCATCTGTTCTACTCCATTAGACTCAAAATGATGTTTGGGAGTGTTTTGGAGGATTTCGCAAACTTTCGGCATGTAAATAACTTGTGTTTCGGGCCTGAATGCACTGTTACAGGGTACCGAAGTTGCAAAAATGGTTTTGCAACAAAAGCATCCGTTCTACTCAATTAGACTCAAAATGATGTTTGGGAGTGTTTTGGATGATTTCGAAAACCTTCGGCATGTAAATAACTTGTGTTTCAGGCCTGAATGCACTATTACGGGGTACCGAAGTTGCAAAAATGGTTTTGCAACAAAAGCATCCGTTCTACTTTATTAGACTCAAAATGATGTTTGGGAGTCTTTTGGAGGATTTCGCAAACCTTCGGCATGTAATAACTTGTGTTTCGGGCCTGAATGCACTGTTACGGGGTACCGAAGTTGCCAAAATGGTTTTGCAACAAAAGCATATGTTCTGCTCCATTAGACTCAAAATGATGTTTGTGAGTGTTTTGGATGATTTCGAAAACCTTCGGCATGTAAATAACTTGTGTTTCAGGCATGAATGCACTATTACGGGGTACCGAAGTTGCAAAAATGGTTTTGCAACAAAAGCATCCGTTCTACTTTATTAGACTCAAAATGATGTTTGGGAGTCTTTTGGAGGATTTCGCAAACCTTCGGCATGTAATAACTTGTGTTTCGGGCCTGAATGCACTGTTAGGGGGTACCGAAGTTGCAAAACTGGTTTTGCAACAAAAGCATCTGTTCTACTCAATTAGACTCAAAATGATGTTTGGGAGTGTTTTGGAGGATTTTGTAAACCTTCGGCATGTAAATAACTTGTGTTTCGGGCCTAAATGCACTGTTACAGGGTACCGAAGTTGCAAAAATGGTTTTGCAACAAAAGCATATGTTCTACTCCATTAGACTCAAAATGATGCTTTGGAGTGTTGTGGAGCATTTCGCAAACCTTCGGCACGTAAATAACTTGTGTTTCGTGCCTAAATGCATTGTTACGGGGTACCGAAGTTGCAAAAATGGTTTCGCAACAAAAGCATTCGTTCTACTCCATTAGACTCAAAATGATGTTTGGGAGTGTTTTGGAGGATTTCGCAAACCTTCGGCATGTAAATAACTTGTGTTTCAGGCCTGAATGCACTATTACGGGCTACCGAAGTTGCAAAAATGGTTTTGCAACAAAAGCATCCGTTCTACTCCATTAGACTCAAAATGATGTTTGGGAGTGTTTTTATATGATTTCGAAAACCTTCGGCATGTAAATAACTTGTGTTTCATGCCTGAATGCACTATTACGCGGTACCGAAGTTGCAAAAATGGTTTTGCAACAAAAGCATCCGTTCTACTCTATTAGACTCAAAATGATGTTTGGGAGTCTTTTGGAGGATTTCGCAAACCTTCTGCTTGTAATAACTTGTGTTTCGGGCCTGAATGCACTGTTAGGGGGTACCGAAGTTGCAAAACTGGTTTTGCAACAAAAGCATCTGTTCTACTCCTTTAGACTCAAAATGATGTTTGGGAGTGTTTTGGAGGATTTCGCAAACTTTTGGCATGTAAATAACTTGTGTTTCGGGCCTGAATGCACTGTTACAGGGTAGCGAAGTTGCAAAAATGGTTTTGCAACAAAAGCATCCGTTCTACTCCATTATACTCAAAATGATGTTTGGGAGTGTTTTGGATGATTTCGAAAACCTTCGGCATGTAAATAACTTGTGTTTCAGGCCTGAATACACTATTACGGGGTACCGAAGTTGCAAAAATGGTTTTCCAACAAAAGCATCCGTTCTACTCCATTAGACTCAAAATGATGTTTGGGAGTCTTTTGGAGGATTTTGCAAACCTTCGGCATGTAATAACTTGTGTTTCGGGCCTGAATGCACTGTTACGGGGTACCGAAGTTGCCAAAATGGTTTTGCAACAAAAGCATATGTTCTGCTCCATTAGACTCAAAATGATGTTTGTGAGTGTTTTGGATGATTTCGAAAACCTTCGGCATGTAAATAACTTGTGTTTCAGGCATGAATGCACTATTACGGGGTACCGAAGTTGCAAAAATGGTTTTGCAACAAAAGCATCCGTTCTACTTTATTAGACTCAAAATGATGTTTGGGAGTCTTTTGGAGGATTTCGCAAACCTTCGGCATGTAATAACTTGTGTTTCGGGCCTGAATGCACTGTTAGGGGGTACCGAAGTTGCAAAACTGGTTTTGCAACAAAAGCATCTGTTCTATTCCATTAGACACAAAATGATTTTTGGGAGTGTTTTGGAGGATTTCGCAAACCTTCGGCATGTAAATAACTTGTGTTTCGGGCCTGAATGCACTGTTACAGGGTACCGAAGTTGCAAAAATGGTTTTGCAACAAAAGCATATGTTCTGCTCCATTAGACTCAAAATGATGCTTGGGAGTGTTTTGGAGCATTTCGCAAACCTTCGGCACGTAAATAACTTGTGTTTCGTGCCTAAATGCAATGTTACGGGGTACCGAAGTTGCAAAAATGTTTTCGCAACAAAAGCATTCGTTCTACTCCATTAGACTCAAAATGATGTTTGGGAGTGTTTTGGAGGATTTCGCAAATCTTCGGCATGTAAATAACTTGTGTTTCAGGCCTGAATGCACTATTACGGGCTACCGAAGTTGCAAAAATGGTTTTGCAACAAAAGCATCCGTTCTACTCCATTAGACTCAAAATTATGTTTGGGAGTGTTTTTATATGATTTCGAAAACCTTGGGCATGTAAATAACTTGTGTTTCATGCCTGAATGCACTATTACGGGGTACCGAAGTTGCAAAAATGGTTTTGCAACAAAAGCATCCGTTCTACTCCATTAGACTCAAAATGATGTTTGGGAGTGTTTTGGATGATTTCGAAAACCTTCGGCATGTAAATAACTTGTGTTTCAGGCCTGAATGCACTATTACGGGGTACCAAAGTTGCAAAAATGGTTTTGCAACAAAAGCATCCGTTCTACTCCATTAGACTCAAAATGATGTTTGGGAGTCTTTTGGAGGATTTCGCAAACCTTCGGCATGTAATAACTTGTGTTTCGGGCCTGAATGCACTGTTACGGGGTACCGAAGTTGCCAAAATGGTTTTGCAACAAAAGCATATGTTCTGCTCCATTAGACTCAAAATGATGTTTGTGAGTGTTTTGGATGATTTCGAAAACCTTCGGCATGTAAATAACTTGTGTTTCAGGCATGAATGCACTATTACGGGGTACCGAAGTTGCAAAAATGATTTTGCAACAAAAGCATCCGTTCTACTTTATTAGACTCAAAATGATGTTTGGGAGTCTTTTGGAGGATTTCGCAAACCTTCGGCATGTAAATAACTTGTGTTTCGGGCCTGAATGCACTGTTACAGGGTACCGAAGTTGCAAAAATGGTTTTGCAACAAAAGCATATGTTCTGCTCCATTAGACTCAAAATGATGCTTGGGAGTGTTTTGGAGCATTTCACAAACCTTCGGCACGTAAATAACTTGTGTTTCGTGCCTAAATGCATTGTTACGGGGTACCGAAGTTGCAAAAATGGTTTCGCAACAAAAGCATTCGTTCTACTCCATTAGACTCAAAATGATGTTTGGGAGTGTTTTGGAGGATTTCGCAAACCTTCGGCTTGTAAATAACTTGTGTTTCAGAACTGAATGCACTATTGCGGGCTACCGAAGTTGCAAAAATGGTTTTGCAACAAAAGCATCTGTTCTACTTCATTAGACTCAAAATGATGTTTGGGAGTGTTTTGGATGATTTCAAAAACCTTCGGCATGTAAATAACTTGTCTTTCAGGCCTGAATGCACTATTACGGGCTACCGAAGTTGCAAAAATGGTTTTGCAACAAAAGCATCCGTTCTACTCCATTAGACTCAAAATGATGTTTGGGAGTGTTTTTATATGATTTCGAAAACCTTCGGCATGTAAATAACTTGTGTTTCATGCCTGAATGCACTATTACGGGGTACCGAAGTTGCAAAAATGGTTTTGCAACAAAAGCATCCGTTCTACTCTATTAGACTCAAAATGATGTTTGGGAGTCTTTTGGAGGATTTGGCAAACCTTCGGCTTGTAATAACTTGTGTTTCGGGCCTGAATGCACTGTTAGGGGGTACCGAAGTTGCAAAACTGGTTTTGCAACAAAAGCATCTGTTCTACTCCATTAGACTCAAAATGATGTTTGGGAGTGTTTTGGAGGATTTCGCAAACTTTCGGCATGTAAATAACTTGTGTTTCGGGCCTGAATGCACTGTTACAGGGTAGCGAAGTTGCAAAAATGGTTTTGCAACAAAAGCATCCGTTCTACTCCATTATACTCAAAATGATGTTTGGGAGTGTTTTGGATGATTTCGAAAACCTTCGGCATGTAAATAACTTGTGTTTCAGGCCTGAATGCACTATTACGGGGTACCGAAGTTGCAAAAATGGTTTTGCAACAAAAGCATCCGTTCTACTCCATTAGACTCAAAATGATGTTTGGGAGTCTTTTGGAGGATTTCGCAAACCTTCGGCATGTAATAACTTGTGTTTCGGGCCTGAATGCACTGTTACGGGGTACCGAAGTTGCCAAAATGGTTTTGCAACAAAAGCATATGTTCTGCTCCATTAGACTCAAAATGATGTTTGTGAGTGTTTTGGATGATTTCGAAAACCTTCGGCATGTAAATAACTTGTGTTTCAGGCATGAATGCACTATTACGGGGTACCGAAGTTGCAAAAATGGTTTTGCAACAAAAGCATCCGTTCTACTTTATTAGACTCAAAATGATGTTTGGGAGTCTTTTGGAGGATTTCGCAAACCTTCGGCATGTAATAACTTGTGTTTCGGGCCTGAATGCACTGTTAGGGGGTACCGAAGTTGCAAAACTGGTTTTGCAACAAAAGCATCTGTTCTATTCCATTAGACTCAAAATGATTTTTGGGAGTGTTTTGGAGGATTTCGCAAACCTTCGGCATGTAAATAACTTGTGTTTCGGGCCTGAATGCACTGTTACAGGGTACCGAAGTTGCAAAAATGGTTTTGCAACAAAAGCATATGTTCTGCTCCATTAGACTCAAAATGATGCTTGGGAGTGTTTTGGAGCATTTCGCAAACCTTCGGCACGTAAATAACTTGTGTTTCGTGCCTAAATGCATTGTTACGGGGTACCGAAGTTGCAAAAATGGTTTCGCAACAAAAGCATTCGTTCTACTCCATTAGACTCAAAATGATGTTTGGGAGTGTTTTGGAGGATTTCGCAAACCTTCGGCATGTAAATAACTTGTGTTTCAGGCCTGAATGCACTATTACGGGCTACCGAAGTTGCAAAAATGGTTTTGCAACAAAAGCATCCGTTCTACTCCATTAGACTCAAAATGATGTTTGGGAGTGTTTTTATATGATTTCGAAAACCTTCGGCATGTAAATAACTTGTGTTTCATGCCTGAATGCACTATTACGGGGTACCGAAGTTGCAAAAATGGTTTTGCAACAAAAGCATCCGTTCTATTCTATTAGACTCAAAATGATGTTTGGGAGTCTTTTGGAGGATTTCGCAAACCTTCGGCTTGTAATAACTTGTGTTTCGGGCCTGAATGCACTGTTAGGGGGTACCGAAGTTGCAAAACTGGTTTTGCAACAAAAGCATCTGTTCTACTCCTTTAGACTCAAAATGATGTTTGGGAGTGTTTTGGAGGATTTCGCAAACTTTCGGCATGTAAATAACTTGTGTTTCGGGCCTGAATGCACTGTTACAGGGTAGCGAAGTTGCAAAAATGGTTTTGCAACAAAAGCATCCGTTCTACTCCATTATACTCAAAATGATGTTTGGGAGTGTTTTGGATGATTTCGAAAACCTTCGGCATGTAAATAACTTGTGTTTCAGGCCTGAATACACTATTACGGGGTACCGAAGTTGCAAAAATGGTTTTCCAACAAAAGCATCCGTTCTACTCCATTAGACTCAAAATGATGTTTGGGAGTCTTTTGGAGGATTTCGCAAACCTTCGGCATGTAATAACTTGTGTTTCAGGCATGAATGCACTATTACGGGGTACCGAAGTTGCAAAAATGGTTTTGCAACAAAAGCATCCGTTCTACTTTATTAGACTCAAAATGATGTTTGGGAGTCTTTTGGAGGATTTCGCAAACCTTCGGCATGTAATAACTTGTGTTTCGGGCCTGAATGCACTGTTAGGGGGTACCGAAGTTGCAAAACTGGTTTTGCAACAAAAGCATCTGTTCTATTCCATTAGACTCAAAATGATTTTTGGGAGTGTTTTGGAGGATTTCGCAAACCTTCGGCATGTAAATAACTTGTGTTTCGGGCCTGAATGCACTGTTACAGGGTACCGAAGTTGCAAAAATGGTTTTGCAACAAAAGCATATGTTCTGCTCCATTAGACTCAAAATGATGCTTGGGAGTGTTTTGGAGCATTTCGCAAACCTTCGGCACGTAAATAACTTGTGTTTCGTGCCTAAATGCATTGTTACGGGGTACCGAAGTTGCAAAAATGGTTTCGCAACAAAAGCATTCGTTCTACTCCATTAGACTCAAAATGATGTTTGGGAGTGTTTTGGAGGATTTCGCAAACCTTCGGCATGTAAATAACTTGTGTTTCAGGCCTGAATGCACTATTACGGGCTACCGAAGTTGCCAAAATGGTTTTGCAACAAAAGCATCCGTTCTACTCCATTAGACTCAAAATGATGTTTGGGAGTGTTTTTATATGATTTCGAAAACCTTCGGCATGTAAATAACTTGTGTTTCATGCCTGAATGCACTATTACGGGGTACCGAAGTTGCAAAAATGGTTTTGCAACAAAAGCATCCGTTCTACTCTATTAGACTCAAAATGATGTTTGGGAGTCTTTTGGAGGATTTCGCAAACCTTCGGCTTGTAATAACTTGTGTTTCGGGCCTGAATGCACTGTTAGGGGGTACCGAAGTTGCAAAACTGGTTTTGCAACAAAAGCATCTGTTCTACTCCTTTAGACTCAAAATGATGTTTGGGAGTGTTTTGGAGGATTTCGCAAACTTTCGGCATGTAAATAACTTGTGTTTCGGGCCTGAATGCACTGTTACAGGGTAGCGAAGTTGCAAAAATGGTTTTGCAACAAAAGCATCCGTTCTACTCCATTATACTCAAAATGATGTTTGGGAGTGTTTTGGATGATTTCGAAAACCTTCGGCATGTAAATAACTTGTGTTTCAGGCCTGAATACACTATTACGGGGTACCGAAGTTGCAAAAATGGTTTTCCAACAAAAGCATCCGTTCTACTCCATTAGACTCAAAATGATGTTTGGGAGTCTTTTGGAGGATTTCGCAAACCTTCGGCATGTAATAACTTGTGTTTCAGGCATGAATGCACTATTACGGGGTACCGAAGTTGCAAAAATGGTTTTGCAACAAAAGCATCCGTTCTACTTTATTAGACTCAAAATGATGTTTGGGAGTCTTTTGGAGGATTTCGCAAACCTTCGGCATGTAATAACTTGTGTTTCGGGCCTGAATGCACTGTTAGGGGGTACCGAAGTTGCAAAACTGGTTTTGCAACAAAAGCATCTGTTCTATTCCATTAGACTCAAAATGATTTTTGGGAGTGTTTTGGAGGATTTCGCAAACCTTCGGCATGTAAATAACTTGTGTTTCGGGCCTGAATGCACTGTTACAGGGTACCGAAGTTGCAAAAATGGTTTTGCAACAAAAGCATATGTTCTGCTCCATTAGACTCAAAATGATGCTTGGGAGTGTTTTGGAGCATTTCGCAAACCTTCGGCACGTAAATAACTTGTGTTTCGTGCCTAAATGCATTGTTACGGGGTACCGAAGTTGCAAAAATGGTTTCGCAACAAAAGCATTCGTTCTACTCCATTAGACTCAAAATGATGTTTGGGAGTGTTTTGGAGGATTTCGCAAACCTTCGGCATGTAAATAACTTGTGTTTCAGGCCTGAATGCACTATTACGGGCTACCGAAGTTGCCAAAATGGTTTTGCAACAAAAGCATCCGTTCTACTCCATTAGACTCAAAATGATGTTTGGGAGTGTTTTTATATGATTTCGAAAACCTTCGGCATGTAAATAACTTGTGTTTCATGCCTGAATGCACTATTACGGGGTACCGAAGTTGCAAAAATGGTTTTGCAACAAAAGCATCCGTTCTACTCTATTAGACTCAAAATGATGTTTGGGAGTCTTTTGGAGGATTTCGCAAACCTTCGGCTTGTAATAACTTGTGTTTCGGGCCTGAATGCACTGTTAGGGGGTACCGAAGTTGCAAAACTGGTTTTGCAACAAAAGCATCTGTTCTACTCCTTTAGACTCAAAATGATGTTTGGGAGTGTTTTGGAGGATTTCGCAAACTTTCGGCATGTAAATAACTTGTGTTTCGGGCCTGAATGCACTGTTACAGGGTAGCGAAGTTGCAAAAATGGTTTTGCAACAAAAGCATCCGTTCTACTCCATTATACTCAAAATGATGTTTGGGAGTGTTTTGGATGATTTCGAAAACCTTCGGCATGTAAATAACTTGTGTTTCAGGCCTGAATACACTATTACGGGGTACCGAAGTTGCAAAAATGGTTTTCCAACAAAAGCATCCGTTCTACTCCATTAGACTCAAAATGATGTTTGGGAGTCTTTTGGAGGATTTCGCAAACCTTCGGCATGTAATAACTTGTGTTTCGGGCCTGAATGCACTGTTACGGGGTACCGAAGTTGCCAAAATGGTTTTGCAACAAAAGCATATGTTCTGCTCCATTAGACTCAAAATGATGTTTGTGAGTGTTTTGGATGATTTCGAAAACCTTCGGCGTGTAAATAACTTGTGTTTCAGGCATGAATGCACTATTACGGGGTACCGAAGTTGCAAAAATGGTTTTGCAACAAAAGCATCCGTTCTACTTTATTAGACTCAAAATGATGTTTGGGAGTCTTTTGGAGGATTTCGCAAACCTTCGGCATGTAATAACTTGTGTTTCGCGCCTGAATGCACTGTTAGGGGGTACCGAAGTTGCAAAACTGGTTTTGCAACAAAAGCATCTGTTCTATTCCATTAGACTCAAAATGATTTTTGGGAGTGTTTTGGAGGATTTCGCAAACCTTCGGCATGTAAATAACTTGTGTTTCGGGCCTGAATGCACTGTTACAGGGTACCGAAGTTGCAAAAATGGTTTTGCAACAAAAGCATATGTTCTGCTCCATTAGACTCAAAATGATGCTTGGGAGTGTTTTGGAGCATTTCGCAAACCTTCGGCACGTAAATAACTTGTGTTTCGTGCCTAAATGCATTGTTACGGGGTACCGAAGTTGCAAAAATGGTTTCGCAACAAAAGCATTCGTTCTACTCCATTAGACTCAAAATGATGTTTGGGAGTGTTTTGGAGGATTTCGCAAACCTTCAGCTTGTAAATAACTTGTGTTTCAGAACTGAATGCACTATTGCGGGCTACCGAAGTTGCAAAAATGGTTTTGCAACAAAAGCATCTGTTCTACTTCATTAGACTCAAAATGATGTTTGGGAGTGTTTTGGATGATTTCAAAAACCTTCGGCATGTAAATAACTTGTCTTTCAGGCCTGAATGCACTATTACGGGCTACCGAAGTTGCAAAAATGGTTTTGCAACAAAAGCATCCGTTCTACTCCATTAGACTCAAAATGATGTTTGGGAGTGTTTTTATATGATTTCGAAAACCTTCGGCATGTAAATAACTTGTGTTTCATGCCTGAATGCACTATTACGGGGTACCGAAGTTGCAAAAATGGTTTTGCAACAAAAGCATCCGTTCTACTCTATTAGACTCAAAATGATGTTTGGGAGTCTTTTGGAGGATTTGGCAAACCTTCGGCTTGTAATAACTTGTGTTTCGGGCCTGAATGCACTGTTAGGGGGTACCGAAGTTGCAAAACTGGTTTTGCAACAAAAGCATCTGTTCTACTCCATTAGACTCAAAATGATGTTTGGGAGTGTTTTGGAGGATTTCGCAAACTTTCGGCATGTAAATAACTTGTGTTTCGGGCCTGAATGCACTGTTACAGGGTAGCGAAGTTGCAAAAATGGTTTTGCAACAAAAGCATCCGTTCTACTCCATTATACTCAAAATGATGTTTGGGAGTGTTTTGGATGATTTCGAAAACCTTCGGCATGTAAATAACTTGTGTTTCAGGCCTGAATGCACTATTACGGGGTACCGAAGTTGCAAAAATGGTTTTGCAACAAAAGCATCCGTTCTACTCCATTAGACTCAAAATGATGTTTGGGAGTCTTTTGGAGGATTTCGCAAACCTTCGGCATGTAATAACTTGTGTTTCGGGCCTGAATGCACTGTTACGGGGTACCGAAGTTGCCAAAATGGTTTTGCAACAAAAGCATATGTTCTGCTCCATTAGACTCAAAATGATGTTTGTGAGTGTTTTGGATGATTTCGAAAACCTTCGGCATGTAAATAACTTGTGTTTCAGGCATGAATGCACTATTACGGGGTACCGAAGTTGCAAAAATGGTTTTGCAACAAAATCATCCGTTCTACTTTATTAGACTCAAAATGATGTTTGGGAGTCTTTTGGAGGATTTCGCAAACCTTCGGCATGTAATAACTTGTGTTTCGGGCCTGAATGCACTGTTAGGGGGTACCGAAGTTGCAAAACTGGTTTTGCAACAAAAGCATCTGTTCTATTCCATTAGACTCAAAATGATTTTTGGGAGTGTTTTGGAGGATTTCGCAAACCTTCGGCATGTAAATAACTTGTGTTTCGGGCCTGAATGCACTGTTACAGGGTACCGAAGTTGCAAAAATGGTTTTGCAACAAAAGCATATGTTCTGCTCCATTAGACTCAAAATGATGCTTGGGAGTGTTTTGGAGCATTTCGCAAACCTTCGGCACGTAAATAACTTGTGTTTCGTGCCTAAATGCATTGTTACGGGGTACCGAAGTTGCAAAAATGGTTTCGCAACAAAAGCATTCGTTCTACTCCATTAGACTCAAAATGATGTTTGGGAGTGTTTTGGAGGATTTCGCAAACCTTCGGCATGTAAATAACTTGTGTTTCAGGCCTGAATGCACTATTACGGGCTACCGAAGTTGCAAAAATGGTTTTGCAACAAAAGCATCCGTTCTACTCCATTAGACTCAAAATGATGTTTGGGAGTGTTTTTATATGATTTCGAAAACCTTCGGCATGTAAATAACTTGTGTTTCATGCCTGAATGCACTATTACGGGGTACCGAAGTTGCAAAAATGGTTTTGCAACAAAAGCATCCGTTCTACTCTATTAGACTCAAAATGATGTTTGGGAGTCTTTTGGAGGATTTCGCAAACCTTCGGCTTGTAATAACTTGTGTTTCGGGCCTGAATGCACTGTTAGGGGGTACCGAAGTTGCAAAACTGGTTTTGCAACAAAAGCATCTGTTCTACTCCTTTAGACTCAAAATGATGTTTGGGAGTGTTTTGGAGGATTTCGCAAACTTTCGGCATGTAAATAACTTGTGTTTCGGGCCTGAATGCACTGTTACAGGGTAGCGAAGTTGCAAAAATGGTTTTGCAACAAAAGCATCCGTTCTACTCCATTATACTCAAAATGATGTTTGGGAGTGTTTTGGATGATTTCGAAAACCTTCGGCATGTAAATAACTTGTGTTTCAGGCCTGAATACACTATTACGGGGTACCGAAGTTGCAAAAATGGTTTTCCAACAAAAGCATCCGTTCTACTCCATTAGACTCAAAATGATGTTTGGGAGTCTTTTGGAGGATTTCGCAAACCTTCGGCATGTAATAACTTGTGTTTCGGGCCTGAATGCACTGTTACGGGGTACCGAAGTTGCCAAAATGGTTTTGCAACAAAAGCATATGTTCTGCTCCATTAGACTCAAAATGATGTTTGTGAGTGTTTTGGATGATTTCAAAAACCTTCGGCATGTAAATAACTTGTGTTTCAGGCATGAATGCACTATTACGGGGTACCGAAGTTGCAAAAATGGTTTTGCAACAAAAGCATCCGTTCTACTTTATTAGACTCAAAACGATGTTTGATAGTCTTTTGGAGGATTTCGCAAACCTTCGGCATGTAATAACTTGTGTTTCGCGCCTGAATGCACTGTTAGGGGGTACCGAAGTTGCAAAACTGGTTTTGCAACAAAAGCATCTGTTCTATTCCATTAGACTCAAAATGATTTTTGGGAGTGTTTTGGAGGATTTCGCAAACCTTCGGCATGTAAATAACTTGTGTTTCGGGCCTGAATGCACTGTTACAGGGTACCGAAGTTGCAAAAATGGTTTTGCAACAAAAGCATATGTTCTGCTCCATTAGACTCAAAATGATGCTTGGGAGTGTTTTGGAGCATTTCGCAAACCTTCGGCACGTAAATAACTTGTGTTTCGTGCCTAAATGCATTGTTACGGGGTACCGAAGTTGCAAAAATGGTTTCGCAACAAAAGCATTCGTTCTACTCCATTAGACTCAAAATGATGTTTGGGAGTGTTTTGGAGGATTTCGCAAATCTTCGGCATGTAAATAACTTGTGTTTCAGGCCTGAATGCACTATTACGGGCTACCGAAGTTGCAAAAATGGTTTTGCAACAAAAGCATCTGTTCTACTCCATTAGACTCAAAATGATGTTTGGGAGTGTTTTTATATGATTTCGAAAACCTTGGGCATGTAAATAACTTGTGTTTCATGCCTGAATGCACTATTACGGGGTACCGAAGTTGCAAAAATGGTTTTGCAACAAAAGCATCCGTTCTACTCCATTAGACTCAAAATGATGTTTGGGAGTGTTTTGGATGATTTCGAAAACCTTCGGCATGTAAATAACTTGTGTTTCAGGCCTGAATGCACTATTACGGGGTACCAAAGTTGCAAAAATGGTTTTGCAACAAAAGCATCCGTTCTACTCCATTAGACTCAAAATGATGTTTGGGAGTCTTTTGGAGGATTTCGCAAACCTTCGGCATGTAATAACTTGTGTTTCGGGCCTGAATGCACTGTTACGGGGTACCGAAGTTGCCAAAATGGTTTTGCAACAAAAGCATATGTTCTGCTCCATTAGACTCAAAATGATGTTTGTGAGTGTTTTGGATGATTTCGAAAACCTTCGGCATGTAAATAACTTGTGTTTCAGGCATGAATGCACTATTACGGGGTACCGAAGTTGCAAAAATGATTTTGCAACGAAAGCATCCGTTCTACTTTATTAGACTCAAAATGATGTTTGGGAGTCTTTTGGAGGATTTCGCAAACCTTTGGCATGTAAATAACTTGTGTTTCGGGCCTGAATGCACTGTTACAGGGTACCGAAGTTGCAAAAATGGTTTTGCAACAAAAGCATATGTTCTGCTCCATTAGACTCAAAATGATGCTTGGGAGTGTTTTGGAGCATTTCACAAACCTTCGGCACGTAAATAACTTGTGTTTCGTGCCTAAATGCATTGTTACGGGGTACCGAAGTTGCAAAAATGGTTTCGCAACAAAAGCATTCGTTCTACTCCATTAGACTCAAAATGATGTTTGGGAGTGTTTTGGAGGATTTCGCAAACCTTCGGCATGTAAATAACTTGTGTTTCAGAACTGAATGCACTATTGCGGGCTACCGAAGTTGCAAAAATGGTTTTGCAACAAAAGCATCTGTTCTACTTCATTAGACTCAAAATGATGTTTGGGAGTGTTTTGGATGATTTCAAAAACCTTCGGCATGTAAATAACTTGTGTTTCAGGCCTGAATGCACTATTACGGGCTACCGAAGTTGCAAAAATGGTTTTGCAACAAAAGCATCCGTTCTACTCCATTAGACTCAAAATGATGTTTGGGAGTGTTTTTATATGATTTCGAAAACCTTCGGCATGTAAATAACTTGTGTTTCATGCCTGAATGCACTATTACGGGGTACCGAAGTTGCAAAAATGGTTTTGCAACAAAAGCATCCGTTCTACTCTATTAGACTCAAAATGATGTTTGGGAGTCTTTTGGAGGATTTGGCAAACCTTCGGCTTGTAATATCTTGTGTTTCGGGCCTGAATGCACTGTTAGGGGGTACCGAAGTTGCAAAACTGGTTTTGCAACAAAAGCATCTGTTCTACTCCATTAGACTCAAAATGATGTTTGGGAGTGTTTTGGAGGATTTCGCAAACTTCCGGCATGTAAATAACTTGTGTTTCGGGCCTGAATGCACTGTTACAGGGTAGCGAAGTTGCAAAAATGGTTTTGCAACAAAAGCATCCGTTCTACTCCATTATACTCAAAATGATGTTTGGGAGTGTTTTGGATGATTTCGAAAACCTTCGGCATGTAAATAACTTGTGTTTCAGGCCTGAATGCACTATTACGGGGTACCGAAGTTGCAAAAATGGTTTTGCAACAAAAGCATCCGTTCTACTCCATTAGACTCAAAATGATGTTTGGGAGTCTTTTGGAGGATTTCGCAAACCTTCGGCATGTAATAACTTGTGTTTCGGGCCTGAATGCACTGTTACGGGGTACCGAAGTTGCCAAAATGGTTTTGCAACAAAAGCATATGTTCTGCTCCATTAGACTCAAAATGATGTTTGTGAGTGTTTTGGATGATATCGAAAACCTTCGTCATGTAAATAACTTGTGTTTCAGGCATGAATGCACTATTACTGGGTACAGAAGTTGAAAAAATGATTTTGCAACAAAAGCATCCGTTCTACTTTATTAGACTCAAAATGATGTTTGGGAGTCTTTTGGAGGATTTCGCAAACCTTCGGCATGTAAATAACTTGTGTTTCGGGCCTGAATGCACTGTTACAGGGTACCGAAGTTGCAAAAATGGTTTTGCAACAAAAGCATATGTTCTGCTCCATTAGACTCAAAATGATGCTTGGGAGTGTTTTGGAGCATTTCGCAAACCTTCGGCACGTAAATAACTTGTGTTTCGTGCCTAAATGCATTGTTACGGGGTACCGAAGTTGCAAAAATGGTTTCGCAAGAAAAGCATTCGTTCTACTCCATTAGACTCAAAATGATGTTTGGGAGTGTTTTGGAGGATTTCGCAAACCTTCGGCATGTAAATAACTTGTGTTTCAGGCCTGAATGCACTATTACGGGGTACCGAAGTTGCAAAAATGGTTTTGCAACAAAAGCATCCGTTCTACTCCATTAGACTCAAAATGATGTTTGGGAGTGTTTTTATATGATTTCGAAAACCTTCGGCATGTAAATAACTTGTGTTTCATGCCTGAATGCACTATTACGGGGTACCGAAGTTGCAAAAATGGTTTTGCAACAAAAGCATCCGTTCTACTCTATTAGACTCAAAATGATGTTTGGGAGTCTTTTGGAGGATTTCGCAAACCTTCGGCTTGTAATAACTTGTGTTTCGGGCCTGAATGCACTGTTAGGGGGTACCGAAGTTGCAAAACTGGTTTTGCAACAAAAGCATCTGTTCTACTCCTTTAGACTCAAAATGATGTTTGGGAGTGTTTTGGAGGATTTCGCAAACTTTCGGCATGTAAATAACTTGTGTTTCGGGCCTGAATGCACTGTTACAGGGTAGCGAAGTTGCAAAAATGGTTTTGCAACAAAAGCATCCGTTCTACTCCATTATACTCAAAATGATGTTTGGGAGTGTTTTGGATGATTTCGAAAACCTTCGGCATGTAAATAACTTGTGTTTCAGGCCTGAATACACTATTACGGGGTACCGAAGTTGCAAAAATGGTTGTCCAACAAAAGCATCCGTTCTACTCCATTAGACTCAAAATGATGTTTGGGAGTCTTTTGGAGGATTTCGCAAATCTTCGGCATGTAATAACTTGTGTTTCGGGCCTGAATGCACTGTTACGGGGTACCGAAGTTGCCAAAATGGTTTTGCAACAAAAGCATATGTTCTGCTCCATTAGACTCAAAATGATGTTTGTGAGTGTTTTGGATGATTTCGAAAACCTTCGGCATGTAAATAACTTGTGTTTCAGGCATGAATGCACTATTACGGGGTACCGAAGTTGCAAAAATGGTTTTGCAACAAAAGCATCCGTTCTACTTTATTAGACTCAAAATGATGTTTGGGAGTCTTTTGGAGGATTTCGCAAACCTTCGGCATGTAATAACTTGTGTTTCGCGCCTGAATGCACTGTTAGGGGGTACCGAAGTTGCAAAACTGGTTTTGCAACAAAAGCATCTGTTCTATTCCATTAGACTCAAAATGATTTTTGGGAGTGTTTTGGAGGATTTCGCAAACCTTCGGCATGTAAATAACTTGTGTTTCGGGCCTGAATGCACTGTTACAGGGTACCGAAGTTGCAAAAATGGTTTTGCAACAAAAGCATATGTTCTGCTCCATTAGACTCAAAATGATGCTTGGGAGTGTTTTGGAGCATTTCGCAAACCTTCGGCGCGTAAATAACTTGTGTTTCGTGCCTAAATGCATTGTTACGGGGTACCGAAGTTGCAAAAATGGTTTCGCAACAAAAGCATTCGTTCTACTCCATTAGACTCAAAATGATGTTTGGGAGTGTTTTGGAGGATTTCGCAAACCTTTGGCATGTAAATAACTTGTGTTTCAGGCCTGAATGCACTATTACGGGCTACCGAAGTTGCAAAAATGGTTTTGCAACAAAAGCATCCGTTCTACTCCATTAGACTCAAAATGATGTTTGGGAGTGTTTTTATATGATTTCGAAAACCTTCGGCATGTAAATAACTTGTGTTTCATGCCTGAATGCACTATTACGGGGTACCGAAGTTGCAAAAATGGTTTTGCAACAAAAGCATCCGTTCTACTCTATTAGACTCAAAATGATGTTTGGGAGTCTTTTGGAGGATTTCGCAAACCTTCGGCTTGTAATAACTTGTGTTTCGGGCCTGAATGCACTGTTAGGGGGTACCGAAGTTGCAAAACTGGTTTTGCAACAAAAGCATCTGTTCTACTCCTTTAGACTCAAAATGATGTTTGGGAGTGTTTTGGAGGATTTCGCAAACTTTCGGCATGTAAATAACTTGTGTTTCGGGCCTGAATGCACTGTTACAGGGTAGCGAAGTTGCAAAAATGGTTTTGCAACAAAAGCAACCGTTCTACTCCATTATACTCAAAATGATGTTTGGGAGTGTTTTGGATGATTTCGAAAACCTTCGGCATGTAAATAACTTGTGTTTCAGGCCTGAATACACTATTACGGGGTACCGAAGTTGCAAAAATGGTTTTCCAACAAAAGCATCCGTTCTACTCCATTAGACTCAAAATGATGTTTGGGAGTCTTTTGGAGGATTTCGCAAACCTTCGGCATGTAATAACTTGTGTTTCGGGCCTGAATGCACTGTTACAGGGTACCGAAGTTGCCAAAATGGTTTTGCAACAAAAGCATATGTTCTGCTCCATTAGACTCAAAATGATGTTTGTGAGTGTTTTGGATGATTTCGAAAACCTTCGGCATGTAAATAACTTGTGTTTCAGGCATGAATGCACTATTACGGGGTACCGAAGTTGCAAAAATGGTTTTCCAACAAAAGCATCCGTTCTACTCCATGAGACTCAAAATGATGTTTGGGAGTCTTTTGGAGGATTTCGCAAACCTTCGGCATGTAATAACTTGTGTTTCGTGCCTGAATGCACTGTTACGGGGTACCGAAGTTGCCAAAATGGTTTTGCAACAAAAGCATATGTTCTGCTCCATTAGACTCAAAATGATGTTTGTGAGTGTTTTGGATGATTTCGAAAACCTTCGGCATGTAAATAACTTGTGTTTCAGGCATGAATGAACTATTACGGGGTACCGAAGTTGCAAAAATGGTTTTGCAACAAAAGCATCCGTTCTACTTTATTAGACTCAAAATGATGTTTGGGAGTCTTTTGGAGGATTTCGCAAACCTTCGGCATGTAATAACTTGTGTTTCGGGCCTGAATGCACTGTTACAGGGTACCGAAGTTGCAAAAATGGTTTTGCAACAAAAGCATATGTTCTGCTCCATTAGACTCAAAATGATGCTTGGGAGTGTTTTGGAGCATTTCGCAAACCTTCGGCACGTAAATAACTTGTGTTTCGTGCCTAAATGCATTGTTACGGGGTACCGAAGTTGCAAAAATGGTTTCGCAACAAAAGCATTCGTTCTACTCCATTAGACTCAAAATGATGTTTGGGAGTGTTTTGGAGGATTTCGCAAACCTTCGGCATGTAAATAAGTTGTGTTTCAGGCCTGAATGCACTATTACGGGCTACCGAAGTTGCAAAAATGGTTTTGCAACAAAAGCATCCGTTCTACTCCATTAGACTCAAAATGATGTTTGGGAGTGTTTTTATATGATTTCGAAAACCTTCGGCATGTAAATAACTTGTGTTTCATGCCTGAATGCACTATTACGGGGTACCGAAGTTGCAAAAATGGTTTTGCAACAAAAGCATCCGTTCTACTCTATTAGACTCAAAATGATGTTTGGGAGTCTTTTGGAGGATTTCGCAAACCTTCGGCTTGTAATAACTTGTGTTTCGGGCCTGAATGCACTGTTAGGGGGTACCGAAGTTGCAAAACTGGTTTTGCAACAAAAGCATCTGTTCTACTCCTTTAGACTCAAAATGATGTTTGGGAGTGTTTTGGAGGATTTCGCAAACTTTCGGCATGTAAATAACTTGTGTTTCGGGCCTGAATGCACTGTTACAGGGTAGCGAAGTTGCAAAAATGGTTTTGCAACAAAAGCAACCGTTCTACTCCATTATACTCAAAATGATGTTTGGGAGTGTTTTGGATGATTTCGAAAACCTTCGGCATGTAAATAACTTGTGTTTCAGGCCTGAATACACTATTACGGGGTACCGAAGTTGCAAAAATGGTTTTCCAACAAAAGCATCCGTTCTACTCCATTAGACTCAAAATGATGTTTGGGAGTCTTTTGGAGGATTTCGCAAACCTTCGGCATGTAATAACTTGTGTTTCGGGCCTGAATGCACTGTTACAGGGTACCGAAGTTGCCAAAATGGTTTTGCAACAAAAGCATATGTTCTGCTCCATTACACTCAAAATGATGTTTGTGAGTGTTTTGGATGATTTCGAAAACCTTCGGCATGTAAATAACTTGTGTTTCAGGCATGAATGCACTATTACGGGGTACCGAAGTTGCAAAAATGGTTTTCCAACAAAAGCATCCGTTCTACTCCATTAGACTCAAAATGATGTTTGGGAGTCTTTTGGAGGATTTCGCAAACCTTCGGCATGTAATAACTTGTGTTTCGTGCCTGAATGCACTGTTACGGGGTACCGAAGTTGCCAAAATGGTTTTGCAACAAAAGCATATGTTCTGCTCCATTAGACTCAAAATGATGTTTGTGAGTGTTTTGGATGATTTCGAAAACCTTCGGCATGTAAATAACTTGTGTTTCAGGCATGAATGAACTATTACGGGGTACCGAAGTTGCAAAAATGGTTTTGCAACAAAAGCATCCGTTCTACTTTATTAGACTCAAAATGATGTTTGGGAGTCTTTTGGAGGATTTCGCAAACCTTCGGCATGTAATAACTTGTGTTTCGGGCCTGAATGCACTGTTAGGGGGTACCGAAGTTGCAAAACTGGTTTTGCAACAAAAGCATCTGTTCTATTCCATTAGACTCAAAATGATTTTTGGGAGTGTTTTGGAGGATTTCGCAAACCTTCGGCATGTAAATAACTTGTGTTTCGGGCCTGAATGCACTGTTACAGGGTACCGAAGTTGCAAAAATGGTTCTGCAACAAAAGCATATGTTCTGCTCCATTAGACTCAAAATGATGCTTGGGAGTGTTTTGGAGCATTTCGCAAACCTTCGGCACGTAAATAACTTGTGTTACGTGCCTAAATGCATTGTTACGGGGTACCGAAGTTGCAAAAATGGTTTCGCAACAAAAGCATTCGTTCTACTCCATTAGACTCAAAATGATGTTTGGGAGTGTTTTGGAGGATTTCGCAAACCTTCGGCATGTAAATAACTTGTGTTTCAGGCCTAAATGCACTATTACGGGCTACCAAAGTTGCAAAAATGGTTTTGCAACAAAAGCATCCGTTCTACTCCATTAGACTCAAAATGATGTTTGGGAGTGTTTTTATATGATTTCGAAAACCTTCGGCATGTAAATAACTTGTGTTTCATGCCTGAATGCACTATTACGGGGTACCGAAGTTGCAAAAATGGTTTTGCAACAAAAGCATCCGTTCTACTCTATTAGACTCAAAATGATGTTTGGGAGTCTTTTGGAGGATTTCGCAAACCTTCGGCTTGTAATAACTTGTGTTTCGGGCCTGAATGCACTGTTAGGGGGTACCGAAGTTGCAAAACTGGTTTTGCAACAAAAGCATCTGTTCTACTCCTTTAGACTCAAAATGATGTTTGGGAGTGTTTTGGAGGATTTCGCAAACTTTCGGCATGTAAATAACTTGTGTTTCGGGCCTGAATGCACTGTTACAGGGTAGCGAAGTTGCAAAAATGGTTTTGCAACAAAAGCAACCGTTCTACTCCATTATACTCAAAATGATGTTTGGGAGTGTTTTGGATGATTTCGAAAACCTTCGGCATGTAAATAACTTGTGTTTCAGGCCTGAATACACTATTACGGGGTACCGAAGTTGCAAAAATGGTTTTCCAACAAAAGCATCCGTTCTACTCCATTAGACTCAAAATGATGTTTGGGAGTCTTTTGGAGGATTTCGCAAACCTTCGGCATGTAATAACTTGTGTTTCGGGCCTGAATGCACTGTTACGGGGTACCGAAGTTGCCAAAATGGTTTTGCAACAAAAGCATATGTTCTGCTCCATTAGACTCAAAATGATGTTTGTGAGTGTTTTGGATGATTTCGAAAACCTTCGGCATGTAAATAACTTGTGTTTCAGGCATGAATGCACTATTACGGGGTACCGAAGTTGCAAAAATGGTTTTCCAACAAAAGCATCCGTTCTACTCCATTAGACTCAAAATGATGTTTGGGAGTCTTTTGGAGGATTTCGCAAACCTTCGGCATGTAATAACTTGTGTTTCGTGCCTGAATGCACTGTTACGGGGTACCGAAGTTGCCAAAATGGTTTTGCAACAAAAGCATATGTTCTGCTCCATTAGACTCAAAATGATGTTTGTGAGTGTTTTGGATGATTTCGAAAACCTTCGGCATGTAAATAACTTGTGTTTCAGGCATGAATGCACTATTACGGGGTACCGAAGTTGCAAAAATGGTTTTGCAACAAAAGCATCCGTTCTACTTTATTAGACTCAAAATGATGTTTGGGAGTCTTTTGGAGGATTTCGCAAACCTTCGGCATGTAATAACTTGTGTTTCGCGCCTGAATGCACTGTTAGGGGGTACCGAAGTTGCAAAACTGGTTTTGCAACAAAAGCATCTGTTCTATTCCATTAGACTCAAAATGATTTTTGGGAGTGTTTTGGAGGATTTCGCAAACCTTCGGCATGTAAATAACTTGTGTTTCGGGCCTGAATGCACTGTTACAGGGTACCGAAGTTGCAAAAATGGTTTTGCAACAAAAGCATATGTTCTGCTCCATTAGACTCAAAATGATGCTTGGGAGTGTTTTGGGGCATTTCGCAAACCTTCGGCACGTAAATAACTTGTGTTTCGTGCCTAAATGCATTGTTACGGGGTACCGAAGTTGCAAAAATGGTTTCGCAACAAAAGCATTCGTTCTACTCCATTAGACTCAAAATGATGTTTGGGAGTGTTTTGGAGGATTTCGCAAACCTTCGGCATGTAAATAACTTGTGTTTCAGGCCTGAATGCACTATTACGGGCTACCGAAGCTGCAAAAATGGTTTTGCAACAAAAGCATCCGTTCTACTCCATTAGACTCAAAATGATGTTTGGGAGTGTTTTTATATGATTTCGAAAACCTTCGGCATGTAAATAACTTGTGTTTCATGCCTGAATGCACTATTACGGGGTACCGAAGTTGCAAAAATGGTTTTGCAACAAAAGCATCCGTTCTACTCTATTAGACTCAAAATGATGTTTGGGAGTCTTTTGGAGGATTTCGCAAACCTTCGGCTTGTTATAACTTGTGTTTCGGGCCTGAATGCACTGTTAGGGGGTACCGAAGTTGCAAAACTGGTTTTGCAACAAAAGCATCTGTTCTACTCCTTTAGACTCAAAATGATGTTTGGGAGTGTTTTGGAGGATTTCGCAAACTTTCGGCATGTAAATAACTTGTGTTTCGGGCCTGAATGCACTGTTACAGGGTAGCGAAGTTGCAAAAATGGTTTTGCAACAAAAGCATCCGTTCTACTCCATTATACTCAAAATGATGTTTGGGAGTGTTTTGGATGATTTCGAAAACCTTCGGCATGTAAATAACTTGTGTTTCAGGCCTGAATACACTATTACGGGGTACCGAAGTTGCAAAAATGGTTTTCCAACAAAAGCATCCGTTCTACTCCATTAGACTCAAAATGATGTTTGGGAGTCTTTTGGAGGATTTCGCAAACCTTCGGCATGTAATAACTTGTGTTTTGGGCCTGAATGCACTGTTACGGGGTACCGAAGTTGCCAAAATGGTTTTGCAACAAAAGCATATGTTCTGCTCCATTAGACTCAAAATGATGTTTGTGAGTGTTTTGGATGATTTCGAAAACCTTCGGCATGTAAATAACTTGTGTTTCAGGCATGAATGCACTATTACGGGGTACCGAAGTTGCAAAAATGGTTTTCCAACAAAAGCATCCGTTCTACTCCATTAGACTCAAAATGATGTTTGGGAGTCTTTTGGAGGATTTCGCAAACCTTCGGCATGTAATAACTTGTGTTTCGTGCCTGAATGCACTGTTACGGGGTACCGAAGTTGCCAAAATGGTTTTGCAACAAAAGCATATGTTCTGCTCCATTAGACTCAAAATGATGTTTGTGAGTGTTTTGGATGATTTCGAAAACCTTCGGCATGTAAATAACTTGTGTTTCAGGCATGAATGCACTATTACGGGGTACCGAAGTTGCAAAAATGGTTTTGCAACAAAAGCATCCGTTCTACTTTATTAGACTCAAAATGATGTTTGGGAGTCTTTTGGAGGATTTCGCAAACCTTCGGCATGTAATAACTTGTGTTTCGGGCCTGAATGCACTGTTAGGGGGTACCGAAGTTGCAAAACTGGTTTTGGAACAAAAGCATCTGTTCTATTCCATTAGACTCAAAATGATTTTTGGGAGTGTTTTGGAGGATTTCGCAAACCTTCGGCATGTAAATAACTTGTGTTTCGGGCCTGAATGCACAGTTACAGGGTACCGAAGTTGCAAAAATGGTTCTGCAACAAAAGCATATGTTCTGCTCCATTAGACTCAAAATGATGCTTGGGAGTGTTTTGGAGCATTTCGCAAACCTTCGGCACGTAAATAACTTGTGTTTCGTGCCTAAATGCATTGTTACGGGGTACCGAAGTTGCAAAAATGGTTTCGCAACAAAAGCATTCGTTCTACTCCATTAGACTCAAAATGATGTTTGGGAGTGTTTTGGAGGATTTCGCAAACCTTCGGCATGTAAATAACTTGTGTTTCAGGCCTGAATGCACTATTACGGGCTACCGAAGTTGCAAAAATGGTTTTGCAACAAAAGCATCCGTTCTACTCCATTAGACTCAAAATGATGTTTGGGAGTGTTTTTATATGATTTCGAAAACCTTCGGCATGTAAATAACTTGTGTTTCATGCCTGAATGCACTATTATGGGGTACCGAAGTTGCAAAAATGGTTTTGCAACAAAAGCATCCGTTCTACTCTATTAGACTCAAAATGATGTTTGGGAGTCTTTTGGAGGATTTCGCAAACCTTCGGCTTGTAATAACTTGTGTTTCGGGCCTGAATGCACTGTTAGGGGGTACCGAAGTTGCAAAAATTGTTTTGCAACAAAAGCATCTGTTCTACTCCTTTAGACTCAAAATGATGTTTGGGAGTGTTTTGGAGGATTTCGCAAACTTTCGGCATGTAAATAACTTGTGTTTCGGGCCTGAATGCACTGTTACAGGGTAGCGAAGTTGCAAAAATGGTTTTGCAACAAAAGCATCCATTCTACTCCATTATACTCAAAATGATGTTTGGGAGTGTTTTGGATGATTTCGAAAACCTTCGGCATGTAAATAACTTGTGTTTCAGGCCTGAATACACTATTACGGGGTACCGAAGTTGCAAAAATGGTTTTCCAACAAAAGCATCCGTTCTACTCCATTAGACTCAAAATGATGTTTGGGAGTCTTTTGGAGGATTTCGCAAACCTTCGGCATGTAATAACTTGTGTTTCGGGCCTGAATGCACTGTTACGGGGTACCGAAGTTGCCAAAATGGTTTTGCAACAAAAGCATATGTTCTGCTCCATTAGACTCAAAATGATGTTTGTGAGTGTTTTGGATGATTTCGAAAACCTTCGGCATGTAAATAACTTGTGTTTCAGGCATGAATGCACTATTACGGGGTACCGAAGTTGCAAAAATGGTTTTCCAACAAAAGCATCCGTTCTACTCCATTAGACTCAAAATGATGTTTGGGAGTCTTTTGGAGGATTTCGCAAACCTTCGGCATGTAATAACTTGTGTTTCGCGCCTGAATGCACTGTTAGGGGGTACCGAAGTTGCAAAACTGGTTTTGCAACAAAAGCATCTGTTCTATTCCATTAGACTCAAAATGATTTTTGTGAGTGTTTTGGAGGATTTCGCAAACCTTCGGCATGTAAATAACTTGTGTTTCGGGCCTGAATGCACTGTTACAGGGTACCGAAGTTGCAAAAATGGTTTTGCAACAAAAGCATATGTTCTGCTCCATTAGACTCAAAATGATGCTTGGGAGTGTTTTGGAGCATTTCGCAAACCTTCGGCACGTAAATAACTTGTGTTTCGTGCCTAAATGCATTGTTACGGGGTACCGAAGTTGCAAAAATGGTTTCGCAACAAAAGCATTCGTTCTACTCCATTAGACTCAAAATGATGTTTGGGACTGTTTTGGAGGATTTCGCAAACCTTCGGCATGTAAATAACTTGTGTTTCAGGCCTGAATGCACTATTACGGGCTACCGAAGTTGCAAAAATGGTTTTGCAACAAAAGCATCCGTTCTACTCCATTAGACTCAAAATGATGTTTGGGAGTGTTTTTATATGATTTCGAAAACCTTCGGCATGTAAATAACTTGTGTTTCATGCCTGAATGCACTATTACGGGGTACCGAAGTTGCAAAAATGGTTTTGCAACAAAAGCATCCGTTCTACTCTATTAGACTCAAAATGATGTTTGGGAGTCTTTTGGAGGATTTCGCAAACCTTCGGCTTGTTATAACTTGTGTTTCGGGCCTGAATGCACTGTTAGGGGGTACCGAAGTTGCAAAACTGGTTTTGCAACAAAAGCATCTGTTCTACTCCTTTAGACTCAAAATGATGTTTGGGAGTGTTTTGGAGGATTTCGCAAACTTTCGGCATGTAAATAACTTGTGTTTCGGGCCTGAATGCACTGTTACAGGGTAGCGAAGTTGCAAAAATGGTTTTGCAACAAAAGCATCCGTTCTACTCCATTATACTCAAAATGATGTTTGGGAGTGTTTTGGATGATTTCGAAAACCTTCGGCATGTAAATAACTTGTGTTTCAGGCCTGAATACACTATTACGGGGTACCGAAGTTGCAAAAATGGTTTTCCAACAAAAGCATCCGTTCTACTCCATTAGACTCAAAATGATGTTTGGGAGTCTTTTGGAGGATTTCGCAAACCTTCGGCATGTAATAACTTGTGTTTCGGGCCTGAATGCACTGTTACGGGGTACCGAAGTTGCCAAAATGGTTTTGCAACAAAAGCATATGTTCTGCTCCATTAGACTCAAAATGATGTTTGTGAGTGTTTTGGATGATTTCGAAAACCTTCGGCATGTAAATAACTTGTGTTTCAGGCATGAATGCACTATTACGGGGTACCGAAGTTGCAAAAATGGTTTTCCAACAAAAGCATCCGTTCTACTCCATTAGACTCAAAATGATGTTTGGGAGTCTTTTGGAGGATTTCGCAAACCTTCGGCATGTAATAACTTGTGTTTCGGGCCTGAATGCACTGTTACGGGGTACCGAAGTTGCCAAAATGGTTTTGCAACAAAAGCATATGTTCTGCTCCATTAGACTCAAAATGATGTTTGTGAGTGTTTTGGATGATTTCGGAAACCTTCGGCATGTAAATAACTTGTGTTTCAGGCATGAATGCACTATTACGGGGTACCGAAGTTGCAAAAATGGTTTTGCAACAAAAGCATCCGTTCTACTTTATTAGACTCAAAATGATGTTTGGGAGTCTTTTGGAGGATTTCGCAAACCTTCGGCATGTAATAACTTGTGTTTCGGGCCTGAATGCACTGTTAGGGGGTACCGAAGTTGCAAAACTGGTTTTGGAAAAAAAGCATCTGTTCTATTCCATTAGACTCAAAATGATTTTTGGGAGTGTTTTGGAGGATTTCGCAAACCTTCGGCATGTAAATAACTTGTGTTTCGGGCCTGAATGCACTGTTACAGGGTACCGAAGTTGCAAAAATGGTTCTGCAACAAAAGCATATGTTCTGCTCCATTAGACTCAAAATGATGCTTGGGAGTGTTTTGGAGCATTTCGCAAACCTTCGGCACGTAAATAACTTGTGTTTCGTGCCTAAATGCATTGTTACGGGGTACCGAAGTTGCAAAAATGGTTTCGCAACAAAAGCATTCGTTCTACTCCATTAGACTCAAAATGATGTTTGGGAGTGTTTTGGAGGATTTCGCAAACCTTCGGCATGTAAATAACTTGTGTTTCAGGCCTGAATGCACTATTACGGGCTACCGAAGTTGCAAAAATGGTTTTGCAACAAAAGCATCCTTTCTACTCCATTAGACTCAAAATGATGTTTGGGAGTGTTTTTATATGATTTCGAAAACCTTCGGCATGTAAATAACTTGTGTTTCGTGCCTAAATGCATTGTTACGGGGTACCGAAGTTGCAAAAATGGTTTCGCAACAAAAGCATTCGTTCTACTCCATTAGACTCAAAATGATGTTTGGGAGTGTTTTGGAGGATTTCGCAAACCTTCGGCATGTAAATAACTTGTGTTTCAGGCCTGAATGCACTATTACGGGCTACCGAAGTTGCAAAAATGGTTTTGCAACAAAAGCATCCGTTCTACTCCATTAGACTCAAAATGATGTTTGGGAGTGTTTTTATATGATTTCGAAAACCTTGGGCATGTAAATAACTTGTGTTTCATGCCTGAATGCACTATTATGGGGTACCGAAGTTGCAAAAATGGTTTTGCAACAAAAGCATCCGTTCTACTCTATTAGACTCAAAATGATGTTTGGGAGTCTTTTGGAGGATTTCGCAAACCTTCGGCTTGTAATAACTTGTGTTTCGGGCCTGAATGCACTGTTAGGGGGTACCGAAGTTGCAAAACTGGTTTTGCAACAAAAGCATCTGTTCTACTCCTTTAGACTCAAAATGATGTTTGGGAGTGTTTTGGAGGATTTCGCAAACTTTCGGCATGTAAATAACTTGTGTTTCGGGCCTGAATGCACTGTTACAGGGTAGCGAAGTTGCAAAAATGGTTTTGCAACAAAAGCATCCGTTCTACTCCATTATACTCAAAATGATGTTTGGGAGTGTTTTGGATGATTTCGAAAACCTTCGGCATGTAAATAACTTGTGTTTCAGGCCTGAATACACTATTACGGGGTACCGAAGTTGCAAAAATGGTTTTCCAACAAAAGCATCCGTTCTACTCCATTAGACTCAAAATGATGTTTGGGAGTCTTTTGGAGGATTTCGCAAACCTTCGGCATGTAATAACTTGTGTTTCGGGCCTGAATGCACTGTTAGGGGGTACCGAAGTTGCCAAAATGGTTTTGCAACAAAAGCATATGTTCTGCTCCATTAGACTCAAAATGATGTTTGTGAGTGTTTTGGATGATTTCGAAAACCTTCGGCATGTAAATAACTTGTGTTTCAGGCATGAATGCACTATTACGGGGTACCGAAGTTGCAAAAATGGTTTTCCAACAAAAGCATCCGTTCTACTCCATTAGACTCAAAATGATGTTTGGGAGTCTTTTGGAGGATTTCGCAAACCTTCGGCATGTAATAACTTGTGTTTCGGGCCTGAATGCACTGTTACGGGGTACCGAAGTTGCCAAAATGGTTTTGCAACAAAAGCATATGTTCTGCTCCATTAGACTCAAAATGATGTTTGTGAGTGTTTTGGATGATTTCGGAAACCTTCGGCATGTAAATAACTTGTGTTTCAGGCATGAATGCACTATTACGGGGTACCGAAGTTGCAAAAATGGTTTTGCAACAAAAGCATCCGTTCTACTTTATTAGACTCAAAATGATGTTTGGGAGTCTTTTGGAGGATTTCGCAAACCTTCGGCATGTAATAACTTGTGTTTCGGGCCTGAATGCACTGTTAGGGGGTACCGAAGTTGCAAAACTGGTTTTGGAAAAAAAGCATCTGTTCTATTCCATTAGACTCAAAATGATTTTTGGGAGTGTTTTGGAGGATTTCGCAAACCTTCGGCATGTAAATAACTTGTGTTTCGGGCCTGAATGCACTGTTACAGGGTACCGAAGTTGCAAAAATGGTTCTGCAACAAAAGCATATGTTCTGCTCCATTAGACTCAAAATGATGTTTGGGAGTGTTTTGGAGGATTTCGCAAACCTTCGGCACGTAAATAACTTGTGTTTCGTGCCTAAATGCATTGTTACGGGGTACCGAAGTTGCAAAAATGGTTTCGCAACAAAAGCATTCGTTCTACTCCATTAGACTCAAAATGATGTTTGGGAGTGTTTTGGAGGATTTCGCAAACCTTCGGCATGTAAATAACTTGTGTTTCAGGCCTGAATGCACTATTACGGGCTACCGAAGTTGCAAAAATGGTTTTGCAACAAAAGCATCCGTTCTACTCCATTAGACTCAAAATGATGTTTGGGAGTGTTTTTATATGATTTCGAAAACCTTCGGCATGTAAATAACTTGTGTTTCGTGCCTAAATGCATTGTTACGGGGTACCGAAGTTGCAAAAATGGTTTCGCAACAAAAGCATTCGTTCTACTCCATTAGACTCAAAATGATGTTTGGGAGTGTTTTGGAGGATTTCGCAAACCTTCGGCATGTAAATAACTTGTGTTTCAGGCCTGAATGCACTATTACGGGCTACCGAAGTTGCAAAAATGGTTTTGCAACAAAAGCATCCGTTCTACTCCATTAGACTCAAAATGATGTTTGGGAGTGTTTTTATATGATTTCGAAAACCTTGGGCATGTAAATAACTTGTGTTTCATGCCTGAATGCACTATTATGGGGTACCGAAGTTGCAAAAATGGTTTTGCAACAAAAGCATCCGTTCTACTCTATTAGACTCAAAATGATGTTTGGGAGTCTTTTGGAGGATTTCGCAAACCTTCGGCTTGTAATAACTTGTGTTTCGGGCCTGAATGCACTGTTAGGGGGTACCGAAGTTGCAAAACTGGTTTTGCAACAAAAGCATCTGTTCTACTCCTTTAGACTCAAAATGATGTTTGGGAGTGTTTTGGAGGATTTCGCAAACTTTCGGCATGTAAATAACTTGTGTTTCGGGCCTGAATGCACTGTTACAGGGTAGCGAAGTTGCAAAAATGGTTTTGCAACAAAAGCATCCGTTCTACTCCATTATACTCAAAATGATGTTTGGGAGTGTTTTGGATGATTTCGAAAACCTTCGGCATGTAAATAACTTGTGTTTCAGGCCTGAATACACTATTACGGGGTACCGAAGTTGCAAAAATGGTTTTCCAACAAAAGCATCCGTTCTACTCCATTAGACTCAAAATGATGTTTGGGAGTCTTTTGGAGGATTTCGCAAACCTTCGGCATGTAATAACTTGTGTTTCGGGCCTGAATGCACTGTTACGGGGTACCGAAGTTGCCAAAATGGTTTTGCAACAAAAGCATATGTTCTGCTCCATTAGACTCAAAATGATGTTTGTGAGTGTTTTGGATGATTTCGAAAACCTTCGGCATGTAAATAACTTGTGTTTCAGGCATGAATGCACTATTACGGGGTACCGAAGTTGCAAAAATGGTTTTCCAACAAAAGCATCCGTTCTACTCCATTAGACTCAAAATGATGTTTGGGAGTCTTTTGGAGGATTTCGCAAACCTTCGGCATGTAATAACTTGTGTTTCGGGCCTGAATGCACTGTTACGGGGTACCGAAGTTGCCAAAATGGTTTTGCAACAAAAGCATATGTTCTGCTCCATTAGACTCAAAATGATGTTTGTGAGTGTTTTGGATGATTTCGAAAACCTTCGGCATGTAAATAACTTGTGTTTCAGGCATGAATGCACTATTACGGGGTACCGAAGTTGCAAAAATGGTTTTGCAACAAAAGCATCCGTTCTACTTTATTAGACTCAAAATGATGTTTGGGAGTCTTTTGGAGGATTTCGCAAACCTTCGGCATGTAATAACTTGTGTTTCGGGCCTGAATGCACTGTTAGGGGGTACCGAAGTTGCAAAACTGGTTTTGCAACAAAAGCATCTGTTCTATTCCATTAGACTCAAAATGATTTTTGGGAGTGTTTTGGAGGATTTCGCAAACCTTCGGCATGTAAATAACTTGTGTTTCGGGCCTGAATGCACTGTTACAGGGTACCGAAGTTGCAAAAATGGTTTTGCAACAAATGCATATGTTCTGCTCCATTAGACTCAAAATGATGCTTGGGAGTGTTTTGGAGCATTTCGCAAACCTTCAGCACGTAAATAACTTGTGTTTCGTGCCTAAATGCATTGTTACGGGGTACCGAAGTTGCAAAAATGGTTTCGCAACAAAAGCATTCGTTCTACTCCATTAGACTCAAAATGATGTTTGGGAGTGTTTTGGAGGATTTCGCAAACCTTCGGCATGTAAATAACTTGTGTTTCAGGCCTGAATGCACTATTACGGGCTACCGAAGTTGCAAAAATGGTTTTGCAACAAAAGCATCCGTTCTACTCCATTAGACTCAAAATGATGTTTGGGAGTGTTTTTATATGATTTCGAAAACCTTGGGCATGTAAATAACTTGTGTTTCATGCCTGAATGCACTATTACGGGGTACCGAAGTTGCAAAAATGGTTTTGCAACAAAAGCATCCGTTCTACTCCATTAGACTCAAAATGATGTTTGGGAGTGTTTTGGATGATTTCGAAAACCTTCGGCATGTAAATAACTTGTGTTTCAGGCCTGAATGCACTATTACGGGGTACCAAAGTTGCAAAAATGGTTTTGCAACAAAAGCATCCGTTCTACTCCATTAGACTCAAAATGATGTTTGGGAGTCTTTTGGAGGATTTCGCAAACCTTCGGCATGTAATAACTTGTGTTTCGGGCCTGAATGCACTGTTACGGGGTACCGAAGTTGCCAAAATGGTTTTGCAACAAAAGCATATGTTCTGGTCCATTAGACTCAAAATGATGTTTGTGAGTGTTTTGGATGATTTCGAAAACCTTCGGCATGTAAATAACTTGTGTTTCAGGCATGAATGCACTATTACGGGGTACCGAAGTTGCAAAAATGGTTTTTCAACAAAAGCATACGTTCTAATTTATTAGAATCAAAATGATGTTTGGGAGTCTTTTGGATGATTTCGCAAACCTTCGGCATGTAATAACTTGTGTTTCGTGCCTGAATGCACTGTTAGGGGGTACCGAAGTTGCAAAACTGGTTTTGGAAAAAAAGCATCTGTTCTATTCCATTAAACTCAAAATGATTTTTGGGAGTGTTTTGGAGGATTTCGCAAACCTTCGGCATGTAAATAACTTGTGTTTCGGGCCTGAATGCACTGTTACAGGGTACCGAAGTTGCAAAAATGGTTCTGCAACAAAAGCATATGTTCTGCTCCATTAGACTCAAAATGATGTTTGGGAGTGTTTTGGAGGATTTCGCAAACCTTCGGCACGTAAATAACTTGTGTTTCGTGCCTAAATGCATTGTTACGGGGTACCGAAGTTGCAAAAATGGTTTCGCAACAAAAGCATTCGTTCTACTCCATTAGACTCAAAATGATGTTTGGGAGTGTTTTGGAGGATTTCGCAAACCTTCGGCATGTAAATAACTTGTGTTTCAGGCCTGAATGCACTATTACGGGCTACCGAAGTTGCAAAAATGGTTTTGCAACAAAAGCATCCGTTCTACTCCATTAGACTCAAAATGATGTTTGGGAGTGTTTTTATATGATTTCGAAAACCTTCGGCATGTAAATAACTTGTGTTTCGTGCCTAAATGCATTGTTACGGGGTACCGAAGTTGCAAAAATGGTTTCGCAACAAAAGCATTCGTTCTACTCCATTAGACTCAAAATGATGTTTGGGAGTGTTTTGGAGGATTTCGCAAACCTTCGGCATGTAAATAACTTGTGTTTCAGGCCTGAATGCACTATTACGGGCTACCGAAGTTGCAAAAATGGTTTTGCAACAAAAGCATCCGTTCTACTCCATTAGACTCAAAATGATGTTTGGGAGTGTTTTTATATGATTTCGAAAACCTTGGGCATGTAAATAACTTGTGTTTCATGCCTGAATGCACTATTATGGGGTACCGAAGTTGCAAAAATGGTTTTGCAACAAAAGCATCCGTTCTACTCTATTAGACTCAAAATGATGTTTGGGAGTCTTTTGGAGGATTTCGCAAACCTTCGGCTTGTAATAACTTGTGTTTCGGGCCTGAATGCACTGTTAGGGGGTACCGAAGTTGCAAAACTGGTTTTGCAACAAAAGCATCTGTTCTACTCCTTTAGACTCAAAATGATGTTTGGGAGTGTTTTGGAGGATTTCGCAAACTTTCGGCATGTAAATAACTTGTGTTTCGGGCCTGAATGCACTGTTACAGGGTAGCGAAGTTGCAAAAATGGTTTTGCAACAAAAGCATCCGTTCTACTCCATTATACTCAAAATGATGTTTGGGAGTGTTTTGGATGATTTCGAAAACCTTCGGCATGTAAATAACTTGTGTTTCAGGCCTGAATACACTATTACGGGGTACCGAAGTTGCAAAAATGGTTTTCCAACAAAAGCATCCGTTCTACTCCATTAGACTCAAAATGATGTTTGGGAGTCTTTTGGAGGATTTCGCAAACCTTCGGCATGTAATAACTTGTGTTTCGGGCCTGAATGCACTGTTACGGGGTACCGAAGTTGCCAAAATGGTTTTGCAACAAAAGCATATGTTCTGCTCCATTAGACTCAAAATGATGTTTGTGAGTGTTTTGGATGATTTCGAAAACCTTCGGCATGTAAATAACTTGTGTTTCAGGCATGAATGCACTATTACGGGGTACCGAAGTTGCAAAAATGGTTTTCCAACAAAAGCATCCGTTCTACTCCATTAGACTCAAAATGATGTTTGGGAGTCTTTTGGAGGATTTCGCAAACCTTCGGCATGTAATAACTTGTGTTTCGGGCCTGAATGCACTGTTACGGGGTACCGAAGTTGCCAAAATGGTTTTGCAACAAAAGCATATGTTCTGCTCCATTAGACTCAAAATGATGTTTGTGAGTGTTTTGGATGATTTCGAAAACCTTCGGCATGTAAATAACTTGTGTTTCAGGCATGAATGCACTATTACGGGGTACCGAAGTTGCAAAAATGGTTTTGCAACAAAAGCATCCGTTCTACTTTATTAGACTCAAAATGATGTTTGGGAGTCTTTTGGAGGATTTCGCAAACCTTCGGCATGTAATAACTTGTGTTTCGGGCCTGAATGCACTGTTAGGGGGTACCGAAGTTGCAAAACTGGTTTTGCAACAAAAGCATCTGTTCTATTCCATTAGACTCAAAATGATTTTTGGGAGTGTTTTGGAGGATTTCGCAAACCTTCGGCATGTAAATAACTTGTGTTTCGGGCCTGAATGCACTGTTACAGGGTACCGAAGTTGCAAAAATGGTTCTGCAACAAAAGCATATGTTCTGCTCCATTAGACTCAAAATGATGTTTGGGAGTGTTTTGGAGGATTTCGCAAACCTTCGGCACGTAAATAACTTGTGTTTCGTGCCTAAATGCATTGTTACGGGGTACCGAAGTTGCAAAAATGGTTTCGCAACAAAAGCATTCGTTCTACTCCATTAGACTCAAAATGATGTTTGGGAGTGTTTTGGAGGATTTCGCAAACCTTCGGCATGTAAATAACTTGTGTTTCAGGCCTGAATGCACTATTACGGGCTACCGAAGTTGCAAAAATGGTTTTGCAACAAAAGCATCCGTTCTACTCCATTAGACTCAAAATGATGTTTGGGAGTGTTTTTATATGATTTCGAAAACCTTCGGCATGTAAATAACTTGTGTTTCGTGCCTAAATGCATTGTTACGGGGTACCGAAGTTGCAAAAATGGTTTCGCAACAAAAGCATTCGTTCTACTCCATTAGACTCAAAATGATGTTTGGGAGTGTTTTGGAGGATTTCGCAAACCTTCGGCATGTAAATAACTTGTGTTTCAGGCCTGAATGCACTATTACGGGCTACCGAAGTTGCAAAAATGGTTTTGCAACAAAAGCATCCGTTCTACTCCATTAGACTCAAAATGATGTTTGGGAGTGTTTTTATATGATTTCGAAAACCTTGGGCATGTAAATAACTTGTGTTTCATGCCTGAATGCACTATTATGGGGTACCGAAGTTGCAAAAATGGTTTTGCAACAAAAGCATCCGTTCTACTCTATTAGACTCAAAATGATGTTTGGGAGTCTTTTGGAGGATTTCGCAAACCTTCGGCTTGTAATAACTTGTGTTTCGGGCCTGAATGCACTGTTAGGGGGTACCGAAGTTGCAAAACTGGTTTTGCAACAAAAGCATCTGTTCTACTCCTTTAGACTCAAAATGATGTTTGGGAGTGTTTTGGAGGATTTCGCAAACTTTCGGCATGTAAATAACTTGTGTTTCGGGCCTGAATGCACTGTTACAGGGTAGCGAAGTTGCAAAAATGGTTTTGCAACAAAAGCATCCGTTCTACTCCATTATACTCAAAATGATGTTTGGGAGTGTTTTGGATGATTTCGAAAACCTTCGGCATGTAAATAACTTGTGTTTCAGGCCTGAATACACTATTACGGGGTACCGAAGTTGCAAAAATGGTTTTCCAACAAAAGCATCCGTTCTACTCCATTAGACTCAAAATGATGTTTGGGAGTCTTTTGGAGGATTTCGCAAACCTTCGGCATGTAATAACTTGTGTTTCGGGCCTGAATGCACTGTTACGGGGTACCGAAGTTGCCAAAATGGTTTTGCAACAAAAGCATATGTTCTGCTCCATTAGACTCAAAATGATGTTTGTGAGTGTTTTGGATGATTTCGAAAACCTTCGGCATGTAAATAACTTGTGTTTCAGGCATGAATGCACTATTACGGGGTACCGAAGTTGCAAAAATGGTTTTCCAACAAAAGCATCCGTTCTACTCCATTAGACTCAAAATGATGTTTGGGAGTCTTTTGGAGGATTTCGCAAACCTTCGGCATGTAATAACTTGTGTTTCGGGCCTGAATGCACTGTTACGGGGTACCGAAGTTGCCAAAATGGTTTTGCAACAAAAGCATATGTTCTGCTCCATTAGACTCAAAATGATGTTTGTGAGTGTTTTGGATGATTTCGAAAACCTTCGGCATGTAAATAACTTGTGTTTCAGGCATGAATGCACTATTACGGGGTACCGAAGTTGCAAAAATGGTTTTGCAACAAAAGCATCCGTTCTACTTTATTAGACTCAAAATGATGTTTGGGAGTCTTTTGGAGGATTTCGCAAACCTTCGGCATGTAATAACTTGTGTTTCGGGCCTGAATGCACTGTTAGGGGGTACCGAAGTTGCAAAACTGGTTTTGCAACAAAAGCATCTGTTCTATTCCATTAGACTCAAAATGATTTTTGGGAGTGTTTTGGAGGATTTCGCAAACCTTCGGCATGTAAATAACTTGTGTTTCGGGCCTGAATGCACTGTTACAGGGTACCGAAGTTGCAAAAATGGTTTTGCAACAAATGCATATGTTCTGCTCCATTAGACTCAAAATGATGCTTGGGAGTGTTTTGGAGCATTTCGCAAACCTTCAGCACGTAAATAACTTGTGTTTCGTGCCTAAATGCATTGTTACGGGGTACCGAAGTTGCAAAAATGGTTTCGCAACAAAAGCATTCGTTCTACTCCATTAGACTCAAAATGATGTTTGGGAGTGTTTTGGAGGATTTCGCAAACCTTCGGCATGTAAATAACTTGTGTTTCAGGCCTGAATGCACTATTACGGGCTACCGAAGTTGCAAAAATGGTTTTGCAACAAAAGCATCCGTTCTACTCCATTAGACTCAAAATGATGTTTGGGAGTGTTTTTATATGATTTCGAAAACCTTGGGCATGTAAATAACTTGTGTTTCATGCCTGAATGCACTATTACGGGGTACCGAAGTTGCAAAAATGGTTTTGCAACAAAAGCATCCGTTCTACTCCATTAGACTCAAAATGATGTTTGGGAGTGTTTTGGATGATTTCGAAAACCTTCGGCATGTAAATAACTTGTGTTTCAGGCCTGAATGCACTATTACGGGGTACCAAAGTTGCAAAAATGGTTTTGCAACAAAAGCATCCGTTCTACTCCATTAGACTCAAAATGATGTTTGGGAGTCTTTTGGAGGATTTCGCAAACCTTCGGCATGTAATAACTTGTGTTTCGGGCCTGAATGCACTGTTACGGGGTACCGAAGTTGCCAAAATGGTTTTGCAACAAAAGCATATGTTCTGGTCCATTAGACTCAAAATGATGTTTGTGAGTGTTTTGGATGATTTCGAAAACCTTCGGCATGTAAATAACTTGTGTTTCAGGCATGAATGCACTATAACGGGGTACCGAAGTTGCAAAAATGATTTTGCAACAAAAGCATCCGTTCTACTTTATTAGACTCAAAATGATGTTTGGGAGTCTTTTGGAGGATTTCGCAAACCTTCGGCATGTAAATAACTTGTGTTTCGGGCCTGAATGCACTGTTACAGGGTACCGAAGTTGCAAAAATGGTTTTGCAACAAAAGCATATGTTCTGCTCCATTAGACTCAAAATGATGCTTGGGAGTGTTTTGGAGCATTTCACAAACCTTCGGCACGTAAATAACTTGTGTTTCGTGCCTAAATGCATTGTTACGGGGTACCGAAGTTGCAAAAATGGTTTCGCAACGAAAGCATTCGTTCTACTCCATTAGACTCAAAATGATGTTTGGGAGTGTTTTGGAGGATTTCGCAAACCTTCGGCATGTAAATAACTTGTGTTTCAGAACTGAATGCACTATTGCGGGCTACCGAAGTTGCAAAAATGGTTTTGCAACAAAAGCATCTGTTCTATTCCATTAGACTCAAAATGATTTTTGGGAGTGTTTTGGAGGATTTCGCAAACCTTCGGCATGTAAATAACTTGTGTTTCGGGCCTGAATGCACTGTTACAGGGTACCGAAGTTGCAAAAATGGTTTTGCAACAAATGCATATGTTCTGCTCCATTAGACTCAAAATGATGCTTGGGAGTGTTTTGGAGCATTTCGCAAACCTTCAGCACGTAAATAACTTGTGTTTCGTGCCTAAATGCATTGTTACGGGGTACCGAAGTTGCAAAAATGGTTTCGCAACAAAAGCATTCGTTCTACTCCATTAGACTCAAAATGATGTTTGGGAGTGTTTTGGAGGATTTCGCAAACCTTCGGCATGTAAATAACTTGTGTTTCAGGCCTGAATGCACTATTACGGGCTACCGAAGTTGCAAAAATGGTTTTGCAACAAAAGCATCCGTTCTACTCCATTAGACTCAAAATGATGTTTGGGAGTGTTTTTATATGATTTCGAAAACCTTGGGCATGTAAATAACTTGTGTTTCATGCCTGAATGCACTATTACGGGGTACCGAAGTTGCAAAAATGGTTTTGCAACAAAAGCATCCGTTCTACTCCATTAGACTCAAAATGATGTTTGGGAGTGTTTTGGATGATTTCGAAAACCTTCGGCATGTAAATAACTTGTGTTTCAGGCCTGAATGCACTATTACGGGGTACCAAAGTTGCAAAAATGGTTTTGCAACAAAAGCATCCGTTCTACTCCATTAGACTCAAAATGATGTTTGGGAGTCTTTTGGAGGATTTCGCAAACCTTCGGCATGTAATAACTTGTGTTTCGGGCCTGAATGCACTGTTACGGGGTACCGAAGTTGCCAAAATGGTTTTGCAACAAAAGCATATGTTCTGGTCCATTAGACTCAAAATGATGTTTGTGAGTGTTTTGGATGATTTCGAAAACCTTCGGCATGTAAATAACTTGTGTTTCAGGCATGAATGCACTATAACGGGGTACCGAAGTTGCAAAAATGATTTTGCAACAAAAGCATCCGTTCTACTTTATTAGACTCAAAATGATGTTTGGGAGTCTTTTGGAGGATTTCGCAAACCTTCGGCATGTAAATAACTTGTGTTTCGGGCCTGAATGCACTGTTACAGGGTACCGAAGTTGCAAAAATGGTTTTGCAACAAAAGCATATGTTCTGCTCCATTAGACTCAAAATGATGCTTGGGAGTGTTTTGGAGCATTTCACAAACCTTCGGCACGTAAATAACTTGTGTTTCGTGCCTAAATGCATTGTTACGGGGTACCGAAGTTGCAAAAATGGTTTCGCAACGAAAGCATTCGTTCTACTCCATTAGACTCAAAATGATGTTTGGGAGTGTTTTGGAGGATTTCGCAAACCTTCGGCATGTAAATAACTTGTGTTTCAGAACTGAATGCACTATTGCGGGCTACCGAAGTTGCAAAAATGGTTTTGCAACAAAAGCATCTGTTCTACTCCATTAGACTCAAAATGATGTTTGGGAGTGTTTTGGATGATTTCAAAAACCTTCGGCATGTAAATAACTTGTGTTTCAGGCCTGAATGCACTATTACGTGCTACCGAAGTTGCAAAAATGGTTTTGCAACAAAAGCATCCGTTCTACTCAATTAGACTCAAAATGATGTTTGGGAGTGTTTTTATATGATTTCGAAAACCTTCGGCATGTAAATAACTTGTGTTTCATGCCTGAATGCACTATTACGGGGTACCGAAGTTGCAAAAATGGTTTTGCAACAAAAGCATCCGTTCTACTCTATTAGACTCAAAATGATGTTTGGGAGTCTTTTGGAGGATTTGGCAAACCTTCGGCTTGTAATAACTTGTGTTTCGGGCCTGAATGCACTGTTAGGGGGTACCGAAGTTGCAAAACTGGTTTTGCAACAAAAGCATCTGTTCTACTCCATTAGACTCAAAATGATGTTTGGGAGTGTTTTGGAGGATTTCGCAAACTTTCGGCATGTAAATAACTTGTGTTTCGGGCCTGAATGCACTGTTACAGGGTAGCGAAGTTGCAAAAATGGTTTTGCAACAAAAGCATCCGTTCTACTCCATTATACTCAAAATGATGTTTGGGAGTGTTTTGGATGATTTCGAAAACCTTCGGCATGTAAATAACTTGTGTTTCAGGCTTGAATGCACTATTACGGGGTACCGAAGTTGCAAAAATGGTTTTGCAACAAAAGCATCCGTTCTACTCCGTTAGACTCAAAATGATGTTTGGGAGTCTTTTGGAGGATTTCGCAAACCTTCGGCATGTAATAACTTGTGTTTCGGGACTGAATGCACTGTTACGGGGTACCGAAGTTGCCAAAATGGTTTTGCAACAAAAGCATATGTTCTGCTCCATTAGACTCAAAATGATGTTTGAGAGTGTTTTGGATGATTTCGAAAACCTTCGGCATGTAAATAACTTGTGTTTCAGGCCTGAATGCACTATTACGGGGTACCGAAGTTGCAAAAATGGTTTTGCAACAAAAGCATCCGTTCTACTTTATTAGACTCAAAATGATGTTTGGGAGTCTTTTGGAGGATTTCGCAAACCTTCGGCATGTAATAACTTGTGTTTCGGGCCTGAATGCACTGTTAGGGGGTACCGAAGTTGCAAAACTGGTTTTGCAACAAAAGCATCTGTTCTATTCCATTAAACTCAAAATGATTTTTGGGAGTGTTTTGGAGGATTTCGCAAACCTTCGGCATGTAAATAACTTGTGTTTCGGGCCTGAATGCACTGTTACAGCGTACCGAAGTTGCAAAAATGGTTTTGCAACAAAAGCATATGTTCTGCTCCATTAGACTCAAAATGATGCTTGGGAGTGTTTTGGAGCATTTCGCAAACCTTCGGCACGTAAATAACTTGTGTTTCGTGCCTAAATGCATTGTTACGGGGTACCGAAGTTGCAAAAATGGTTTCGCAACAAAAGCATTCGTTCTACTCCATTAGACTCAAAATGATGTTTGGGAGTGTTTTGGAGGATTTCGCAAACCTTCGGCATGTAAATAACTTGTGTTTCAGGCCTGAATGCACTATTACGGGCTACCGAAGTTGCAAAAATGGTTTTGCAACAAAAGCATCCGTTCCACTCCATTAGACTCAAAATGATGTTTGGGAGTGTTTTTATATGATTTCGAAAACCTTGGGCATGTAAATAACTTGTGTTTCATGCCTGAATGCACTATTACGGGGTACCGAAGTTGCAAAAATGGTTTTGCAACAAAAGCATCCGTTCTACTCCATTAGACTCAAAATGATGTTTGGGAGTGTTTTGGATGATTTCGAAAACCTTCGGCACGTAAATAACTTGTGTTTCAGGCCTGAATGCACTATTACGGGGTACCGAAGTTGCAAAAATGGTTTTGCAACAAAAGCATCTGTTCTACTTTATTAGACTCAAAATGATGTTTGGGAGTCTTTTGGAGGATTTCGCAAACCTTCGGCATGTAATAACTTGTGTTTCGGGCCTGAATGCATTGTTAGGGGGTACCGAAGTTGCAAAACTGGTTTTGCAACAAAAGCATCTGTTCTATTCCATTAGACTCAAAATGATTTTTGGGAGTGTTTTGGAGGATTTCGCAAACCTTCGGCATGTAAATAACTTGTGTTTCGGGCCTGAATGCACTGTTACAGGGTACCGAAGTTGCAAAAATGGTTTTGCAACAAAAGCATATGTTCTGCTCCATTAGACTCAAAATGATGCTTGGGAGTGTTTTGGAGCATTTCGCAAACCTTCGGCACGTAAATAACTTGTGTTTCGTGCCTAAATGCATTGTTACGGGGTACCGAAGTTGCAAAAATGGTTTCGCAACAAAAGCATTCGTTCTACTCCATTAGACTCAAAATGATGTTTGGGAGTGTTTTGGAGGAATTCGCAAACCTTCGGCATGTAAATAACTTGTGTTTCAGGCCTGAATGCACTATTACGGGCTACCGAAGTTGCAAAAATGGTTTTGCAACAAAAGCATCCGTTCTACTCCATTAGACTCAAAATGATGTTTGGGAGTGTTTTTATATGATTTCGAAAACCTTGGGCATGTAAATAACTTGTGTTTCATGCCTGAATGCACTATTACGGGGTACCGAAGTTGCAAAAATGGTTTTGCAACAAAAGCATCCGTTCTACTCCATTAGACTCAAAATGATGTTTGGGAGTGTTTTGGATGATTTCGAAAACCTTCGGCATGTAAATAACTTGTGTTTCAGGCCTGAATGCACTATTACGGGGTACCAAAGTTGCAAAAATGGTTTTGCAACAAAAGCATCCGTTCTACTCCATTAGACTCAAAATGATGTTTGGGAGTCTTTTGGAGGATTTCGCAAACCTTCGGCATGTAATAACTTGTGTTTCGGGCCTGAATGCACTGTTACGGGGTACCGAAGTTGCCAAAATGGTTTTGCAACAAAAGCATATGTTCTGCTCCATTAGACTCAAAATGATGTTTGTGAGTGTTTTGGATGATTTCGAAAACCTTCGGCATGTAAATAACTTGTGTTTCAGGCATGAATGCACTATTACGGGGTACCGAAGTTGCAAAAATGGTTTTGCAACAAAAGCATCCGTTCTACTTTATTAGACTCAAAATGATGTTTGGGAGTCTTTTGGAGGATTTCGCAAACCTTCGGCATGTAATAACTTGTGTTTCGGGCCTGAATGCACTGTTAGGGGGTACCGAAGTTGCAAAACTGGTTTTGCAACAAAAGCATCTGTTCTACTCCATTAGACTCAAAATGATGTTTGGGAGTGTTTTGGAGGATTTCGAAAACCGTCGGCATGTAAATAACTTGTGTTTCAGGCCTGAATGCACTATTACGGGCTACCGAAGTTGCAAAAATGGTTTTGCAACAAAAGCATCCGTTCTACTCCATTAGACTCAAAATGAAGTTTGGGAGTGTTTTGGATGATTTCGAAAACCTTCGGCATGTAAATAACTTGTTTTCAGGCCTGAATGCACTATTACGGGGTACCGAAGTTGCAAAAATAGTTTTGCAACAAAAGCATCCGTTCTACTCCATTAGACTCAAAATGATGTTTGGGAGTCTTTTGGAGGATTTCGCAAACCTTCGGCATGTAAATAACTTGTGTTTCGGGCCTGAATGCACTGTTACAGGGTACCGAAGTTGCAAAAATGGTTTTGCAACAAAAGCATATGTTCTGCTCCATTAGACTCAAAATGATGCTTGGGAGTGTTTTGGAGCATTTCGCAAACCTTCGGCACGTAAATAACTTGTGTTTCGTGCCTAAATGCATTGTTACGGGGTACCGAAGTTGCAAAAATGGTTTCGCAACAAAAGCATTCGTTCTACTCCATTAGACTCAAAATGATGTTTGGGAGTGTTTTGGAGGATTTCGCAAACCTTCGGCATGTAAATAACTTGTGTTTCAGGCCTGAATGCACTATTACGGGCTACCGAAGTTGCAAAAATGGTTTTGCAACAAAAGCATCCGTTCTACTCCATTAGACTCAAAATGATGTTTGGGAGTGTTTTTATATGATTTCGAAAACCTTGGGCATGTAAATAACTTGTGTTTCATGCCTGAATGCACTATTACGGGGTACCGAATTTGCAAAAATGGTTTTGCAACAAAAGCATCCGTTCTACTCCATTAGACTCAAAATGATGTTTGGGAGTGTTTTGGATGATTTCGAAAACCTTCGGCATGTAAATAACTTGTGTTTCAGGCCTGAATGCACTATTACGGGGTACCAAAGTTGCAAAAATGGTTTTGCAACAAAAGCATCCGTTCTACTCCATTAGACTCAAAATGATGTTTGGGAGTCTTTTGGAGGATTTCGCAAACCTTCGGCATGTAATAACTTGTGTTTCGGGACTGAATGCACTGTTACGGGGTACCGAAGTTGCCAAAATGGTTTTGCAACAAAAGCATATGTTCTGCTCCATTAGACTCAAAATGATGTTTGAGAGTGTTTTGGATGATTTCGAAAACCTTCGGCATGTAAATAACTTGTGTTTCAGGCCTGAATGCACTATTACGGGGTACCAAAGTTGCAAAAATGGTTTTGCAACAAAAGCATCCGTTCTACTTTATTAGACTCAAAATGATGTTTGGGAGTCTTTTGGAGGATTTCGCAAACCTTCGGCATGTAATAACTTGTGTTTCGGGCCTGAATGCACTGTTAGGGGGTACCGAAGTTGCAAAACTGGTTTTGCAACAAAAGCATCTGTTCTATTCCATTAAACTCAAAATGATTTTTGGGAGTGTTTTGGAGGATTTCGCAAACCTTCGGCATGTAAATAACTTGTGTTTCGGGCCTGAATGCACTGTTACAGCGTACCGAAGTTGCAAAAATGGTTTTGCAACAAAAGCATATGTTCTGCTCCATTAGACTCAAAATGATGCTTGGGAGTGTTTTGGAGCATTTCGCAAACCTTCGGCACGTAAATAACTTGTGTTTCGTGCCTAAATGCATTGTTACGGGGTACCGAAGTTGCAAAAATGGTTTCGCAACAAAAGCATTCGTTCTACTCCATTAGACTCAAAATGATGTTTGGGAGTGTTTTGGAGGATTTCGCAAACCTTCGGCATGTAAATAACTTGTGTTTCAGGCCTGAATGCACTATTACGGGCTACCGAAGTTGCAAAAATGGTTTTGCAACAAAAGCATCCGTTCTACTCCATTAGACTCAAAATGATGTTTGGGAGTGTTTTTATATGATTTCGAAAACCTTGGGCATGTAAATAACTTGTGTTTCATGCCTGAATGCACTATTACGGGGTACCGAATTTGCAAAAATGGTTTTGCAACAAAAGCATCCGTTCTACTCCATTAGACTCAAAATGATGTTTGGGAGTGTTTTGGATGATTTCGAAAACCTTCGGCATGTAAATAACTTGTGTTTCAGGCCTGAATGCACTATTACGGGGTACCAAAGTTGCAAAAATGGTTTTGCAACAAAAGCATCCGTTCTACTCCATTAGACTCAAAATGATGTTTGGGAGTCTTTTGGAGGATTTCGCAAACCTTCGGCATGTAATAACTTGTGTTTCGGGACTGAATGCACTGTTACGGGGTACCGAAGTTGCCAAAATGGTTTTGCAACAAAAGCATATGTTCTGCTCCATTAGACTCAAAATGATGTTTGAGAGTGTTTTGGATGATTTCGAAAACCTTCGGCATGTAAATAACTTGTGTTTCAGGCCTGAATGCACTATTACGGGGTACCAAAGTTGCAAAAATGGTTTTGCAACAAAAGCATCCGTTCTACTTTATTAGACTCAAAATGATGTTTGGGAGTCTTTTGGAGGATTTCGCAAACCTTCGGCATGTAATAACTTGTGTTTCGGGCCTGAATGCACTGTTAGGGGGTACCGAAGTTGCAAAACTGGTTTTGCAACAAAAGCATCTGTTCTATTCCATTAAACTCAAAATGATTTTTGGGAGTGTTTTGGAGGATTTCGCAAACCTTCGGCATGTAAATAACTTGTGTTTCGGGCCTGAATGCACTGTTACAGCGTACCGAAGTTGCAAAAATGGTTTTGCAACAAAAGCATATGTTCTGCTCCATTAGACTCAAAATGATGCTTGGGAGTGTTTTGGAGCATTTCGCAAACCTTCGGCACGTAAATAACTTGTGTTTCGTGCCTAAATGCATTGTTACGGGGTACCGAAGTTGCAAAAATGGTTTCGCAACAAAAGCATTCGTTCTACTCCATTAGACTCAAAATGATGTTTGGGAGTGTTTTGGAGGATTTCGCAAACCTTCGGCATGTAAATAACTTGTGTTTCAGGCCTGAATGCACTATTACGGGCTACCGAAGTTGCAAAAATGGTTTTGCATCAAAAGCATCCGTTCCACTCCATTAGACTCAAAATGATGTTTGGGAGTGTTTTTATATGATTTCGAAAACCTTGGGCATGTAAATAACTTGTGTTTCATGCCTGAATGCACTATTACGGGGTACCGAATTTGCAAAAATGGTTTTGCAACAAAAGCATCCGTTCTACTCCATTAGACTCAAAATGATGTTTGGGAGTGTTTTGGATGATTTCGAAAACCTTCGGCATGTAAATAACTTGTGTTTCAGGCCTGAATGCACTATTACGGGGTACCAAAGTTGCAAAAATGGTTTTGCAACAAAAGCATCCGTTCTACTCCATTAGACTCAAAATGATGTTTGGGAGTCTTTTGGAGGATTTCGCAAACCTTCGGCATGTAATAACTTGTGTTTCGGGACTGAATGCACTGTTACGGGGTACCGAAGTTGCCAAAATGGTTTTGCAACAAAAGCATATGTTCTGCTCCATTAGACTCAAAATGATGTTTGAGAGTGTTTTGGATGATTTCGAAAACCTTCGGCATGTAAATAACTTGTGTTTCAGGCCTGAATGCACTATTACGGGGTACCAAAGTTGCAAAAATGGTTTTGCAACAAAAGCATCCGTTCTACTTTATTAGACTCAAAATGATGTTTGGGAGTCTTTTGGAGGATTTCGCAAACCTTCGGCATGTAATAACTTGTGTTTCGGGCCTGAATGCACTGTTAGGGGGTACCGAAGTTGCAAAACTGGTTTTGCAACAAAAGCATCTGTTCTATTCCATTAAACTCAAAATGATTTTTGGGAGTGTTTTGGAGGATTTCGCAAACCTTCGGCATGTAAATAACTTGTGTTTCGGGCCTGAATGCACTGTTACAGCGTACCGAAGTTGCAAAAATGGTTTTGCAACAAAAGCATATGTTCTGCTCCATTAGACTCAAAATGATGCTTGGGAGTGTTTTGGAGCATTTCGCAAACCTTCGGCACGTAAATAACTTGTGTTTCGTGCCTAAATGCATTGTTACGGGGTACCGAAGTTGCAAAAATGGTTTCGCAACAAAAGCATTCGTTCTACTCCATTAGACTCAAAATGATGTTTGGGAGTGTTTTGGAGGATTTCGCAAACCTTCGGCATGTAAATAACTTGTGTTTCAGGCCTGAATGCACTATTACGGGCTACCGAAGTTGCAAAAATGGTTTTGCAACAAAAGCATCCGTTCCACTCCATTAGACTCAAAATGATGTTTGGGAGTGTTTTTATATGATTTCGAAAACCTTGGGCATGTAAATAACTTGTGTTTCATGCCTGAATGCACTATTACGGGGTACCGAAGTTGCAAAAATGGTTTTGCAACAAAAGCATCCGTTCTACTCCATTAGACTCAAAATGATGTTTGGGAGTGTTTTGGATGATTTCGAAAACCTTCGGCACGTAAATAACTTGTGTTTCAGGCCTGAATGCACTATTACGGGGTACCGAAGTTGCAAAAATGGTTTTGCAACAAAAGCATCTGTTCTACTTTATTAGACTCAAAATGATGTTTGGGAGTCTTTTGGAGGATTTCGCAAACCTTCGGCATGTAATAACTTGTGTTTCGGGCCTGAATGCATTGTTAGGGGGTACCGAAGTTGCAAAACTGGTTTTGCAACAAAAGCATCTGTTCTATTCCATTAGACTCAAAATGATTTTTGGGAGTGTTTTGGAGGATTTCGCAAACCTTCGGCATGTAAATAACTTGTGTTTCGGGCCTGAATGCACTGTTACAGGGTACCGAAGTTGCAAAAATGGTTTTGCAACAAAAGCATATGTTCTGCTCCATTAGACTCAAAATGATGCTTGGGAGTGTTTTGGAGCATTTCGCAAACCTTCGGCACGTAAATAACTTGTGTTTCGTGCCTAAATGCATTGTTACGGGGTACCGAAGTTGCAAAAATGGTTTCGCAACAAAAGCATTCGTTCTACTCCATTAGACTCAAAATGATGTTTGGGAGTGTTTTGGAGGAATTCGCAAACCTTCGGCATGTAAATAACTTGTGTTTCAGGCCTGAATGCACTATTACGGGCTACCGAAGTTGCAAAAATGGTTTTGCAACAAAAGCATCCGTTCTACTCCATTAGACTCAAAATGATGTTTGGGAGTGTTTTTATATGATTTCGAAAACCTTGGGCATGTAAATAACTTGTGTTTCATGCCTGAATGCACTATTACGGGGTACCGAAGTTGCAAAAATGGTTTTGCAACAAAAGCATCCGTTCTACTCCATTAGACTCAAAATGATGTTTGGGAGTGTTTTGGATGATTTCGAAAACCTTCGGCATGTAAATAACTTGTGTTTCAGGCCTGAATGCACTATTACGGGGTACCAAAGTTGCAAAAATGGTTTTGCAACAAAAGCATCCGTTCTACTCCATTAGACTCAAAATGATGTTTGGGAGTCTTTTGGAGGATTTCGCAAACCTTCGGCATGTAATAACTTGTGTTTCGGGCCTGAATGCACTGTTACGGGGTACCGAAGTTGCCAAAATGGTTTTGCAACAAAAGCATATGTTCTGCTCCATTAGACTCAAAATGATGTTTGTGAGTGTTTTGGATGATTTCGAAAACCTTCGGCATGTAAATAACTTGTGTTTCAGGCATGAATGCACTATTACGGGGTACCGAAGTTGCAAAAATGGTTTTGCAACAAAAGCATCCGTTCTACTTTATTAGACTCAAAATGATGTTTGGGAGTCTTTTGGAGGATTTCGCAAACCTTCGGCATGTAATAACTTGTGTTTCGGGCCTGAATGCACTGTTAGGGGGTACCGAAGTTGCAAAACTGGTTTTGCAACAAAAGCATCTGTTCTATTCCATTAGACTCAAAATGATTTTTGGGAGTGTTTTGGAGGATTTCGCAAACCTTCGGCATGTAAATAACTTGTGTTTCGGGCCTGAATGCACTGTTACAGGGTACCGAAGTTGCAAAAATGGTTTTGCAACAAAAGCATATGTTCTGCTCCATTAGACTCAAAATGATGCTTGGGAGTGTTTTGGAGCATTTCGCAAACCTTCGGCACGTAAATAACTTGTGTTTCGTGCCTAAATGCATTGTTACGGGGTACCGAAGTTGCAAAAATGGTTTCGCAACAAAAGCATTCGTTCTACTCCATTAGACTCAAAATGATGTTTGGGAGTGTTTTGGAGGATTTCGCAAACCTTCGGCATGTAAATAACTTGTGTTTCAGGCCTGAATGCACTATTACGGGCTACCGAAGTTGCAAAAATGGTTTTGCAACAAAAGCATCCGTTCTACTCCATTAGACTCAAAATGATGTTTGGGAGTGTTTTTATATGATTTCGAAAACCTTGGGCATGTAAATAACTTGTGTTTCATGCCTGAATGCACTATTACGGGGTACCGAATTTGCAAAAATGGTTTTGCAACAAAAGCATCCGTTCTACTCCATTAGACTCAAAATGATGTTTGGGAGTGTTTTTATATGATTTCGAAAACCTTGGGCATGTAAATAACTTGTGTTTCATGCCTGAATGCACTATTACGGGGTACCGAAGTTGCAAAAATGGTTTTGCAACAAAAGCATCCGTTCTACTCCATTAGACTCAAAATGATGTTTGGGAGTGTTTTGGATGATTTCGAAAACCTTCGGCATGTAAATAACTTGTGTTTCAGGCCTGAATGCACTGTTACGGGGTACCGAAGTTGCAAAAATAGTTTTGCAACAAAAGCATCCGTTCTACTCGATTAGACTCAAAATGATGTTTGTGAGTGTTTTGGAGGATTTCGCAAACCTTCGGCATGTAAATAACTTGTGTTTCGGGCCTAATGGACTGTTACGGGGTACCGAAGTTGCAAAAATGGTTTTGCAACAAAAGCATCCGTTCTACTCCATTAGACTCAAAATAATGTTTGGGAGTGTTTTGGAGGATTTCGCAAACCTTCGGCATGTAAATAACTTGTGTTTCGGGCCTAATGGACTGTTACGGGGTACCGAAGTTGCAAAAATGGTTTTGCAACAAAAGCATCCGTTCTACTCCATTAGACTCAAAATAATGTTTGGGAGTGTTTTGGAGGATTTCGCAAACCTTCGGCATGTAAATAACTTGTGTTTCGGGCCTGAATGCACTGTTACAGCGTACCGAAGTTGCAAAAATGGTTTTGCAACAAAAGCATATGTTCTGCTCCATTAGACTCAAAATGATGCTTGGGAGTGTTTTGGAGCATTTCGCAAACCTTCGGCACGTAAATAACTTGTGTTTCGTGCCTAAATGCATTGTTACGGGGTACCGAAGTTGCAAAAATGGTTTCGCAACAAAAGCATTCGTTCTACTCCATTAGACTCAAAATGATGTTTGGGAGTGTTTTGGAGGATTTCGCAAACCTTCGGCATGTAAATAACTTGTGTTTCAGGCCTGAATGCACTATTACGGGCTACCGAAGTTGCAAAAATGGTTTTGCAACAAAAGCATCCGTTCCACTCCATTAGACTCAAAATGATGTTTGGGAGTGTTTTTATATGATTTCGAAAACCTTGGGCATGTAAATAACTTGTGTTTCATGCCTGAATGCACTATTACGGGGTACCGAAGTTGCAAAAATGGTTTTGCAACAAAAGCATCCGTTCTACTCCATTAGACTCAAAATGATGTTTGGGAGTGTTTTGGATGATTTCGAAAACCTTCGGCACGTAAATAACTTGTGTTTCAGGCCTGAATGCACTATTACGGGGTACCGAAGTTGCAAAAATGGTTTTGCAACAAAAGCATCTGTTCTACTTTATTAGACTCAAAATGATGTTTGGGAGTCTTTTGGAGGATTTCGCAAACCTTCGGCATGTAATAACTTGTGTTTCGGGCCTGAATGCATTGTTAGGGGGTACCGAAGTTGCAAAACTGGTTTTGCAACAAAAGCATCTGTTCTATTCCATTAGACTCAAAATGATTTTTGGGAGTGTTTTGGAGGATTTCGCAAACCTTCGGCATGTAAATAACTTGTGTTTCGGGCCTGAATGCACTGTTACAGGGTACCGAAGTTGCAAAAATGGTTTTGCAACAAAAGCATATGTTCTGCTCCATTAGACTCAAAATGATGCTTGGGAGTGTTTTGGAGCATTTCGCAAACCTTCGGCACGTAAATAACTTGTGTTTCGTGCCTAAATGCATTGTTACGGGGTACCGAAGTTGCAAAAATGGTTTCGCAACAAAAGCATTCGTTCTACTCCATTAGACTCAAAATGATGTTTGGGAGTGTTTTGGAGGAATTCGCAAACCTTCGGCATGTAAATAACTTGTGTTTCAGGCCTGAATGCACTATTACGGGCTACCGAAGTTGCAAAAATGGTTTTGCAACAAAAGCATCCGTTCTACTCCATTAGACTCAAAATGATGTTTGGGAGTGTTTTTATATGATTTCGAAAACCTTGGGCATGTAAATAACTTGTGTTTCATGCCTGAATGCACTATTACGGGGTACCGAAGTTGCAAAAATGGTTTTGCAACAAAAGCATCCGTTCTACTCCATTAGACTCAAAATGATGTTTGGGAGTGTTTTGGATGATTTCGAAAACCTTCGGCATGTAAATAACTTGTGTTTCAGGCCTGAATGCACTATTACGGGGTACCAAAGTTGCAAAAATGGTTTTGCAACAAAAGCATCCGTTCTACTCCATTAGACTCAAAATGATGTTTGGGAGTCTTTTGGAGGATTTCGCAAACCTTCGGCATGTAATAACTTGTGTTTCGGGCCTGAATGCACTGTTACGGGGTACCGAAGTTGCCAAAATGGTTTTGCAACAAAAGCATATGTTCTGCTCCATTAGACTCAAAATGATGTTTGTGAGTGTTTTGGATGATTTCGAAAACCTTCGGCATGTAAATAACTTGTGTTTCAGGCATGAATGCACTATTACGGGGTACCGAAGTTGCAAAAATGGTTTTGCAACAAAAGCATCCGTTCTACTTTATTAGACTCAAAATGATGTTTGGGAGTCTTTTGGAGGATTTCGCAAACCTTCGGCATGTAATAACTTGTGTTTCGGGCCTGAATGCACTGTTAGGGGGTACCGAAGTTGCAAAACTGGTTTTGCAACAAAAGCATCTGTTCTATTCCATTAGACTCAAAATGATTTTTGGGAGTGTTTTGGAGGATTTCGCAAACCTTCGGCATGTAAATAACTTGTGTTTCGGGCCTGAATGCACTGTTACAGGGTACCGAAGTTGCAAAAATGGTTTTGCAACAAAAGCATATGTTCTGCTCCATTAGACTCAAAATGATGCTTGGGAGTGTTTTGGAGCATTTCGCAAACCTTCGGCACGTAAATAACTTGTGTTTCGTGCCTAAATGCATTGTTACGGGGTACCGAAGTTGCAAAAATGGTTTCGCAACAAAAGCATTCGTTCTACTCCATTAGACTCAAAATGATGTTTGGGAGTGTTTTGGAGGATTTCGCAAACCTTCGGCATGTAAATAACTTGTGTTTCAGGCCTGAATGCACTATTACGGGCTACCGAAGTTGCAAAAATGGTTTTGCAACAAAAGCATCCGTTCTACTCCATTAGACTCAAAATGATGTTTGGGAGTGTTTTTATATGATTTCGAAAACCTTGGGCATGTAAATAACTTGTGTTTCATGCCTGAATGCACTATTACGGGGTACCGAATTTGCAAAAATGGTTTTGCAACAAAAGCATCCGTTCTACTCCATTAGACTCAAAATGATGTTTGGGAGTGTTTTTATATGATTTCGAAAACCTTGGGCATGTAAATAACTTGTGTTTCATGCCTGAATGCACTATTACGGGGTACCGAAGTTGCAAAAATGGTTTTGCAACAAAAGCATCCGTTCTACTCCATTAGACTCAAAATGATGTTTGGGAGTGTTTTGGATGATTTCGAAAACCTTCGGCATGTAAATAACTTGTGTTTCAGGCCTGAATGCACTGTTACGGGGTACCGAAGTTGCAAAAATAGTTTTGCAACAAAAGCATCCGTTCTACTCGATTAGACTCAAAATGATGTTTGGGAGTGTTTTGGAGGATTTCGCAAACCTTCGGCATGTAAATAACTTGTGTTTCAGGCCTGAATGCACTATTACGGGCTACCGAAGTTGCAAAAATGGTTTTGCAACAAAAGCATCCGTTCTACTCCATTAGACTCAAAATGATGTTTGGGAGTGTTTTTATATGATTTCGAAAACCTTGGGCATGTAAATAACTTGTGTTTCATGCCTGAATGCACTATTACGGGGTACCGAAGTTGCAAAAATGGTTTTGCAACAAAAGCATCCGTTCTACTCCATTAGACTCAAAATGATGTTTGGGAGTGTTTTGGATGATTTCGAAAACCTTCGGCATGTAAATAACTTGTGTTTCAGGCCTGAATGCACTATTACGGGGTACCAAAGTTGCAAAAATGGTTTTGCAACAAAAGCATCCGTTCTACTCCATTAGACTCAAAATGATGTTTGGGAGTCTTTTGGAGGATTTCGCAAACCTTCGGCATGTAATAACTTGTGTTTCGGGCCTGAATGCACTGTTACGGGGTACCGAAGTTGCCAAAATGGTTTTGCAACAAAAGCATATGTTCTGCTCCATTAGACTCAAAATGATGTTTGTGAGTGTTTTGGATGATTTCGAAAACCTTCGGCATGTAAATAACTTGTGTTTCAGGCATGAATGCACTATTACGGGGTACCGAAGTTGCAAAAATGGTTTTGCAACAAAAGCATCCGTTCTACTTTATTAGACTCAAAATGATGTTTGGGAGTGTTTTGGAGGATTTCGCAAACCTTCGGCATGTAAATAACTTGTGTTTCGGGCCTGAATGCACTGTTACAGGGTACCGAAGTTGCAAAAATGGTTTTGCAACAAAAGCATATGTTCTGCTCCATTAGACTCAAAATGATGCTTGGGAGTGTTTTGGAGCATTTCACAAACCTTCGGCACGTAAATAACTTGTGTTTCGTGCCTAAATGCATTGTTACGGGGTACCGAAGTTGCAAAAATGGTTTCGCAACAAAAGCATTCGTTCTACTCCATTAGACTCAAAATGATGTTTGGGAGTGTTTTGGAGGATTTCGCAAACCTTCGGCATGTAAATAACTTGTGTTTCAGAACTGAATGCACTATTGCGGGCTACCGAAGTTGCAAAAATGGTTTTGCAACAAAAGCATCTGTTCTACTCCATTAGACTCAAAATGATGTTTGGGAGTGTTTTGGATGATTTCAAAAACCTTCGGCATGTAAATAACTTGTGTTTCAGGCCTGAATGCACTATTACGGGCTACCGAAGTTGCAAAAATGGTTTTGCAACAAAAGCATCCGTTCTACTCCATTAGACTCAAAATGATGTTTGGGAGTGTTTTGGATGATTTCGAAAACCTTCGGCATGTAAATAACTTGTGTTTCAGGCCTGAATGCACTATTACGGGGTACCAAAGTTGCAAAAATGGTTTTGCAACAAAAGCATCCGTTCTACTCCATTAGACTCAAAATGATGTTTGGGAGTCTTTTGGAGGATTTCGCAAACCTTCGGCATGTAATAACTTGTGTTTCGGGCCTGAATGCACTGTTACGGGGTACCGAAGTTGCCAAAATGGTTTTGCAACAAAAGCATATGTTCTGCTCCATTAGACTCAAAATGATGTTTGTGAGTGTTTTGGATGATTTCGAAAACCTTCGGCATGTAAATAACTTGTGTTTCAGGCATGAATGCACTATTACGGGGTACCGAAGTTGCAAAAATGGTTTTGCAACAAAAGCATCCGTTCTACTTTATTAGACTGAAAATGATGTTTGGGAGTCTTTTGGAGGATTTCGCAAACCTTCGGCATGTAAATAACTTGTGTTTCGGGCCTGAATGCACTGTTACAGGGTACCGAAGTTGCAAAAATGGTTTTGCAACAAAAGCATATGTTCTGCTCCATTAGACTCAAAATGATGCTTGGGAGTGTTTTGGAGCATTTCACAAACCTTCGGCACGTAAATAACTTGTGTTTCGTGCCTAAATGCATTGTTACGGGGTACCGAAGTTGCAAAAATGGTTTCGCAACAAAAGCATTCGTTCTACTCCATTAGACTCAAAATGATGTTTGGGAGTGTTTTGGAGGATTTCGCAAACCTTCGGCATTAGACTCAAAATGATGTTTGGGAGTGTTTTGGAGGATTTCGCAAACCTAAGGCATGTAATAACTTGTGTTTCGGGCCTGAATGCACTGTTATGGGGTACCGAAGTTGCAAAAATGGTTTTGCAACAAAAGCATATGTTCTGCTCCCTTAGACTCAAAATGATGCTTGGGAGTGTTTTGGAGCATTTCGCAAACCTTCGGCATGTAAAAAACTTGTGTTTCAGGCCTGAATACACAGTTACGCGGTACCGAAGTTGCAAAAATGGTTTCGCAACAAAAGCATCTGTTCTACTCCATTATACGCAAAATGATGTTTGGGAGAGTTTTGAGCATTTCGCAAACCTTCGGCATGTAAATAACTTGTGTTTCCGGCTGAATGCACTATTACGGGGTACCGAAGTTGCAAAAATGGTTTTGCAACAAAAGCATCTGTTCTACTCCATTAGACTCAAAATGATGTTTGGGAGTGTTTTGGCGGATTTCGAAAACCTTCGGCATGTAAACAACTTGTGTTTCAGGCCTGAATGCACTATTACGGGCTACCAAAGTTGCAAAAATGGTTTTGCAACAAAAGCATCCGTTCTACTCCATTAGACTCAAAATGATGTTTGGGAGTGTTTTGGAGGATTTCGAAAACCTTCGGCACGTAAATAACTTGTGTTTCAGGCCGGAATGCACTATTACGGGATATCGAAGTTGCAAAAATGGTTTTGGAACAAAAGTATCTGTTCTACTCCATTAGACTCAAAATGATGTTTGGGAGTCTTTGGGAGGATTTCGCAAACCTTCGGCATGTAATAACTTGTGTTTCGAGCCTGAATGCACTGTTAGGGGGTACCGAAGTTGCAAAACTGGTTTTGCAACAAAAGCATCTGTTCTACTCCATTAGACTCAAAATGATGTTTGGGAGTGTTTTGGAGGATTTCGCAAACCGTCGGCATGTAAATAACTTGTGTTCCGGCCCTGAATGCACTGTTACAGGGTACCCAAGTTGCAAAAATGGTTTTGCAACAAAAGCATATGTTCTGCTCCATTAGACTCAAAATGATGCTTGGGAGTGTTTTAGAGCAATTCGCAAACCTTCGGCACGTAAATAACTTGTGTTTCGTGCCTAAATGCATTGTTACGGCGTACCGAAGTTGCAAAAATGGTTTCGCAACAAAAGCATTCGGTCTACTCCATTAGACTCAAAATGATGTGTGGGAGTGTTTTGGAGGATTTCGCAAACCTTCGGCACGTAAATAACTTGTGTTTCGGGCCTAAATTCATTGTTACGGCGTACCGAAGTTGCAAAAATGGTTTCGCAACAGAAGCATCTGTTCTACTCCCTTAGACCCAAAATGATGTTTGGGAGTGTTTTGTAGGATTTCGTTAGCCTTCGGCATGTAAATAACTTGTGTTACGGGCCTAATGCACTGTTACGGGGTACCGAAGTTGCAAAAATGGTTTCGCAACAAAACCATCCGTTCTACTCCATTAGACCAAAAATGATGTTTGGGAGTGTTTTGGAGCATTTCGCTAACCTTCTGCATGTAAAAAGATGCAGAACTTGTTTTTCGGGCTTGAATGCACTGTTACGGGGTACCGAAGTTGCAAAAATGGTTTTGCAACAAAAGCATATGTTCTACTCCTTTAGACTCAAAATGATGTTTGGGAGTGTTTTGGATGATTTCGAAAACCTTCGGCATGTAAAGAACTTGTGTTTCATGCCTGAATGCACTATTACGGGGTACCGAAGTTGCAAAAATGGTTTTGCAACAAAAGCATCCGTTCTACTCCATTAGATTCAAAATGATGTTTGGGAGTCTTTTGGAGGATTTCGCAAACCATCGGCATGTAAATAACTTGTGTTTCGGGCCTGAATGCACTATTACAGGGTACCGAAGTTGCAAAAATGGTTTTGCAACAAAAGCATCCGTTCTACTCCATTAGATTCAAAATGAAGTTTGGGAGTGTTTTGGATGATTTCGAAAACCTTCGGCATGTAAATAACTTGTGTTTCAGGCCTGAATGCACTATTACGGGGTACCGAAGTTGCAAAAATGGTTTTGCAACAAAAGCATCCGTTCTACTCCATTAGACTCAAAATGATGTTTGGGAGTCTTTTGGAGGATTTCGCAAACCTTCGGCATGTAAATAACTTGTGTTTCGGGCCTGAATGCACTGTTACAAGGTACCGAAGTTGCAAAAATGGTTTTGCAACAAAAGCATATGTTCTGCTCCATTAGACTCAAAATGATGCTTGGGAGTGTTTTGGAGCATTTCACAAACCTTCGGCACGTAAATAACTTGTGTTTCGTGCCTAAATGCATTGTTACGGGGTACCGAAGTTGCAAAAATGGTTTCGCAACAAAAGCATTCGTTCTACTCCATTAGACTCAAAATGATGTTTGGGAGTGTTTTGGAGGATTTCGCAAACCTTCGGCATTAGACTCAAAATGATGTTTGGGAGTGTTTTGGAGGATTTCGCAAACCTAAGGCATGTAATAACTTGTGTTTCGGGCCTGAATGCACTGTTATGGGGTACCGAAGTTGCAAAAATGGTTTTGCAACAAAAGCATATGTTCTGCTCCCTTAGACTCAAAATGATGCTTGGGAGTGTTTTGGAGCATTTCGCAAACCTTCGGCATGTAAAAAACTTGTGTTTCAGGCCTGAATACACAGTTACGCGGTACCGAAGTTGCAAAAATGGTTTCGCAACAAAAGCATCTGTTCTACTCCATTATACGCAAAATGATGTTTGGGAGAGTTTTGAGCATTTCGCAAACCTTCGGCATGTAAATAACTTGTGTTTCCGGCTGAATGCACTATTACGGGGTACCGAAGTTGCAAAAATGGTTTTGCAACAAAAGCATCTGTTCTACTCCATTAGACTCAAAATGATGTTTGGGAGTGTTTTGGCGGATTTCGAAAACCTTCGGCATGTAAACAACTTGTGTTTCAGGCCTGAATGCACTATTACGGGCTACCAAAGTTGCAAAAATGGTTTTGCAACAAAAGCATCCGTTCTACTCCATTAGACTCAAAATGATGTTTGGGAGTGTTTTGGAGGATTTCGAAAACCTTCGGCACGTAAATAACTTGTGTTTCAGGCCGGAATGCACTATTACGGGATATCGAAGTTGCAAAAATGGTTTTGGAACAAAAGTATCTGTTCTACTCCATTAGACTCAAAATGATGTTTGGGAGTCTTTGGGAGGATTTCGCAAACCTTCGGCATGTAATAACTTGTGTTTCGAGCCTGAATGCACTGTTAGGGGGTACCGAAGTTGCAAAACTGGTTTTGCAACAAAAGCATCTGTTCTACTCCATTAGACTCAAAATGATGTTTGGGAGTGTTTTGGAGGATTTCGCAAACCGTCGGCATGTAAATAACTTGTGTTCCGGCCCTGAATGCACTGTTACAGGGTACCCAAGTTGCAAAAATGGTTTTGCAACAAAAGCATATGTTCTGCTCCATTAGACTCAAAATGATGCTTGGGAGTGTTTTAGAGCAATTCGCAAACCTTCGGCACGTAAATAACTTGTGTTTCGTGCCTAAATGCATTGTTACGGCGTACCGAAGTTGCAAAAATGGTTTCGCAACAAAAGCATTCGGTCTACTCCATTAGACTCAAAATGATGTGTGGGAGTGTTTTGGAGGATTTCGCAAACCTTCGGCACGTAAATAACTTGTGTATCGGGCCTAAATTCATTGTTACGGCGTACCGAAGTTGCAAAAATGGTTTCGCAACAGAAGCATCTGTTCTACTCCCTTAGACCCAAAATGATGTTTGGGAGTGTTTTGTAGGATTTCGTTAGCCTTCGGCATGTAAATAACTTGTGTTACGGGCCTAATGCACTGTTACGGGGTACCGAAGTTGCAAAAATGGTTTCGCAACAAAACCATCCGTTCTACTCCATTAGACCAAAAATGATGTTTGGGAGTGTTTTGGAGCATTTCGCTAACCTTCTGCATGTAAAAAGATGCAGAACTTGTTTTTCGGGCTTGAATGCACTGTTACGGGGTACCGAAGTTGCAAAAATGGTTTTGCAACAAAAGCATATGTTCTACTCCTTTAGACTCAAAATGATGTTTGGGAGTGTTTTGGATGATTTCGAAAACCTTCGGCATGTAAAGAACTTGTGTTTCATGCCTGAATGCACTATTACGGGGTACCGAAGTTGCAAAAATGGTTTTGCAACAAAAGCATCCGTTCTACTCCATTAGATTCAAAATGATGTTTGGGAGCCTTTTGGAGGATTTCGCAAACCATCGGCATGTAAATAACTTGTGTTTCGGGCCTGAATGCACTATTACAGGGTACCGAAGTTGCAAAAATGGTTTTGCAACAAAAGCATCCGTTCTACTCCATTAGATTCAAAATGAAGTTTGGGAGTGTTTTGGATGAGTTCGAAAACCTTCGGCATGTAAATAACTTGTGTTTCAGGCCTGAATGCACTATTACGGGGTACCGAAGTTGCAAAAATGGTTTTGCAACAAAAGCATCCGTTCTACTCCATTAGACTCAAAATGATGTTTTGGAGTCTTTTGGAGGATTTCGCAAACCTTCGGCATGTAATAACTTGTGTTTCGGGCCTGAATGCACTGTTACGAGGTACCGAAGTTGCCAAAATGGTTTTGCAACAAAAGCATATGTTCTGCTCCATTAGACTCAAAATGATGTTTGTGAGTGTTTTGGATGATTTTGAAAACCTTCGGCATGTAAATAACTTGTGTTTCAGGCATGAATGCACTATTACGGGGTACTGAAGTTGCAAAAATGGTTTTGCAACAAAAGCATCCGTTCTACTCCATTAGACTCAAAATGATGTTTGGGAGTCTTTTGGAGGATTTCGCAAACCTTCGGCATGTAATAACTTGTGTTTCGGGCCTGAATGCACTGTTACGGGGTACCGAAGTTGCAAAAATGGTTTTGTAACAAAAGCATCCATTCTACTCCATTAGATTCAAAATGATGTTTGGGAATTTTTTTGTTGGATTTCGCAAATCTAAGGCATGTAATAACTTGTGTTTCGGGCCTGAATGCACTGTTACGGGGTACCGAAGTTGCAAAAATGGTTTCGCAACAAAACCATCCGTTCTACTCCATTAGACCCAAAATGATGTTTGGGAGTGTTTTGGAGCATTTCGCTAACCTTCTGCATGTAAAAAGATGCAAAACTTGTTTTTCGGGCTTGAATGCACTGTTACGGGGTACCGAAGTTGCGAAAATGGTTTTGCAACAAAAGCATATGTTCTACTCCTTTAGACTCAAAATGATGTTTGGGATTGTTTCGGATGATTTCGAAAACCTTCGGCATGTAAAGAACTTGTGTTTCATGCCAGAATGCACTATTACGGGGTACCGAAGTTGCAAAAAAGGTTTTGCAACAAAAGCATCCGTTCTACTCCATTAGACTCAAAATGATGTTTGGGAGTCTTTTGGAGGATTTCGCAAACCATCGGCATGTAATAACTTGTGTTTCGGGCCTGAATGCACTGTTACGGGGTACCGAAGTTGCAAAAATGGTTTTGCAACAAAAGCATGTGTTCTACTCAATTAGACTCAAAATGATGTTTGGGAGAGTCTTGGAGCATTTCGCAAACCTTCGGCATGTAAATAACTTGTGTTTCAGGCCTGAATGCACTATTACGGGGTATCGAAGTTGCAAAAATGGTTTTGCAACAAAAGTATCTGTTCTACTCCATTAGACTCAAAATGATGTTTGGGAGTGTTTTGGAGGATTTCGAAAACCTTCGACATGTAAATAACTTGTGTTTCGGGCCTGAATGCACTGTTACAGGGTACCGAAGTTGCAAAAATGGTTTTGCAACAAAAGCATCCGTTCTACTCCATTAGACTCAAAATGATGTTTGGTAGTGTTTTGGAGCATTTCGCAAACCATCGGCATGTAATAACTCGTGTTTCGGGCCTGAATGCACTGTTACGGGGCACCGAAGTTGCAAAAATGGTTTTGCAACAAAAGCATGTGTTCTACTCCATTAGACTCAAAATGATGTTTGGGAGTGTTTTGGAGCATTTCGCAAACCTTCGGCATGTAAAAAACTTGTGTTTCAGGCCTGAATGCATAGTTTTTGGGTACCGAAGTTGCAAAAATGGTTTCGCAACAAAAGCATCTGTTCTACTCCATTAGACCCGGAATGATGTTTGGGAGTGTTTTGAAGCATTTCGCAAACCTTCGGCATGTAAATAACTTGTGTTTCGGGCTGAATGCACTGTTACGGGGTACCGAAGTTGCAAAAATGGTTTTGGAACAAAAGCATGTGTTCTACACCATTAGACTCAAAATGATGTTTGGGAGTGTTTTGGAGGATTTCGCAAACCTTCGGCATGTAAATAACTTGTGTTTCAGGCCTGAATGCACTATTACGGGCTACCGAAGTTGCAAAAATGGTTTTGCAACAAAAGCATCCGTTCTACTCCATTAGACTGAAAATGATGTTTGGGAGTGTTTCGGATGATTTCGAAAACCTTCGGCATGTAAATAACTTGTGTTTCAGGCCTTAATGCACTATTATGGGGTACCGAAGTTGCAAAAATGGTTTTGCAACAAAAGCATCCGTTCTACTCCATTAGACTCAAAATGATGTTTGGGAGTGTTTTGGAGGATTTAGAAAACCTTCGGCATGTAAATAACTTGTGTTTCGGGCCCGAATGCACTGTTACGGGGTACCAAAGTTGCAAAAATGGTTTCGCAACAAAAGCATCTGTTCTACACCATTAGACTCAAAATGATGTTTGGGAGTGTCTTAGAGGATTTTGCAAACCTTCGGAATGTAAATAACTTGTGTTTCGGGCTGAATGCACTGTTACGGGGTACCGAAGTTGCAAAAATGGTTTCGCAACAAAAGCATCTGTTCTACTCCATTAGACTCAAAATGATGTTTGGGATTGTTTTGGAGGATTTCGAAAACCTTCGGCATGTAAATAACTTGTGTTTCGGGCTCGAATGCACTGTTACGGGGTACCGAAGTTGCAAAAATGGTTTCGCAACAAAAGCATCTGTTCTACACCATTAGACTCAAAATGATGTTTGGGATTGTTTTGGAGGATTTCAAAAACCTTCGGCATGTAAATAACTTGTGTTTTGGGCTGAATGCACTGTTACGGGGAACCGTAGTTGCAAAATTGGTTTTGCAACAAAAGCATCTGTTCTACTCCATTAGACTCAAAATGATGTTTGGGAGTGTTTGGGAGGATTTCGAAAACCTTCGCCATGTAAATAACTTGTGTTTCAAGCCTGAATGCATTATTACGGGGTACTGAAGTTGCAAAAATGGTTTTGCAACAAAAGCATCCGTTCTACTCCATTAGACTCAAAATGATGTTTGGGGGAGGATTTCGCAAACCTTCAGCATGTAAATAACTTGTGTTTCGGGCCCGAATGCACTGTTACGGGGTACCGAAGTTGCAAAAATGCTTTTGCAACAATAGCATCCATTCTACTCCATTAGATTCAAAATGATGTTTGGGAGTATTTTGGAGGATTTCGCAAACCTTCGGCACGTAATAACTTGTGTTTCGGGATTGAATGCACTGTTACAGGGTACCGAAGTTGAAAAAAGGGTTTTGCAACAAAAGCATTCGTTCTACTCCATTAGACTCAAAATGATGTTTGGGAGTGTTTTGGATGATTTCGAAAACCTTCGGTATGTAAATAACTTGTGTTTCAGGCCTGAATGCACTATTACGGGGTACCGAAGTTGCAAAAATGGTTTTGCAACAAAAGCATCCGTTCTACTCCATTAGACTCAAAATGATGTTTGGGAGTGTTTTGGAGGATTTCGAAAACCTTCGGCATGTAAATAACTTGTGTTTCGGGCCCGAATGCACTGTTACGGGGTACCGAAGTTGCAAAAACGGTTTCGCAACAAAAGCATCTGTTCTACACCAATAGACTCAAAATGATGTTTGGGAGTGTTTTAGAGGATTTCGCAAACCTTCGGCATGTAAATAACTTGTGTTTTGGGCTGAATGCACTGTTACGGGGAACCGATGTTGCAAAAATGGTTTTGCAACAAAACCATCTGTTCTACTCCATTAGACTCAAAATGATGTTTGGGAGTGTTTTGGAGGATTTCGCAAACCTTCGGCAAGTAAATAACTTGTGTTTCGGGGCCGAATTCACTGTTACGGGGTACCGAAGTTGCAAAATTACTTTTGCAACAAAAGCATCCACTCCACTCCATTAGATTCAAAATGATGTTTGGGAGTATTTTGGAGGATTTCGCAAAACTTTGGCATGTAATAACTTGTGTTTCGGGCCGGAATGCACTGTTACGGGGTACCGAAGTTGCAAAAATAGTTTTGCAACAAAAGCATATGTTCTGCTCCATTAGACTCAAAATGAGGCTTGGGAGTGTTTTGGAGCATTTCGTAAACCTTCGACATGCAAATAACTTGTGTTTCAGGCCTGAATGCACAGTTACGGGGTATCGAAGTTGCAAAAATGGTTTCACAACAAAAGCATCTGTGCTACTTCATTAGACCCAAAATGATGTTTGGGAGTGTTTTGGAGCATTTCGCTAACCTTCGACATGTAAAAAACTTATGTTTCAGTCCTGAATGCACTGTTACGGGGTACAGAAGTTGCAAAAATGGTTTCGCAACAAAAGCATCTGTTCTACTCCATTGAACTCAAAATGATGATTTGGAGTGTTTTGGTGGATTTCGCAAACCTTCGGCATGTAAATAACTTGTGTTTCGGCCTGAATACACTGTTGCGGGGAACCGAAGTTGCAAAAATAGTTTTGCAACAAAAGCATCTGTTCTACTCCATTAGACTCAAAATGATGTTTGCTAGTGTTTTGGAGGATTTCGAAAACCTTCGGCATGTAAATAAATTGTGTTTCAGGCCTGAATGCACTATTACGGGCTACCGAAGTTGCAAAAATGGTTTTGCAACAAAAGCATCCGTTCTACTCCATTAGACTCAAAATGATGTTTGGGAGTGTTTTGGATGATTTCGAAAACCTTCGGCATGTAAATAACTTGTGTGTCAAGCCAGAATGCACTATTACGGGGTACCGAAGTTGCAAAAATAGTTTTGCATCAAAAGCATCCGTTGTACTCCATTAGACTCAAAATGATGTTTGGGAGTCTTTTGGTGGATTTTGCAATCCTTCGGCATGTAAAAACTTGTGTTTCAGGCCTGAATGCACTGTTAGGGGGTACCGAAGTTGCAAAAATGGTTTTGCAACAAAAGCATCCGTTCTACTCCATTAGACTCAAAATGATGTTTGGGAGTCTTTTGGAGGATTGCGCAAACGTTCGGTATGTAATAACTTATGTTTCGGGCCTGAATGCACTGTTAGGGGGTACCGAAGTTGCAAAAATGGTTTTGCAACAAAAGCATCTGTTCTACTTCATTAGACTCAAAATGATGTTTGGGAGTGTTTTGGAGGATTTCGCAAACCATCGGCATGTAAATAACTTGTGTTTCGGGCCCGAATGCACTGTTACGGGGTACCGAAGTTGCAAAAATGGTTTTGCAACAAAAGCATATGTTCTGCTCCATTAGACTCAAAATGATGCTTGGGAGTGTTTTGGAGGATTTCGCTAGCCTTCGGAATGTACATAACTTGAGTTACGAGGTACCGAAATTGCAAAAATGGTTTCGCAACAAAACAATCCGTTCCACTCCATTAGACCCAAAATGATGTTTGGGAGTGTTTTGGAGCATTTCGCTAACCTTCTGCATGTAAAAAGATGCAAAACTTGTTTTTCGGGCTAGAATGCACTTTTACGGGGTACCGAAGTTGCAAAAATGGTTTTGCAACAAAAGCATCCGTTCTACTCGATTAGACTCAAAATAATGTTTGGGAGTGTTTTGGATGATTTCGAAAACCTTCGGCATGTAAATAACTTGTGTTTCAGGCCTGAATGCGCAATTACGGGGTACCGAAGTTGCAAAAATTGTTTTGCAACAAAAGCATCCGTTCTACTCCATTAGACTCAAAATGATGTTTGGGAGTGTTTTGGAGGATTTCGAAAACCTTCGGCATGTAAATAACTTGTGTTTCGGGCCCGAATGCACTGTTACGGGGTACCGAAGTTGCAAAAATGGTTTCGCAACAAAAGCATCTGTTCTACACCATTAGACTCAAAATGATGTTTGGGAGTGTTTTAGAGGATTTCGCAAACCTTCGGCACGTAAATAACTTGTGTTTTGGGCTGAATGCACTGTAACGGGGAACCGAAGTTGCAAAAATGGTTTTGCAACAAAAGCATCTGTTCTACTCCATTAGACTCAAAATTATGTTTGGGAGTGTTTTGAAGGATTTTGAAAACCTTCGCCATGTAAATAACTTGTGTTTCAGGCCTGAATGCATTATTACAGGGTACCGAAGTTGCACAAATAGTTTTGCAACAAAAGCATCTGTTCTACTCCATTAGACTCAAAATGATGTTTGGGAGTCTTTTGGAGGATTTCACAAACATTCGGCATGTAATAACTTGTGTTTCGGGCCTGAATGAATTGTTAGGGGGTACCGAATTTGCAAAAATGGTTTTGCAACAAAAGCATCTGTTCTACTCCATTAGACTCAAAATGATGTTTGGGAGTGTTTTGGAGGATTTCGCAAACCTTCGCCATGTAAATAACTTGTGTTTCGAGCCCGAATGCACTGTTACGGGGTACCGAAGTTGCAAAAATGCTTTTGCAACAAAAGCATCCATTCTACTCCATTAGATTCAAAATGATGTTTGGGAGTATTTTGGAGGATTTCGCAAACCTTCGGCATGTAATAACTTGTGTTTCGGGCCTGAATGCACTGTTACGGAGTACCGAAGTTGCAAAAATGGTTTTGCAACAAAAGCATATGTTCTGCTCCATTAGACTCAAAATGATGTTTGGGAGTGTTTTAGAGCATTTCGCAAACCTTCGGCATGTAAATAACTTGTGTTACGTGCTTTAATGCACTGTTACGGGGTACCGAAGTTGCAAAAATGGTTTCACAACACAAGCATTCGTTCTACTCCATTAGACTCAAAATGATGTTTGGGAGTGTTTTGGAGGATTTAACAAAACCTTCGCCATGTAAATAACTTGTGTTTCAGGCCTGAATGCACTGTTTGGGGGTACCGAAGTTGCAAAAATGGTTTTGAAACAAAAGCATGTGTTCTACTCCATTAGACTCAAAATGATGTTTGGGAGTGTTTTGGAGGATTTCGAAAACCTTCGGCATGTAAATAACTTGTGTTTCGGGCCCGAATGCACTGTTACGGGGTACCGAAGTTGCAAAAATGGTTTCGCAACAAAAGCATCTATTCTACACCATTAGACTCAAAATGATGTTTGGGAGTGTTTTAGAGGATTTCGCAAACCTTCGGCATGTAATAACTTGTGTTTCGGGCCTGAATGCACTGTTACGGGGTACCGAAGTTGCAAAAATTGTTTTGCAACAAAAGCATATGTTCTGCTCCATTAGACTCAAAATGATGCTTGGGAGTGTTTTGGAGCATTTCGCAAACCTTCGACATGTAAATAACTTGTGTTTCAGGCCTGAATGCACAGTTACGGGGTACCGAAGTTGCAAAAATGGTTTCGCAACAAAAGCATCTGTTCTACTCCATTAGACCCAAAATGAGGTTTGGGAGTGTTTTGGAGCATTTCGCTAACCTTCGACATGTAAAAAACTTGTGTTTCGGTCCTGAATGCACTGTTACGGGGTACAGAAGTTGCAAAAATGGTTTCGTAACAAAAGCATCTGTTCTACTCCATTGAACTCAAAATGATGATTTGGAGTGTTTTGGTGGATTTCGCAAACCTTCGGCATGTAAATAACTTGTGTTTCGGGCTGAATGCACTGTTACGGGGTACCAAAGTTGCAAAAATGGTTTCGTAACAAAAGCATCTGTTCTACTCCATTGAACTCAAAATGATGATTTGGAGTGTTTTGGTGGATTTCGCAAACCTTCGGCATGTAAACAACTTGTGTTTCGGGCTGAATGCACTGTTACGGGGAACCGAAGTTGCAAAAATAGTTTTGCAACAAAAGCATCTGTTCTACTCCGTTAGACTCAAAATGATGTTTGCGAGTGTTTTGGAGGATTTCGAAAACCTTCGGCATGTAAATAACTTGTGTTTCAGGCCTGAATGCACTATTACGGGCTACCGAAGTTGCAAAAATGGTTTTGCAACAAAAGTATTCGTTCTACTCCATTAGACTCAAAATGATGTTTGGGAGTGTTTTGGAGGATTTCGAAAACCTTTGGCATGTAAATAACTTGTGTTTCAAGCCAGAATGCACTATTACGTGGTACCGAAGTTGCAAAAATAGTTCTGCATCAAAAGCAGCTGTTGTACTCCATTAGACTCAAAATGATGTTTGGGAGTCTTTTGGAGGATTTTGCAAACCTTCGGCATGTAATAACTTGTGTTTCAGGCCTGAATGCACTGTTAGGGGGTACCGAAGTTGTAAAAATGGTTTTGCAACAAAAGCATCCGTTCTACTCCATTAGACTCAAAATGATGTTTGGGAGTCTTTTGGTGGATTGCGCAAACCTTCGGCATGTAATAACTTATGTTTTGGGCCTGAATGCACTGTTAGGGGGTACCGAAGTTGCAAAAATAGTTTTGCAACAAAAGCATCTGTTCTACACCATTAGACTCAAAATGATGTTTGGGAGTGTTTTAGAGGATTTCGCAAACCTTCGGCATGTAAATAACTTGTGTTTTCGGCTGAATGCACTGTTACGGGGAACCGAAGTTGCAAAAATGGTTTTGCAACAAAAGCATATGTTCTACTCCATTAGACTCATAATTATGTTTGGGAGTGTTTTGGAGGATTTCGAAAACCTTCGCCATGTAAATAACTTGTGTTTCAGGCCTGAACGCATTATTACGGGGTACCGAAGTTGCAAAAATAGTTTTGCAACAAAAGCATCCGTTCTACTCCATTAGACTCATAATGATGTTTGGGAGTCTTTTGGAGGATTTCGCAAACATTCGGCGTGTAATAACTTGTGTTTCGGGCCTGAATGCACTGTTAGGGGGTACTGAAGTTGCAAAAATGGTTTTGCAACAAAAGCATCTGTTCTACTCCATTAGACTCAGAATGATGCATGGGAGTGTTTTGGAGCATTTCGCAAACCTTCGACATGTAAATAACTTATGTTTCAGGCCTGAATGCACAGTTACGGGGTACCGAAGTTGCAAAAATGGTTTCGCAACAAAAGCATCTGTTCTACTCCATTAGACCCAAAATGATGTTTGGGAGTGTTTCGGTCCTGAATGCGCTGTTACGGGGTACAGAAGTTGCAAAGATGGTTACGCAACAAAAGCATCTGTTCTACTCCATTGAACTCAAAATGATGATTTGGAGTGTTTTGGTGGATTTTGCAAACCTTCGGCATGTAAATAACTTGTGTTTCGGGCTGAATGCACTGTTACGGGGAACCGAAGTTGCAAAAATAGTTCTGCAACAAAAGCATCTGTCCTACTCCATTAGACTCAAAATGATGTTTGGGAGTGTTTTGGAGGATTTCGAAAACCTTCGGCATGTAAATAAATTGTGTTTCAGGCCTGTATGCACTATTACGAGCTACCGAAGTTGCAAAAATGGTTTTACAACAAAAGCATCCGTTCAACTCCATTAGAATCAAAATGATATTTGGGAGTGTTTTGGAGGATTTCGAAAACCTTCGGCATGTAAATAACTTGTGTTTCAAGCCAGAATGCACTATTAGGGGGTACCGAAGTTGCAAAAATAGTTTTGCAACAAAAACATACGTTGTACTCCATTAGACTCAAAATGATGTTTGGGAGTCTTTTGGAGGATTTTGGAAACCTTCGGCATGTAATAACTTGTGTTTCAGGCCTGAATGCACTGTTAGGGGGTACCGAAGTTGCAAAAATGGTTTCGCAACAAAAGCATCTGTTCTACACCATTAGACTCAAAATGATGTTTGGGAGTGTTTTAGAGGATTTCGAAAACCTTCGCCATGTAAATAACTTGTGTTTCAGGCCTGAATGCATTATTACGGGGTACCGAAGTTGCAAAAATAGTTTTGCAACAAAAGCCTCCGTTCTACTCCATTAGACTCAAAATGATGTTTGGGAGTCTTTTGGAGGATTTCGCAAACATTCGGCATGTAATAACTTGTGTTTCGGGCCTGAATGCACTGTTAGGGGGTACCGAAGTTGCAAAAATGGTTTTGCAACAAAAGCATCTGTTCTACTCCATTAGACTCAAAATGATGTTTGGGAGTGTTTTGGAGGATTTCGCAAACCTTCGGCATGTAAATAACTTGTGTTTTGGGCCCGAATGCACTGTGACAGGGTACCGAAGTTGCAAAAATGGTTTCAGGCCGAAGGATGTTTGGGAGTGTTTTAGAGGATTTCGAAAACCTTCGCCATGTAAATAACTTGTGTTTCAGGCCTGAATGCATTATTACGGGGTACCGAAGTTGCAAAAATAGTTTTGCAACAAAAGCATCCGTTCTACTCCATTAGACTCAAAATGATGTTTGGGAGTCTTTTGGAGGATTTCGCAAACATTCGGCATGTAATAACTTGTGTTTCGGGCCTGAATGCACTGTTAGGGGGTACCGAAGTTGCAAAAATGATTTTGCAACAAAAGCATCTGTTCTACTCCATTAGACTCAAAATGATGTTTGGGAGTGTTTTGGAGGATTTCGCAAACCTTCGGCATGTAAATAACTTGTGTTTTGGGCCCGAATGCACTGTGACAGGGTACCGAAGTTGCAAAAATGGTTTTGCAACAAAAGCATATGTTCTGCTCCATTAGACTCAAAATGATGCTTGGGAGTGTTTTGGAGCATTTAGCAAACCTTCGGCATGTAAATAACTTGTGTTTCGTTCCTAAATGCACTGTTACGGGGTACCGAAATTCCAAAAATGGTTTCGCAACAAAAGCATTCGTTCTACTCCATTAGACTCAAAATGATGTTTGGGAGTGTTTTGGAGGATTTCGCAAACCTTCGGCATGTAAATAACTTGTGTTTCGGGCCTGAATGCACTATTACGGGGTACCGAAGTTGCAAAAATGGTTTCGCAACAGAAGCATCTGTTCTACTCCATTAGACCCAAAATGATGTTTGGGAGTGTTTTGGAGCATTTCGCTAACCTTCTGCATGTAAATAACTTGTGTTTCGGACCTGAATGCACTGTTATGGGGTACCGAAGTTGCAAAAATAGTTTTGCAACAAAAGCATGTGTTCTACTCCAATAGACTCAAAATGATGTTTGGGAGTGTTTTGGAGGATTTCGAAAACCTTCGGCATGTAAATAACTTGTGTTTCGGGCCCGAATGCACTGTTACGGGGTACCGAAGTTGCAAAAATGGTTTCGCAACAAAAGCATCTGTTCTACACCATTAGACTCAAAATGATGTTTGGGAGTGTTTTAGAGGATTTCGCAAACCTTCGGCATGTAAATAACTTGTGTTTTCGGCTGAATGCACTGTTACGGGGAACCGAAGTTGCAAAAATGGTTTTGCAACAAAAGCATATGTTCTACTCCATTAGACTCAAAATTATGTTTGGGAGTGTTTTGGAGGATTTCGAAAACCTTCGCCATGTAAATAACTTGTGTTTCAGGCCTGAATGCATTATTACGGGGTACCGAAGTTGCAAAAATAGTTTTGCAACAAAAGCATCCGTTCTACTCCATTAGACTCAAAATGATATTTGGGAGTCTTTTGGAGGATTTCGCAAACATTCGGCATGTAATAACTTGTGTTTCGGGCCTGAATGCACTGTTAGGGGGTACTGAAGTTGCAAAAATGGTTTTGCAACAAAAGCATCTGTTCTACTCCATTAGACTCAAAATGATGTTTGGGAGTGTTTTGGAGGATTTCGCAAATCTTCGGCATGTAAATAACTTGTGTTTCAGGCCTGAATGCACTGTTACGGGGTACCGAAGTTGCAAAAATGGTTTTGCAACAAAAGCATGTGTTCTACTCCAATAGACTCAAAATGATGTTTGGGAGTGTTTTGGAGGATTTCGAAAACCTTCGGCATGTAAATAACTTGTGTTTCGGGCCCGAATGCACTGTTACGGGGTACCGAAGTTGCAAAAATGGTTTCGCAACAAAAGCATCTGTTCTACACCATTAGACTCAAAATGATGTTTGGGAGTGTTTTAGAGGATTTCGCAAACCTTCGGCATGTAAATAACTTGTGTTTTCGGCTGAATGCACTGTTACGGGGAACCGAAGTCGCAAAAATGGTTTTGCAACAAAAGCATATGTTCTACTCCATTAGACTCAAAATTATGTTTGGGAGTGTTTTGGAGGATTTCGAAAACCTTCGCCATGTAAATAACTTGTGTTTCAGGCCTGAATGCATTATTACGGGGTACCGAAGTTGCAAAAATAGTTTTGCAACAAAAGCATCCGTTCTACTCCATTAGACTCAAAATGATATTTGGGAGTCTTTTGGAGGATTTCGCAAACATTCGGCATGTAATAACTTGTGTTTCGGGCCTGAATGCACTGTTAGGGGGTACTGAAGTTGCAAAAATGGTTTTGCAACAAAAGCATCTGTTCTACTCCATTAGACTCAAAATGATGTTTGGGAGTGTTTTGGAGGATTTCGCAAATCTTCGGCATGTAAATAACTTGTGTTTCAGGCCTGAATGCACTATTACGGGGTACCGAAGTTGCAAAAATGGTTTTGCAACAAAAGCATGTGTTCTACTCCAATAGACTCAAAATGATGTTTGGGAGTGTTTTGGAGGATTTCGAAAACCTTCGGCATGTAAATAACTTGTGTTTCGGGCCCGAATGCACTGTTACGGGGTACCGAAGTTGCAAAAATGGTTTCGCAACAAAAGCATCTGTTCTACACCATTAGACTCAAAATGATGTTTGGGAGTGTTTTAGAGGATTTCGCAAACCTTCGGCATGTAAATAACTTGTGTTTTCGGCTGAATGCACTGTTACGGGGATCCGAAGTTGCAAAAATGGTTTTGCAACAAAAGCATATGTTCTACTCCATTAGACTCAAAATTATGTTTGGGAGTGTTTTGGAGGATTTCGAAAACCTTCGCCATGTAAATAACTTGTGTTTCAGGCCTGAATGCATTATTACGGGGTACCGAAGTTGCAAAAATAGTTTTGCAACAAAAGCATCCGTTCTACTCCATTAGACTCAAAATGATATTTGGGAGTCTTTTGGAGGATTTCGCAAACATTCGGCATGTAATAACTTGTGTTTCGGGCCTGAATGCACTGTTAGGGGGTACTGAAGTTGCAAAAATGGTTTTGCAACAAAAGCATCTGTTCTACTCCATTAGACTCAAAATGATGTTTGGGAGTGTTTTGGAGGATTTCGCAAATCTTCGGCATGTAAATAACTTGTGTTTCAGGCCTGAATGCACTGTTACGGGGTACCGAAGTTGCAAAAATGGTTTTGCAACAAAAGCATGTGTTCTACTCCAATAGACTCAAAATGATGTTTGGGAGTGTTTTGGAGGATTTCGAAAACCTTCGGCATGTAAATAACTTGTGTTTCGGGCCCGAATGCACTGTTACGGGGTACCGAAGTTGCAAAAATGGTTTCGCAACAAAAGCATCTGTTCTACACCATTAGACTCAAAATGATGTTTGGGAGTGTTTTAGAGGATTTCGCAAACCTTCGGCATGTAAATAACTTGTGTTTTCGGCTGAATGCACTGTTACGGGGAACCGAAGTTGCAAAAATGGTTTTGCAACAAAAGCATATGTTCTACTCCATTAGACTCAAAATTATGTTTGGGAGTGTTTTGGAGGATTTCGAAAACCTTCGCCATGTAAATAACTTGTGTTTCAGGCCTGAATGCATTATTACGGGGTACCGAAGTTGCAAAAATAGTTTTGCAACAAAAGCATCCGTTCTACTCCATTAGACTCAAAATGATATTTGGGAGTCTTTTGGAGGATTTCGCAAACATTCGGCATGTAATAACTTGTGTTTCGGGCCTGAATGCACTGTTAGGGGGTACTGAAGTTGCAAAAATGGTTTTGCAACAAAAGCATCTGTTCTACTCCATTAGACTCAAAATGATGTTTGGGAGTGTTTTGGAGGATTTCGCAAATCTTCGGCATGTAAATAACTTGTGTTTCAGGCCTGAATGCACTGTTACGGGGTACCGAAGTTGCAAAAATGGTTTTGCAACAAAAGCATGTGTTCTACTCCAATAGACTCAAAATGATGTTTGGGAGTGTTTTGGAGGATTTCGAAAACCTTCGGCATGTAAATAACTTGTGTTTCGGGCCCGAATGCACTGTTACGGGGTACCGAAGTTGCAAAAATGGTTTCGCAACAAAAGCATCTGTTCTACACCATTAGACTCAAAATGATGTTTGGGAGTGTTTTAGAGGATTTCGCAAACCTTCGGCATGTAAATAACTTGTGTTTTCGGCTGAATGCACTGTTACGGGGAACCGAAGTTGCAAAAATGGTTTTGCAACAAAAGCATATGTTCTACTCCATTAGACTCAAAATTATGTTTGGGAGTGTTTTGGAGGATTTCGAAAACCTTCGCCATGTAAATAACTTGTGTTTCAGGCCTGAATGCATTATTACGGGGTACCGAAGTTGCAAAAATAGTTTTGCAACAAAAGCATCCGTTCTACTCCATTAGACTCAAAATGATATTTGGGAGTCTTTTGGAGGATTTCGCAAACATTCGGCATGTAATAACTTGTGTTTCGGGCCTGAATGCACTGTTAGGGGGTACTGAAGTTGCAAAAATGGTTTTGCAACAAAAGCATCTGTTCTACTCCATTAGACTCAAAATGATGTTTGGGAGTGTTTTGGAGGATTTCGCAAATCTTCGGCATGTAAATAACTTGTGTTTCAGGCCTGAATGCACTATTACGGGGTACCGAAGTTGCAAAAATGGTTTTGCAACAAAAGCATGTGTTCTACTCCAATAGACTCAAAATGATGTTTGGGAGTGTTTTGGAGGATTTCGAAAACCTTCGGCATGTAAATAACTTGTGTTTCGGGCCCGAATGCACTGTTACGGGGTACCGAAGTTGCAAAAATGGTTTCGCAACAAAAGCATCTGTTCTACACCATTAGACTCAAAATGATGTTTGGGAGTGTTTTAGAGGATTTCGCAAACCTTCGGCATGTAAATAACTTGTGTTTTCGGCTGAATGCACTGTTACGGGGATCCGAAGTTGCAAAAATGGTTTTGCAACAAAAGCATATGTTCTACTCCATTAGACTCAAAATTATGTTTGGGAGTGTTTTGGAGGATTTCGAAAACCTTCGCCATGTAAATAACTTGTGTTTCAGGCCTGAATGCATTATTACGGGGTACCGAAGTTGCAAAAATAGTTTTGCAACAAAAGCATCCGTTCTACTCCATTAGACTCAAAATGATATTTGGGAGTCTTTTGGAGGATTTCGCAAACATTCGGCATGTAATAACTTGTGTTTCGGGCCTGAATGCACTGTTAGGGGGTACTGAAGTTGCAAAAATGGTTTTGCAACAAAAGCATCTGTTCTACTCCATTAGACTCAAAATGATGTTTGGGAGTGTTTTGGAGGATTTCGCAAATCTTCGGCATGTAAATAACTTGTGTTTCAGGCCTGAATGCACTGTTACGGGGTACCGAAGTTGCAAAAATGGTTTTGCAACAAAAGCATGTGTTCTACTCCAATAGACTCAAAATGATGTTTGGGAGTGTTTTGGAGGATTTCGAAAACCTTCGGCATGTAAATAACTTGTGTTTCGGGCCCGAATGCACTGTTACGGGGTACCGAAGTTGCAAAAATGGTTTCCCAACAAAAGCATCTGTTCTACACCATTAGACTCAAAATGATGTTTGGGAGTGTTTTAGAGGATTTCGCAAACCTTCGGCATGTAAATAACTTGTGTTTTCGGCTGAATGCACTGTTACGGGGAACCGAAGTTGCAAAAATGGTTTTACAACAAAAGCATATGTTCTACTCCATTAGACTCAAAATTATGTTTGGGAGTGTTTTGGAGGATTTCGAAAACCTTCGCCATGTAAATAACTTGTGTTTCAGGCCTGAATGCATTATTACGGGGTACCGAAGTTGCAAAAATAGTTTTGCAACAAAAGCATCCGTTCTACTCCATTAGACTCAAAATGATGTTTGGTAGTCTTTTGGAGGATTTCGCAAACATTCGGCATGTAATAACTTGTGTTTCGGGCCTGAATGCACTGTTAGGGGGTACTGAAGTTGCAAAAATAGTTTTGCAACAAAAGCATCTGTTCTACTCCATTAGACTCAAAATGATGTTTGGGAGTGTTTTGGAGGATTTCGCAAACCTTCGGCATGTAAATAACTTGTGTTTCGGGCCCGAATGCACTGTTACAGGGTACCGAAGTTGCAAAAATGGTTTTGCAACAAAAGCATATGTTCTGCTCCATTAGACTCAAAATGATGCTTGGGAGTGTTTTGGAGCATTTAGCAAACCTTCGGCATGTAAATAACTTGTGTTTCGTTCCTAAATGCACTGTTACGGGGTACCGAAATTCCAAAAATGATTTCGCAACAAAAGCATTCGTTCTACTCCATTAGACTCAAAATGATGTTTGGGAGTGTTTTGGAGGATTTCGCAAACCTTCGGCATGTAAATAACTTGTGTTTCGGGCCTGAATGCACTATTGCGGGGTACCGAAGTTGCAAAAATGGTTTCGCAACAGAAGCATCTGTTCTACTCCATTAGACCCAAAATGATGTTTGGGAGTGTTTTGGAGCATTTCGCTAACCTTCTGCATGTTAAAAGATGCAAAACTTGTTTTTCGGGCTTGAATGCACTGTTACAGGGTACCGAAGTTGCAAAAATGGTTTTGCAACAAAAGCATCCGTTCTACTCCATTAGACTCAAAATGATGTTTGGGAGTGTTTTGGATGATTTCGAAAACATTCGGCATGTAAATAACTTGTGTTTCAGGCCTGAATGCACTATTACGGGGTACCGAAGTTGCAAAAATTGTTTTGCAACAAAAGCATCCGTTCTACTCCATTAGACTCAAAATGATGTTTGGGAGTGTTTTGGAGGATTTCGCAAATCTTCGGCATGTAAATAACTTGTGTTTCGGGCCTGAATGCACTGTTACGGGGTACCGAAGTTGCAAAAATGGTTTTGCAACAAAAGCATGTGTTCTACTCCAATAGACTCAAAATGATGTTTGGGAGTGTTTTGGAGGATTTCGAAAACCTTCGGCATGTAAATAACTTGTGTTTCGGGCCCGAATGCACTGTTACGGGGTACCGAAGTTGCAAAAATGGTTTCGCAACAAAAGCATCTGTTCTACACCATTAGACTCAAAATGATGTTTGGGAGTGTTTTAGAGGATTTCGCAAACCTTCGGCATGTAAATAACTTGTGTTTTCGGCTGAATGCACTGTTACGGGGAACCGAAGTTGCAAAAATGGTTTTACAACAAAAGCATATGTTCTACTCCATTAGACTCAAAATTATGTTTGGGAGTGTTTTGGAGGATTTCGAAAACCTTCGCCATGTAAATAACTTGTGTTTCAGGCCTGAATGCATTATTACGGGGTACCGAAGTTGCAAAAATAGTTTTGCAACAAAAGCATCCGTTCTACTCCATTAGACTCAAAATGATGTTTGGGAGTCTTTTGGAGGATTTCGCAAACATTCGGCATGTAATAACTTGTGTTTCGGGCCTGAATGCACTGTTAGGGGGTACTGAAGTTGCAAAAATAGATTTGCAACAAAAGCATCTGTTCTACTCCATTAGACTCAAAATGATGTTTGGGAGTGTTTTGGAGGATTTCGCAAACCTTCGGCATGTAAATAACTTGTGTTTCGGGCCCGAATGCACTATTACAGGGTACCGAAGTTGCAAAAATGGTTTTGCAACAAAAGCATATGTTCTGCTCCATTAGACTCAAAATGATGCTTGGGAGTGTTTTGGAGCATTTAGCAAACCTTCGGCATGTAAATAACTTGTGTTTCGTTCCTAAATGCACTGTTACGGGGTACCGAAATTCCAAAAATGGTTTCGCAACAAAAGCATTCGTTCTACTCCATTAGACTCAAAATGATGTTTGGGAGTGTTTTGGAGGATTTCGCAAACCTTCGGCATGTAAATAACTTGTGTTTCGGGCCTGAATGCACTATTGCGGGGTACCGAAGTTGCAAAAATGGTTTCGCAACAGAAGCATCTGTTCTACTCCATTAGACCCAAAATGATGTTTGGGAGTGTTTTGGAGCATTTCGCTAACCTTCTGCATGTTAAAAGATGCAAAACTTGTTTTTCGGGCTTGAATGCACTGTTACAGGGTACCGAAGTTGCAAAAATGGTTTTGCAACAAAAGCATCCGTTCTACTCCATTAGACTCAAAATGATGTTTGGGAGTGTTTTGGATGATTTCGAAAACCTTCGGCATGTAAATAACTTGTGTTTCAGGCCTGAATGCACTATTACGGGGTACCGAAGTTGCAAAAATTGTTTTGCAACAAAAGCATCCGTTCTACTCCATTAGACTCAAAATGATGTTTGGGAGTGTTTTGGAGGATTTCGCAAATCTTAGGCATGTATATAAATTTTGTTTGGGGCCTGAATGCACTGTTACGGGGTACCGAAGTTGCAAAAATGGTTTTGCAACAAAAGCATGTGTTCTACTCCAATAGACTCAAAATGATGTTTGGGTGTGTTTTGGAGGATTTCGAAAACCTTCGGCATGTAAATAACTTGTGTTTCGGGCCCGAATGCACTGTTACGGGGTACCGAAGTTGCAAAAATGGTTTCGCAACAAAAGCATCTGTTCTACACCATTAGACTCAAAATGATGTTTGGGAGTGTTTTAGAGGATTTCGCAAACCTTCGGCATGTAAATAACTGTTGTTTTCGGCAGAATGCACTGTTACGGGGAACCGAAGTTGCAAAAATGGTTTTACAACAAAAGCATATGTTCTACTCCATTAGACTCAAAATTATGTTTGGGAGTGTTTTGGAGGATTTCGAAAACCTTCGCCATGTAAATAACTTGTGTTTCAGGCCTGAATGCATTATTACGGGGTACCGAAGTTGCAAAAATAGTTTTGCAACAAAAGCATCCGTTCTACTCCATTAGACTCAAAATGATGTTTGGGAGTCTTTTGGAGGATTTCGCAAACATTCGGCATGTAATAACTTGTGTTTCGGGCCTGAATGCACTGTTAGGGGGTACTGAAGTTGCAAAAATAGTTTTGCAACAAAAGCATCTGTTCTACTCCATTAGACTCAAAATGATGTTTGGGAGTGTTTTGGAGGATTTCGCAAACCTTCAGCATGTAAATAACTTGTGTTTCGGGCCCGAATGCACTGTTACAGGGTACCGAAGTTGCAAAAATGGTTTTGCAACAAAAGCATATGTTCTGCTCCATTAGACTCAAAATGATGCTTGGGAGTGTTTTGGAGCATTTAGCAAACCTTCGGCATGTAAATAACTTGTGTTTCGTTCCTAAATGCACTGTTACGGGGTACCGAAATTCCAAAAATGGTTTCGCAACAAAAGCATTCGTTCTACTCCATTAGACTCAAAATGATGTTTGGGAGTGTTTTGGAGGATTTCGCAAACCTTCGGCATGTAAATAACTTGTGTTTCGGGCCCGAATGCACTGTTACAGGGTACCGAAGTTGCAAAAATGGTTTTGCAACAAAAGCATATGTTCTGCTCCATTAGACTCAAAATGATGCTTGGGAGTGTTTTGGAGCATTTAGCAAACCTTCGGCATGTAAATAACTTGTGTTTCGTTCCTAAATGCACTGTTACGGGGTACCGAAATTCCAAAAATGGTTTCGCAACAAAAGCATTCGTTCTACTCCATTAGACTCAAAATGATGTTTGGGAGTGTTTTGGAGGATTTCGCAAACCTTCGGCATGTAAATAACTTGTGTTTCGGGCCTGAATGCACTATTGCGGGGTACCGAAGTTGCAAAAATGGTTTCGCAACAGAAGCATCTGTTCTACTCCATTAGACCCAAAATGATGTTTGGGAGTGTTTTGGAGCATTTCGCTAACCTTCTGCATGTTAAAAGATGCAAAACTTGAATTTCGGGCTTGAATGCACTGTTACAGGGTACCGAAGTTGCAAAAATGGTTTTGCAACAAAAGCATCCGTTCTACTCCATTAGACTCAAAATGATGTTTGGGAGTGTTTTGGATGATTTCGAAAACCTTCGGCATGTAAATAACTTGTGTTTCAGGCCTGAATGCACTATTACGGGGTACCGAAGTTGCAAAAATTGTTTTGCAACAAAAGCATCCGTTCTACTCCATTAGACTCAAAATGATGTTTGGGAGTGTTTTGGAGGATTTCGCAAATCTTCAGCATGTAAATAACTTGTGTTTCGGGCCTGAATGCACTGTTACGGGGTACCGAAGTTGCAAAAATGGTTTTGCAACAAAAGCATGTGTTCTACTCCAATAGACTCAAAATGATGTTTGGGTGTGTTTTGGAGGATTTCGAAAACCTTCGGCATGTAAATAACTTGTGTTTCGGGCCCGAATGCACTGTTACGGGGTACCGAAGTTGCAAAAATGGTTTCGCAACAAAAGCATCTGTTCTACACCATTAGACTCAAAATGATGTTTGGGAGTGTTTTAGAGGATTTCGCAAACCTTCGGCATGTAAATAACTTGTGTTTTCGGCTGAATGCACTGTTACGGGGAACCGAAGTTGCAAAAATGGTTTTACAACAAAAGCATATGTTCTACTCCATTAGACTCAAAATTATGTTTGGGAGTGTTTTGGAGGATTTCGAAAACCTTCGCCATGTAAATAACTTGTGTTTCAGGCCTGAATGCATTATTACGGGGTACCGAAGTTGCAAAAATAGTTTTGCAACAAAAGCATCCGTTCTACTCCATTAGACTCAAAATGATGTTTGGGAGTCTTTTGGAGGATTTCGCAAACATTCGGCATGTAATAACTTGTGTTTCGGGCCTGAATGCACTGTTAGGGGGTACTGAAGTTGCAAAAATAGTTTTGCAACAAAAGCATCTGTTCTACTCCATTAGACTCAAAATGATGTTTGGGAGTGTTTTGGAGGATTTCGCAAACCTTCGGCATGTAAATAACTTGTGTTTCGGGCCCGAATGCACTGTTACAGGGTACCGAAGTTGCAAAAATGGTTTTGCAACAAAAGCATATGTTCTGCTCCATTAGACTCAAAATGATGCTTGGGAGTGTTTTGGAGCATTTAGCAAACCTTCGGCATGTAAATAACTTGTGTTTCGTTCCTAAATGCACTGTTACGGGGTACCGAAATTCCAAAAATGGTTTCGCAACAAAAGCATTCGTTCTACTCCATTAGACTCAAAATGATGTTTGGGAGTGTTTTGGAGGATTTCGCAAACCTTCGGCATGTAAATAACTTGTGTTTCGGGCCCGAATGCACTATTGCGGGGTACCGAAGTTGCAAAAATGGTTTCGCAACAGAAGCATCTGTTCTACTCCATTAGACCCAAAATGATGTTTGGGAGTGTTTTGGAGCATTTCGCTAACCTTCTGCATGTTAAAAGATGCAAAACTTGTTTTTCGGGCTTGAATGCACTGTTACAGGGTACCGAAGTTGCAAAAATGGTTTTGCAACAAAAGCATCCGTTCTACTCCATTAGACTCAAAATGATGTTTGGGAGTGTTTTGGATGATTTCGAAAACCTTCGGCATGTAAATAACTTGTGTTTCAGGCCTGAATGCACTATTACGGGGTACCAAAGTTGCAAAAATTGTTTTGCAACAAAAGCATCCGTTCTACTCCATTAGACTCAAAATGATGTTTGGGAGTGTTTTGGAGGATTTCGTAAATCTTCGGCATGTAAATAACTTGTGTTTCGGGCCTGAATGCACTGTTACGGGGTACCGAAGTTGCAAAAATGGTTTTGCAACAAAAGCATGTGTTCTACTCCAATAGACTCAAAATGATGTTTGGGAGTGTTTTGGAGGATTTCGAAAACCTTCGGCATGTAAATAACTTGTGTTTCGGGCCCGAATGCACTGTTACGGGGTACCGAAGTTGCAAAAATGGTTTCGCAACAAAAGCATCTGTTCTACACCATTAGACTCAAAATGATGTTTGGGAGTGTTTTAGAGGATTTCGCAAACCTTCGGCATGTAAATAACTTGTGTTTTCGGCTGAATGCACTGTTACGGGGAACCGAAGTTGCAAAAATGGTTTTGCAACAAAAGCATATGTTCTACTCCATTAGACTCAAAATTATGTTTGGGAGTGTTTTGGAGGATTTCGAAAACCTTCGCCATGTAAATAACTTGTGTTTCAGGCCTGAATGCATTATTACGGGGTACCGAAGTTGCAAAAATAGTTTTGCAACAAAAGCATACGTTCTACTCCATTAGACTCAAAATGATATTTGGGAGTCTTTTGGAGGATTTCGCACACATTCGGCATGTAATAACTTGTGTTTCGGGCCTGAATGCACTGTTAGGGGGTACTGAAGTTGCAAAAATGGTTTTGCAACAAAAGCATCTGTTCTACTCCATTAGACTCAAAATGATGTTTTGGAGTGTTTTGGAGGATTTCGCAAATCTTCGGCATGTAAATAACTTGTGTTTCAGGCCTGAATGCACTGTTACGGGGTACCGAAGTTGCAAAAATGGTTTTGCAACAAAAGCATCCGTTCTACTCCATTAGACTCAAAATGATGTTTGGGAGTGTTTTAGAGGATTTCGCAAACCTTCGGCATGTAAATAACTTGTGTTTTCGGCTGAATGCACTGTTACGGGGAACCGAAGTTGCAAAAATGGTTTTACAACAAAAGCATATGTTCTACTCCATTAGACTCAAAATTATGTTTGGGAGTGTTTTGGAGGATTTCGAAAACCTTCGCCATGTAAATAACTTGTGTTTCAGTCCTGAATGCATTATTACGGGGTACCGAAGTTGCAAAAATAGTTTTGCAACAAAAGCATCCGTTCTACTCCATTAGACTCAAAATGATGTTTTGGAGTCTTTTGGAGGATTTCGCAAACATTCGGCATGTAATAACTTGTGTTTCGGGTCTGAATGCACTGTTAGGGGGTACTGAAGTTGCAAAAATAGTTTTGCAACAAAAGCATCTGTTCTACTCCATTAGACTCAAAATGATGTTTGGGAGTGTTTTGGAGGATTTCGCAAACCTTCGGCATGTAAATAACTTGTGTTTCGGGCCCGAATGCACTGTTACAGGGTACCGAAGTTGCAAAAATGGTTTTGCAACAAAAGCATATGTTCTGCTCCATTAGACTCAAAATGATGCTTGGGAGTGTTTTGGAGCATTTAGCAAACCTTCGGCATGTAAATAACTTGTTTTTCGTTCCTAAATGCACTGTTACAGGGTACCGAAATTCCAAAAATGGTTTCGCAACAAAAGCTGTCGTTCTACTCCATTAGACTCAAAATGATGTTTGGGAGTGTTTTGGAGGATTTCGCAAACCTTCGGCATGTAAATAACTTGTGTTTCGGGCCTGAATGCACTATTACGGGGTACCGAAGTTGCAAAAATGGTTTCGCAACAGAAGCATCTGTTCTACTCCATTAGACCCAAAATGATGTTTGGGAGTATTTTGGAGCATTTCGCTAACCTTCTGCATGTAAAAAGATGCAAAACTTGTTTTTCGGGCTTGAATGCACTGTTACGGGGTACCGAAGTTGCAAAAATGGTTTTGCAACAAAAGCATCCGTTCTACTCCATTAGACTCAAAATGATGTTTGGGAGTGTTTTGGATGATTTCGAAAACCTTCGGCATGTAAATAACTTGTGTTTCAGGCCTGAATGCACTATTACGGGGTACCGAAGTTGCAAAAATTGTTTTGCAACAAAAGCATCCGTTCTACTCCATTAGACTCAAAATGATGTTTGGGAGTGTTTTGGATGATTTCGAAAACCTTCGGCATGTAAATAACTTGTGTTTCAGGCCTGAATGCACTATTACGGGGTACCGAAGTTGCAAAAATTGTTTTGCAACAAAAGCATCCGTTCTACTCCATTAGACTCAAAATGATGTTTGGGAGTGTTTTGGAGGATTTCGCAAATCTTCGGCATGTAAATAACTTGTGTTTCGGGCCTGAATGCACTGTTACGGGGTACCGAAGTTGCAAAAATGGTTTTGCAACAAAAGCATGTGTTCTACTCTAATACACTCAAAATGATGTTTGGGAGTGTTTTGGAGGATTTCGAAAACCTTCGGCATGTAAATAACTTGTGTTTCGGGCCCGAATGCACTGTTACGGGGTACCGAAGTTGCAAAAATAGTTTTGCAACAAAAGCATCCGTTCTACTCCATTAGACTCAAAATGATGTTTGGGAGCCTTTTGGAGGATTTCGCAAATATTCGGCATGTAATAACTTGTGTTTCGGTCCTGAATGCACTGTTAGGGGGTACTGAAGTTGCAAAAATGGTTTTGCAACAAAAGCATCTGTTCTACTCCATTAGACTTAGAATGATGCATGGGAGTGTTTTGGAGCATTTCGCAAACCTTCGACATGTAAATAACTTGTGTTTCAGGCCTGAATGCACAGTTACGGGGTTCCGAAGTTGCAAAAATGGTTTCGCAACAAAAGCATCTGTTCTACTCCATTAGACCCAAAATGATGTTTGGGGGTGTTTTGGAGCATTTCGCTAATCTTCGACATGTAAAAAACTTGTGTTTCGGTCCTGAATGCGCTGTTACGGGGTACAGAAGTTGCAAAGATGGTTTCGCAACAAAAGCATCTGTTCTACTCCATTGAACTCAAAATGATGATTTGGAGTGTTTTGGTGGATTTTGCAAACCTTCGGCATGTAAATAACTTGTGTTTCGGGCTGAATGCACTGTTACGGGGAACCGAAGTTGCAAAAATAGTTCTGCAACAAAAGCATCTGTTCTACTCCATTAGACTCAAAATGATGTTTGGGAGTGTTTTGGAGGATTTCGAAAACCTTCGGCATGTAAATAAATTGTCTTTCAGGCCTGTATGCACTATTACGGGCTACCGAAGTTGCAAAAATGGTTTTACAACAAAAGCATCCGTTCTACTCCATTAGACTCAAAATGATATTTGGGAGTGTTTTGGAGGATTTCGAAAACCTTCGGCATGTAAATAACTTGTGTTTCAAGCCAGAATGCACTATTAGGGGGTACCGAAGTTGCAAAAATAGTTTTGCAACAAAAACATACATTGTACTCCATTAGACTCAAAATGATGTTTGGGAGTCTTTTGGAGGATTTTGCAAACCTTCGGCATGTAATAACTTGTGTTTCAGGCCTGAATGCACTGTTAGGGGGTACCGAAGTTGCAAAAATGGTTTCGCAACAAAAGCATCTGTTCTACACCATTAGACTCAAAATGATGTTTGGCAGTGTTTTAGAGGATTTCGCAAACCTTCGGCATGTAAATAACTTGTGTTTTCGGCTGAATGCACTGTTACGGGGAACCGAAGTTGCAAAAATGGTTTTGCAACAAAAGCATATGTTCTACTCCATTAGACTCAAAATTATGTTTGGGAGTGTTTTGGAGGATTTCGAAAACCTTCGCCATGTAAATAACTTGTGTTTCAGGCCTGAATGCATTATTACGGGGTACCGAAGTTGCAAAAATAGTTTTGCAACAAAAGCATCCGTTCTACTCCATTAGACTCAAAAAGATGTTTGGGTGTCTTTTGTTGGATTTCTAAAACATTCGGCATGTAATAACTTGTGTTTCTGGCCTGAATGCACTGTTAGGGGGTACCGAAGTTGCAAAAATGGTTTTGCAACAAAAGCATCTGTTCTACTCCATTAGACTCAAAATGATGTTTGGGAGTGTTTTGGAGGATTTCGCAAACCTTCGGCATGTAAATAACTTGTGTTTCGAGCCCGAATACACTGTTACGGGGTACCGAAGTTGCAAAAACACTTTTGCAACAAAAGCATCCATTCTACTCCATTAGATTCAAAATGATGTTTGGGAGTATTTTGGAGGATTTCGCAAACCTTCGGCATGTAATAACTTGTGTTTCGAGCCTGAATGCACTGTTACGGGGTACCAAAGTTGCAAAAATGGTTTTGCAACAAAAGCATATGTTCTGCTCCATTAGACTCAAAATAATGCTTGGGAGTATTTTGGAGCATTTCGCAAACCTTCGGCATGTAAATAACTTGTGTTACGTGCTTTACTGCACTGTTACGGGGTACCGAAGTTGCAAAAATGGTTTCACAACAAAAGCATTCGTTCTACTCCATTAGACTCAAAATGATGTTTGGGAGTGTTTTGGAGGATTTAACAAAACCTTCGCCATGTAAATAACTTGTGTTTCGGGGCTGAATGCACTGTTAGGGGGTACCGAAGTTGCAAAAATGGTTTTGCAACAAAAGCATCTGTTCTACTCCATTAGACCCAAAATGACATTTGGGAGTGTTTTGGAGGATTTCGCTAGCCTTCGGCATGTACATAACTAGAGTTACGGGGTACCGAAATTGCAAAAATGGTTTCGCAACAAAACCATCCGTTCTACTCCATTAGACCCAAAATGATGTTTGGGAGTGTTTTGGAGCATTTCACTAACCTTCTGCATGTAAAAAGATGCAAAACTTGTTTTTCGGGCTTGAATGCACTTTTACGGGGTACCGAAGTTGCAAAAATGGTTTTGCAACAAAAGCATCCGTTCTACTCCATTAGACTCAAAATGATGTTTGGGAGTGTTTTGGATGATTTCGAAAACCATCGGCATGTAAATAACTTGACTTGTGTTTCAGGCCTGAATGCACTATTACGGGGTACCGAAGTTGCAAAAATGGTTTTGCAACAAAAGCATATGTTCTGCTCCATTAGACTCAAAATGATGCTTGGGAGTGTTTTGGAGCATTTCGCAAACCTTCGGCATGTAAATAACTTGTGTTTCGTGCCTAAATGCACTGTTACGGGGTACCGAAGTTGCAAAAATGGTTTTGCAACAAAACCATCTGTTCTACTCCATTAGACTCAAAATGATGTTTGGGAGTGTTTTGGAGGATTTCGCAATTCTTCGGCATGAAAATAACTTGTGTTTCGGACCTGAATGCACTGTTACGGGGTACCGAAGTTGCAAAAATGGTTTTGCAACAAAAGCATGTGTTCCACTCCATTAGACTCAAAATGATGTTTGGGAGTGTTTTGGAGGATTTCGAAAACCTTCGGCATGTAAATAAATTGTGTTTCAGGCCTGTATGCACTATTACGGGCTACCGAAGTTGCAAAAATAGTTTTACAACAAAACCATCCGTTCTACTCGATTAGACTCAAAATGATATTTGGGAGTGTTTTGGAGGATTTCGAAAACCTTCGGCATGTAAATAACTTGTGTTTAAAAAACGAATGCGCTATGGGGTGGTAACGAAGATCCAAAAATAGTGTTCCAACAAAAACAAAGGTTGTACTCCATTAGACTCAAAATGATGTTTGGGAGTCTTTTGGAGGATTTTGCAAACCTTCGGCATGTAATAACTTGTGTTTCAGGCCTGAATGCACTGTTAGGGGGTACCGAAGTTGCAAAAATGGTTTCGCAACAAAAGCATCTGTTCTACACCATTAGACTCAAAATGATGTGTGGGAGTGTTTTAGAGGATTTCGCAAACCTTCGGCATGTAAATAACTTGTGTTTTCGGCTGAATGCACTGTTACGGGGAACCGAAGTTGCAAAAATGGTTTTGCAACAAAAGCATATGTTCTACTCCATTAGACTCAAAATTATGTTTGGGAGTGTTTTGGAGGATTTCGAAAACCTTCGCCATGTAAATAACTTGTGTTTCAGGCCTGAATGCATTATTACGGGGTACCGAAGTTGCAAAAATAGTTTTGCAACAAAAGCATTCGTTCTACTCCATTAGACTCAAAATGATGTTTGGGAGTCTTTTGGAGGATTTCGCAAACATTCGGCATGTAATAACTTGTGTTTCGGGCCTGAATGCACTGTTAGGGGGTACCGAAGTTGCAAAAATGGTTTTGCAACAAAAGCATCTGTTCTACTCCATTAGACTCAAAATGATGTTTGGGAGTGTTTTGGAGGATTTCGCAAACCTTCGGCATGTAAATAACTTGTGTTTCGAGCCCGAATGCACTGTTACGGGGTACCGAAGTTGCAAAAACACTTTTGCAACAAAAGCATCCATTCTACTCCATTAGATTCAAAATGATGTTTGGGAGTATTTTGGAGGATTTCGCAAACCTTCGGCATGTAATAACTTGTGTTTCGAGCCTGAATGCACTGTTACGGGGTACCGAAGTTGCAAAAATGGTTTTGCAACAAAAGCATATGTTCTGCTCCATTAGACTCAAAATAATGCTTGGGAGTATTTTGGAGCATTTCGCAAACCTTCGGCATGTAAATAACTTGTGTTACGTGCTTTACTGCACTGTTACGGGGTACCGAAGTTGCAAAAATGGTTTCACAACAAAAGCATTCGTTCTACTCCATTAGACTCAAAATGATGTTTGGGAGTGTTTTGGAGGATTTAACAAAACCTTCACCATGTAAATAACTTGTGTTTCGGGGCTGAATGCACTGTTAGGGGGTACCGAAGTTGCAAAAATGGTTTTGCAACAAAAGCATCTGTTCTACTCCATTAGACCCAAAATGACATTTGGGAGTGTTTTGGAGGATTTCGCTAGCCTTCGGCATGTACAAAACTAGAGTTACGGGGTACCGAAATTGCAAAAATGGTTTCGCAACAAAACCATCCGTTCTACTCCATTAGACCCAAAATGATGTTTGGGAGTGTTTTGGAGCATTTCGCTAACCTTCTGCATGTAAAAAGATGCAAAACTTGTTTTCCGGGCTTGAATGCACTTTTACGGGGTACCGAAGTTGCAAAAATGGTTTTGCAACAAAAGCATCCGTTCTACTCCATTAGACTCAAAATGATGTTTGGGAGTGTTTTGGATGATTTCGAAAACCATCGGCATGTAAATAACTTGACTTGTGTTTCAGGCCTGAATGCACTATTACGGGGTACCGAAGTTGCAAAAATGGTTTTGCAACAAAAGCATATGTTCTGCTCCATTAGACTCAAAATGATGCTTGGGAGTGTTTTGGAGCATTTCGCAAACCTTCGGCATGTAAATAACTTGTGTTTCGTGCCTAAATGCACTGTTACGGGGTACCGAAGTTGCAAAAATGGTTTTGCAACAAAACCATCTGTTCTACTCCATTAGACTCAAAATGATGTTTGGGAGTGTTTTGGAGGATTTCGCAAATCTTCGGCATGAAAATAACTTGTGTTTCGGACCTGAATGCACTGTTACGGGGTACCGAAGTTGCAAAAATGGTTTTGCAACAAAAGCATGTGTTCCACTCCATTAGACTCAAAATGATGTTTGGGAGTGTTTTGGAGGATTTCGAAAACCTTCGGCATGTAAATAAATTGTGTTTCAGGCCTGTATGCACTATTACGGGCTACCGAAGTTGCAAAAATAGTTTTACAACAAAACCATCCGTTCTACTCCATTAGACTCAAAATGATATTTGGGAGTGTTTTGGAGGATTTCGAAAACCTTCGGCATGTAAATAACTTGTGTTTCAAACCAGAATGCACTATTAGGGGGTACCGAAGTTGCAAAAATAGTTTTCCAACAAAAACATACGTTGTACTCCATTAGACTCAAAATGATGTTTGGGAGTCTTTTGGAGGATTTTGCAAACCTTCGGCATGTAATAACTTGTGTTTCAGGCCTGAATGCACTGTTAGGGGGTACCGAAGTTGCAAAAATGGTTTCGCAACAAAAGCATCTGTTCTACACCATTAGACTCAAAATGATGTGTGGGAGTGTTTTAGAGGATTTCGCAAACCTTCGGCATGTAAATAACTTGTGTTTTCGGCTGAATGCACTGTTACGGGGAACCGAAGTTGCAAAAATGGTTTTGCAACAAAAGCATATGTTCTACTCCATTGGACTCAAAATTATGTTTGGGAGTGTTTTGGAGGATTTCGAAAACCTTCGCCATGTAAATAACTTGTGTTTCAGGCCTGAATGCATTATTACGGGGTACCGAAGTTGCAAAAATAGTTTTGTAACAAAAGCATTCGTTCTACTCCATTAGACTCAAAATGATGTTTGGGAGTCTTTTGGAGGATTTCGCAAACATTCGGCATGTAATAACTTGTGTTTCGGGCCTGAATGCAATGTTATGGGGTACCGAAGTTGCAAAAATGGTTGTGCAACAAAAGCATCTGTTCTACTCCATTAGACTCAAAATGATGTTTGGGAGTGTTTTGGAGGATTTCGCAAACCTTCGGCATGTAAATAACTTGTGTTTCGAGCCCGAATGCACTGTTACGGGGTACCGAAGTTGCAAAAACACTTTTGCAACAAAAGCATCCATTCTACTCCATTAGATTCAAAATGATGTTTGGGAGTATTTTGGAGGATTTCGCAAACCTTCGGCATGTAATAACTTGTGTTTCGAGCCTGAATGCACTGTTACGGGGTACCGAAGTTGCAAAAATGGTTTTGCAACAAAAGCATATGTTCTGCTCCATTAGACTCAAAATAATGCTTGGGAGTATTTTGGAGCATTTCGCAAACCTTCGGCATGTAAATAACTTGTGTTACGTGCTTTACTGCACTGTTACGGGGTACCAAAGTTGCAAAAATGGTTTCACAACAAAAGCATTCGTTCTACTCCATTAGACTCAAAATGAAGTTTGGGAGTGTTTTGGAGGATTTAACAAAACCTTCGCCATGTAAATAACTTGTGTTTCGGGGCTGAATGCACTGTTAGGGGGTACCGAAGTTGCAAAAATGGTTTTGCAACAAAAGCATCTGTTCTACTCCATTAGACCCAAAATGACATTTGGGAGTGTTTTGGAGGATTTCGCTAGCCTTCGGCATGTACATAACTAGAGTTACGGGGTACCGAAATTGCAAAAATGGTTTCGCAACAAAACCATCCGTTCTACTCCATTAGACCCAAAATGATGTTTGGGAGTGTTTTGGAGCATTTCGCTAACCTTCTGCATGTAAAAAGATGCAAAACTTGTTTTCCGGGCTTGAATGCACTTTTACGGGGTACCGAAGTTGCAAAAATGGTTTTGCAACAAAAGCATCCGTTCTACTCCATTAGACTCAAAATGATGTTTGGGAGTGTTTTGTATGATTTCGAAAACCATCGGCATGTAAATAACTTGACTTGTGTTTCAGGCCTGAATGCACTATTACGGGGTACCGAAGTTGCAAAAATGGTTTTGCAACAAAAGCATATGTTCTGCTCCATTAGACTCAAAATGATGCTTGGGAGTGTTTTGGAGCATTTCGCAAACCTTCGGCATGTAAATAACTTGTGTTTCGTGCCTAAATGCACTGTTACGGGGTACTGATGTTGCAAAAATGGTTTTGCAACAAAACCATCTGTTCTACTCCATTAGACTCAAAATGATGTTTGGGAGTGTGTTGGAGGATTTCGCAAATCTTCGGCATGAAAATAACTTGTGTTTCGGGCCTGAATGCACTGTTACGGGGTACCGAAGTTGCAAAAATGGTTTTGCAACAAAAGCATGTGTTCCACTCCATTAGACTCAAAATGATGTTTGGGAGTGTTTTGGAGGATTTCGAAAACCTTCGGCATGTAAATAAATTGTGTTTCAGGCCTGTATGCACTATTACGGGCTACCGAAGTTGCAAAAATGGTTTTACAACAAAACCATCCGTTCTACTCCATTAGACTCAAAATGATATTTGGGAGTGTTTTGGAGGATTTCGAAAACCTTCGGCATGTAAATAACTTGTGTTTCAAGCCAGAATGCACTATTAGGGGGTACCGAAGTTGCAAAAATAGTTTTGCAACAAAAACATACGTTGTACTCCATTAGACTCAAAATGATGTTTGGGAGTCTTTTGGAGGATTTTGCAAACCTTCGGCATGTAATAACTTGTGTTTCAGGCCTGAATGCACTGTTAGGGGGTACCGAAGTTGCAAAAATGGTTTCGCAACAAAAGCATCTGTTCTACACCATTAGACTCAAAATGATGTGTGGGAGTGTTTTAGAGGATTTCACAAACCTTCGGCATGTAAATAACTTGTGTTTTCGGCTGAATGCACTGTTACGGGGAACCGAAGTTGCAAAAATGGTTTTGCAACAAAAGCATATGTTCTACTCCATTAGACTCAAAATTATGTTTGGGAGTGTTTTGGAGGATTTCGAAAACCTTCGCCATGTAAATAACTTGTGTTTCAGGCCTGAATGCATTATTACGGGGTACCGAAGTTGCAAAAATAGTTTTGCAACAAAAGCATCCGTTCTACTCCATTAGACTCAAAATGATGTTTGGGAGTCTTTTGGAGGATTTCGCAAACATACGGCATGTAATAACTTGTGTTTCGGGCCTGAATGCACTGTTAGGGGGTACCGAAGTTGCAAAAATGGTTTTGCAACAAAAGCATCTGTTCTACTCCATTAGACTCAAAATGATGTTTGGGAGTGTTTTGGAGGATTTCGCAAACCTTCGGCATGTAAATAATTTGTGTTTCGTGGCCGAATGCACTGTTACGGGGTACCGAAGTTGCAAAAACGCTTTTGCAACAAAAGCATCCATTCTACTCCATTAGATTCAAAATGATGTATGGGAGTATTTTGGAGGATTTCGGAAACCTTCGGCATGTAATAACTTGTGTTTCGAGCCTGAATGCACTGTTACGGGGTACCGAAGTTGCAAAAATGGTTTTGCAACAAAAGCATATGTTCTGCTCCATTAGACTCAAAATGATGCTTGGGAGTATTTTGGAGCATTTCGCAAACCTTCGGCATGTAAATAACTTGTGTTACGTGCTTTAATGCACTGTTACGGGGTACCGAAGTTGCAAAAATGGTTTCACAACAAAAGCATTCGTTCTACTCCATTAGACTCAAAATGATGTTTGGGAGTGTTTTGGAGGATTTAACAAAACCTTCGCCATGTAAATAACTTGTGTTTCGGGGCTGAATGCACTGTTAGGGGGTACCGAAGTTGCAAAAATGGTTTTGCAACAAAAGCATCTGTTCTACTCCATTAGACCCAAAATGACATTTGGGAGTGTTTTGGAGGATTTTGCTAGCCTTCGGCATGTACATAACTAGAGTTACGGGGTACCGAAATTGCAAAAATGGTTTCGCAACAAAACCATCCGTTCTACTCCATTAGACCCAAAATGATGTTTGGGAGTGTTTTGGAGCATTTCGCTAACCTTCTGCTTGTAAAAAGATGCAAAACTTGTTTTTCGGGCTTGAATGCACTTTTACGGGGTACCGAAGTTGCAAAAATGGTTTTGCAACAAAAGCATCCGTTCTACTCCATTAGACTCAAAATGATGTTTGGGAGTGTTTTGGATGATTTCAAAAACCATCGGCATGTAAATAACTTGACTTGTGTTTCAGGCCTGAATGCACTATTACGGGGTACCGAAGTTGCAAACATGGTTTTGCAACAAAAGCATATGTTCTGCTCCATTAGACTCAAAATGATGCTTGGGAGTGTTTTGGAGCATTTCGCAAACCTTCGGCATGTAAATAACTTGTGTTTCGTGCCTAAATGCACTGTTACGGGGTACCGAAGTTGCAAAAATGGTTTTGCAACAAAACCATCTGTTCTACTCCATTAGACTCAAAATGATGTTTGGGAGTGTTTTGGAGGATTTCGCAAATCTTCGGCATGAAAATAACTTGTGTTTCGGGCCTGAATGCACTGTTACGGGGTACCGAAGTTGCAAAAATGGTTTTGCAACAAAAGCATGTGTTCCACTCCATTAGACTCAAAATGATGTTTGGGAGTGTTTTGTAGGATTTTGCAAACCTTCGGCATGTAAATAACTTGTGTTTCGGGCCCGATTGCACTGTTACGGGGTACCGAAGTTGCAAAAATGGTTTTGCAACAAAAGCATCTGTTCTACTCCATTAGACTCAAAATGATGTTTGGGAGTGTTTTGGAGGATTTCGAAAACCTTCGGCATGTAAATAAATTGTGTTTCAGGCCTGTATGCACTATTACGGGCTACCGAAGTTGCAAAAATGGTTTTGCAACAAAAGCATCCGTTCTACTCCATTAAACTCAAAATGATATTTGGGAGTGTTTTGGAGGATTTCGAAAACCTTCGGCATGTAAATAACTTGTGTTTCAAGCCAGAATGCACTATTACGGGGTACCGAAGTTGCAAAAATAGTTTTGCAACAAAAACATACGTTGTACTCCATTAGACTCAAAATGATGTTTGGGAGTCTTTTGGAGGATTTTGCAAACCTTCGGCATGTAATAACTTGTGTTTCTGGCCTGAATGCACTGTTAGGGGGTACCGAAGT